>CM040238.1:150281331-150881331 GCA_022545495.1 Chrysanthemum lavandulifolium | reverse complement strand
AATACTAGTCTATCTTGTACATCGAAACACACCATATCGAATGTACATCTAAGGCACCTTTCACTAATGCCTTTGACTAGATCTACAAGACACCTTTCACTAATGTCTTGTGTCTTCACTTCTAAGCACCTTTCACTAATGCTTCAAGTCTTGACTTCTAAGCACCTTTCACTAATGCTTCTTGTCTTGACTTCTAAGCACCTACCACAAGTGCTTATGCTATAGACGATAGATACCCTTCACTAATATCTTCGTCTTGACACTTGAGACATCTTTCACTAATGTCTTCAACACTACACTTCTTTGAAGAAAGAAAGGAATCATCAACAAGAAGACTTCAGTAGCCTTGATGATGAGGAAGCATGGCAACTCATGGACTTGAGCTTGCTTGACTTCAAAGGTGGTGATCTTGCCTTTAAGAGGAACCTAAAAGATCACACAAAAACAAAACTACAAACATAGATCTCATGGATCTGAGGTTAGTGATTGGTGCTGAAAACACAGTCAAGCTTAATCACACAAGCTAGCCACTTGTGAATGGCTAACCGTAATAACTTAAAACCGCTCGAAACCAATACAATGAAGATCGAGAATATAATGAATTCCCGGTCGTTAAGTCCCACGGAGGATGAATTGGTGTTTAACAGACGGATGTCGAATAATCACTAAGGATAGTCATTAGTAAGGATTTTGATGAATAATTATACCTAAAGAAAAGATTTGTAAATTACAAATGACTTAAATGTAAATTAAAGGAAATTAAAAGTTAAAATATATTAAATAAACGCTATCACTATTTTTACAATGATGTTTTGTGATTTTATAAAACAAAATATCTTAAATAAACTATTTTAACTAAAACGTAAACTTAAATTATCTAAAAACGTGATTTAAAATGAAAACGTAAGTTATTTATAAAAATTACGCGAGTGCAAGCAAAAACGTAAAATTTATGAAATAAAAGTCTACTAATGTAAAAACAATTTTCTTACTTAATATATGATAAAAGAAAATTTTAGAAAAAGAATTATATTTTTAGACTTTTATATTTTTATTATGAATTAAATACTAATTTAAACAAATTAAATGATTAAAAATACTAAAACTATTAAGAAAAATCAAACTTTTTGTAAAATATTTTATGATCTAATGGACCTATGAAAAATAAATGGGAGCTACGACTTATACAAATAAGTCGTTAAAATAAGCAAAGGCTAATAAGCTTAAACTACAATATGGCCTTAAGTAATAGATGTTGCAAAATTAAACCAAGACAAGACCCAAGGCGCATGGCTATACATGTGTACATCATATCACTCTCAAGGGTGGGAGGTCTCAGGTTCGAGCCTGCCTCCCCACCTTTTTGCTAAATATTTTTTTTTTCGATTTTTCTTTTGCAAACTTATTAAACACAAGAAAATAAGCACTTTTTATAACTATGACTTTTTTCTAAAAATGAGCCAATGTCGTTTGAGCTTGAAAAGCTTAACAGTTGGCTTAAGTGAAGAAAAGAGAATTTTAAAAAAGAAAAGGTATTCTAAAAGCTATAAGTCGTAAATATAAGTTGCAAAAGATAAAATAAACCAAATAAGGACTGATTAAGCAGTTTACTCTAAAAAATGAGCTAAATAAGTCGTTTAGAGCTTATTGGCTCAAAAGAAGAAACAAAGGGTGCATTTTACATAAGCTTATACAAGCTTATCCAAGCTTTTCAAAAGCTTCAAATTAACTAAGTTTACTCTACCAAGCTATAAAAACTTAAATAAGCAATAAATAAAAGGAAATAAGCACTATAGAAGCAATTTTAAGCTAATAAGCACATCGAAATGCAGACTTTGCACTAATATGGGACAAGAAACAAGCTAGATGCAGCCCTAGTAAACAAGCTAGAAATTGAAAACCAAAATTGGAACTTTGAAATGGCTTGGTTGGCTTTCCAAAGAACTAAGTATCACAAGCTTTGACCAACTAACAAGCTTTTACAAGCTTGTGAAAATGACACCAAAAGCGTATTGTGGCACATATTTGAAAAAGGTTTCAAAATAAGCTAAGAGTTAAGCTATTAAATAATTTGAATAGAAAATATAAAAATACTAGGGTAAAGCTAAGCAACTATATTTTAATATCCTAGAAGCTCAAAAGTTGAAAACTAATGTTAAGCCCTATATAAATTATTCTATTTTATTCAAAACCACCAAATGTAAATTTTGACTTTTTATAAGAACCGTATAAGTTGACTATTATGAACTTTAAATTGATTCTAATGATTGAATATGTTATAATAAGCTATACTAAGGTGAGTTTAAGCTAAAGTACTAAATTACAAGCAAACTTAATGAGATTTATAATCTACACTCTTAACGATTAACTATCTAGGTGGTATTAAATATGATTTTGACTTTTAGCAAACAAGTCAGATTTTATGCTATGACTGAGCTATTATGACTTATTGTGACTTAGTACAATAATAAACAACAGCACAAATGGCCTCTATCACAGATAAACATGCAAATCCAAACAATCCTATACTTGACTGTTTTAAAGAGTTTAGCACTAAAACAAGTTTTTAAAGCAAATGACTTATTGATTAACTGAAATTAACCATATTGAGACAGTATTAGACTAGAATTAACATGCCTTAAACACATAAACTATGAAATGCAAAGTTTTAGAAATTGCTTACAATATGGAATTCAAGTGAAAAATTGAGAACCAAGGACTGAAATCACTTCCTATGGCTTCCCATGAAGCTCTATACCAAATAGCAATCCAATATCAACACTGCTTCAGTCTTGATCTTCATTTCCATTGCTTTTTATTTTTAGCTAATTTTTTAGTATTTTTGGAAATTTTTGAATTAAAGCTCTAAACTGAATTTGAAATGTTTCTGATAGCTTAAACAAGCTACTAGGAGCTTATTTGAGCTTACTTGGTCCAAAACAACAGATACAAACACATCTAGATTAATATGAGAATTTAAAGTCGAAATTTCACAATCATAAAAACTTGGTAAATTACTGAAATTGAAACTGGAAATAGGTTTGAGATACACTGGAATATGATTACAAAGTATTGAAAAGCTTTGAAATACACTGGAAACTAAATTACACTACCTATGACATTAAAAAAAACTAACTATTCTACATACATCCCACATCGCTTCTTTCCTCTTCTTTATAGATCTTTTGGAGTTCTGGAAGACTTCTTTGACTTTCCCACTTGTTTTCACCTTTGATGTGGTTCAATTCATCCGGACCTTTGATTTCTACTTTTGGGGGAAAAGTCTTACAACCGGGTCCGTAACGTGTTTTGGGGAGGAGCATTAATTTCTTTGGGATGTTGTAAAGGTGGAGGGACAAGGTGGGAAAGGTTGGAAAGGGTGAAGGTAGCAGTGGCGGTGAAGGTGTGGTAGCGGTGGAAAGGGAGAGGAGAGTGAGCAAGTCTGCTGGTTTTATTTTTAAACACCGGGTTAGGTTTGGGCTGGGGAGATTGGGCCAGATATTGGACTGGATAAACTGGTTTTGGGTTTAGTAATAACAAAAGGGTTCGTTTGGTTTATTTAAGCACAAGGACCATTTTGTAATTTCACCAAACTTGAGGATCGATCTTGCCCATTATTCCAAAGTTAACATAATGGTTAAACACGCAAATAATGGTTAGTACAAGGACTAAATTTGCATAAAGTTCCATTTTATAAGTCCAAGGACCAAATCGCCAATTTTGAAACTTTAAGGGCCTAACTTGTAATTTTCCAAAAGTTTACCATAAGGACCAATTTTGTCATTTATGAATAGTACAAGGTTAATATTTGATAGCTTTCATTTTTTTTAAATTAACCAAGGACCATTATTGACATTTTTCAAAATTAAAGGACTAAAGTTGTCAATTTGCAATTTTAAATTCCAAGGGTTTGTTTTGACAACTTTTGAAACTTGGGGGACTAAAACTGCCAATTTTGAAAACTTGATACGTTTTTCATCTGATTTTGGTATTTTTGCATTTAAAACACATAAAACACTTGTTTGTGATATTTTCATCATTTTGATGCATTTCGAGTGTTTTCGGATGTTTTGGCATTCTAAATAAGATAAAATGATGAGTATTTAGACACTCATCAATCCCCACACTAAGATATTGCTAGTCCCTAGCAATCTTTTAAGAAAACTTAATGGATTTCATCTCTTTACCAAAAGCCATTACTTCGGAGTAGCCAATTGTTTCAGTTCAAGTAAGAACCTTGGTACAATGATAACCAAATGATTTTGAGCAAATCACCGACTTTCAACGGATTTGATTTGTCTTTACCGAAGCCGTTTGCTTCGGACTAGCCAACTCTTAGATAAAATATCTTTGGTGAGTCGATTACCAATTATGGATTTCAATCGCCTTTACCACAAGCCATAAACTTGCGGGCTAGCCAACTCTTCACTAATTAAAGATATGGTGAATGAACACCATACAATTTTGGGAAAATTGCAAGTCGTTAACGGATTTGAGATATCTTTACCAAGAGCCGTTTGCTCTGGATTAGCCAATCCTTATGTGGGTTAGACATGGCGGATCGATTACCATTTGTTGTGTTTAGTACATAGTACTTCCACTAAAATTTTTTTAATTTGGCCATTTTGGGGAAAAGGGACTAAAGGGTACATTTATGATCAAATTAGCGAATTCCCCCCCACACTTAGAAATGAATATTGTCCTCAATATTCAAAGTACCTACTGTTATGCCGAAACTTAGAACGTAAAAGATAACATTACTAGCTAAGTGTAGAAACACAACAATTATTCTCTTTTTTTAAATATTTACAATTTTCATTCATTTTTTAGATCTATATACAACATGTGGGAATCTCCCCACACTAAGGTGGTACACACGGTGAAAACCCATGTTTAACTACTATTTTGATTACCGAGTCGCTAGCTTGACTCGACCCGCATTAAATTGTTCATGGAGAAGCAAAGTGGAAGAAACAATCTCCATCGGACTTTCATTCAAAATGTTTGTATAAACATTGAAATACGTGAAAGTTCCACACCAATGAGATATACATAGAACCGCTCAAAATGATAAATGAAAATGCGGGATCAAAAATAGTGTCTTCATTCCCGAAGGAGAAAAGGAACGAGAAGTCACACCATATGTGAAGAAAGAAAGAAAATCATGATAAAAATCATGACTAACTCATAATTATCGAAGGGAATTCATGATTTCGGATCATGAATCTCATCATTTAAGCTCATTTGATCAAGACATATTCGGGTGGGAGGGATGGGATTTTGATATCAAGCAAGTTCTCATGGTCGAGAACATTTCCTCCGAACACAAAGATCATTTATGTCTAGATCAAAGTGGAAGTTATCATACTACGGTAGAGATATGATATGAGTGAGTTCAAAGGAGAACTCCTCGTAAAGAGAATCATTCACGTGATGTAAGTCCGTGAACCCTTGTTCCATTATGGGCTCATCACTATCCTCGTCAAAGATTGGATTGTTAGAAATCCAAGTGAATTGATTCAATTCAAATAGAGGATTGGTGAAAGTAGCTTTGAATGTTTCGGGAACAAGGTGATTAACATTCTCTATTGGATTTGTTAGGGTGAGAAGTGAGTGAACGATCATTATAAAGGAGACTTTCAATTTCTCCTAGGTTGGCTTTGAAATCAAAGAGATCATCATCACTTTCCGATGAAAGTGGAATGATGTGAGTGAGTTCATCAATAAACTCCTCAAGAAGAGGATCAACATCAAAATGTGAAAGTGATGCCTCAACATTTTCAATGTCTCCATAAGATTTACAATCATCGCTAAAATCGGAGAAAGTATCAAAATGATCTTTGAACACTCAAGAGGGAAGGGATATCACATATGGTCAAAGTTCCTGTGACTCTCTCGGGATTGGGACAAGGTCCTCAACACTAGACTTTATGAATTCGTCCGATTCCTTTTCGTGAACAGTGTCAAGATGCTCGTCCCCATGTTCGAGAGCGAGTGGGAGCTTGGTGTGATAGCGATTGTTTGAGAATGAATCTCAATCTGGGATATCAACCGATGAACTTAATGAATCTTTATAAAATTGTAGGATACCAAGTGCATCCTCATCATCACCGTCATCAGTAAATGAAATTGAGAGCTAGATCTCGTCGCTTTTTCTTTTGCAATTGATTCCTAATAGATTTTTCAAAGGCAATTGGGAATTTATTTTAGCAAACCGCTTCTTGACCTAGCAATTCTTCCATGGATTTCTCATGTGAATTTTGAATGATAGGACAACGTGGGAGTGGAGATTTGTCAAAACCGGAAGGTTGACATTGATAATCATCATGAGGACCCCACAATATACACAAGAAAAGCGGGAACATTATGAAATGTCGTTTACTCAACTCCTCGTTCTTTTATCGACTCAAGCTCTAGATAAGTGTCTTGTTGGGTTTCTTGAGGAGTTTGAGTCATTTGGCCTTGTGGAGGTTGGTCGTGATATGGATAGTCGTAATTGTTACAAGTAAATGGATTCCTGTTTGACAATCGAGCCGAGATGGGGACCTCCATAGTTCTCACAACAAGAAACTGTTGAGCCGTGATTGGTGAATCATATGGATATTGGTCATAACCAAAGTTCGAGCATCACAGAAAACTGTTCATAGACAAACGTGTTTCCGGATTGACACTCAAATCCTTGGTGAGGACCTCCACAAAATTCAGCAGATTATGTTGATTATATGAAGATAAGTCGAAATTTGTGGTGGGTAATTGGAAAAATTTGAGGGTCGTTAAATGAGTTCGAATAGGATCATAATCAAATGAATTCCTCGAACCACAAAACAAACAACTCTCAGACGTACACGGTGACATGGTGAACCAAAAGAGGCTCACCACAACCGACACAAGGAATAAACGATTCTATTTGAGAGTTATGAGAAGGAATCGGTTCATTCAAAGAATCAACAAAACCAACATGGTGATCCGAATGACTATTAAGACTCAAGAACATTTTGAAAAATCCGGATGTGGGACAAGTGGTGTGCTCGAGAGCTAGCAATTTCCACCACTTCCGTTATGGTCTCCGGTTACGGTTCTTGAGAAGCGTGAAGATTAGGCAAGTCATTCTTGCTAGTCACCGGTCTAAATTTCGCATGTTTGCTTTTAACCGTAAATCGTGAAAGTGTAGGATCAATTTTAGACGGCTTAGGAGCAATCGAGGGTTAGATCTTTGGATAACCGTAGGTTGGACGTATTTAGCACCTCCATTATCGGAGGAAGTACCGGTCCTTTGTCACCCGGTTTCTCGCTCCATTTCCTACGCAGTAATTAATGGATCATCATGAACAACACGAATTCTTGACATTTGTGATAAAGTAGGAAGTTTTCAACTTCGTTCCGAATTCGTCGTAGTCGAGAGATTCCATGAGAATAGAAGAAGTTAGAATCAAATGGATAGAGGGTAAAGGAATAAAGAATCAAAAAGGGTAAGAGGGTAAAGATGAATATTTTTGGATTTTTGGATAAACATTTTGTAAAACAAAGAATGAAAATATTTTTGGTGTTGTTAACACTTTTGGAAAAGTGTTAATGAACTTTTGATTTTGATTTAACTTTAAAAAAAGCATTTACAAAAGGTGGTATATGTGTAAGAATGGATCCGAAATGCTTAAAACACGCTTCTGACCTCTCCGCCGTGACGCCAAAATTTGATTGGTCTTTGAAAACACGATCAAGCTTAATCACACAAGCTAGCCACTTGTGAATGGCTAACCGTAATAAACTTAAACCGCCGAAACCAATACAATGAAGATCGAGAATATAATGAATTCCCGGTCGTTAAGTCCCACGGAGGATGAATTTGTGTTTAACACAGACAGATGTCGAATAATCACTAAGGATAGTGATTAGTAAGGATTTTGATGAATAATTATACCTAAAGAAAATATTTGTAAATTACAGCGACTTAAATGCAAATTAAAGGAAATTAAAAAGTTAAAATATATTAAATAAACGCTATCACTATTTTTACAATGATGTTTTGTGATTTTATAAAACAAAATTTCTTAAATAAACTATTTTAACTAAAACGTAAACTTAAATTATCTAAAAACGTGATTTAAAATGAAAGCGTAAGTTATTTATAAAAATTACGCGTGTGCAAGCAAAAGCGTAAAATTTATGAAATAAAAGTCCTACGAATGTAAAAACAATTTTCTTACTTAATATATGATAAAGAAAATTTTAGAAAAAGAATTATATTTTTAGACTTTTATATTTTTATTATGAATTAAATACTAATTTAAACAAATTAAATGATTAAAAATACTAAAACTATTAAGAAAAATCAAACTTTTTGTAAAATATTTTATGATCTAATGGACCTATGAAAATAAAATGGGAGCTACAACTTATACAAATAAGTCATAAAATAAGCAAAGGCTAATAAGCTTAAACTACAATATGGTCTTAAGTAATAGATGTTGCAAAATTAAACCAAGACAAGACCCAAGGCGCATGGCTATCTGGTACATCATATCACTCTCAAGGTGGGAGGTCTCGGGTTCGAGCACGCCTCCCCACCTTTTGCTAAATATTTTTTTTTCGATTTTTCTTTGCAAACTTATTAAACACAAGAAAATAAGCAATTTTATAACTATGACTTTTCTAAAATGAGCCAATAAGTCGTTTGAGCTTGAAAAGCTTAACAGTTGGCTTAAGTGAAGAAAAGAGAATTTAAAAAAAGAAAAGCTATTCTAAAAGCTATAAGTCGTAAATATAAGTTGCAAAAGATAAAATAAACCAAATAAGGACTGATTAAGCGGTTTACTCTAAAAAATGAGCTAAATAAGTTGTTTAGAGCTTATTGGCTCAAAAGAAGAAACAAAGGGTTGTTTACATAAGCTTATACAAGCTTATCCAAGCTTTTCAAAAGCTTCAAATTAACTAAGTTTACTCTACCAAACTATAAAAACTTAAATAAGCAATAAATAAAAGGAAATAAGCACTATAGAAGCAATTTTAAGCTAATAAGAACAACGAAATGGAGTGTCTAAATACTCATCATTTTGTATAATCTAAACCGCAAAATCATCTCGAAAACACTCGTAAACACATCAAAATGATCAAAATATCACAAATCAGTGTTTTATGTGTTTTAAATGCAAAATATCAAAATCGATGAAAATGTATCAAGTTTGCAAAATTGGCGCTTTAGTCCCCAAGTTTTAAAAGTTGTCAAATCTAGTCCCGAATTCAAAATGTGGAATTTTATCATTCAAGGTCCCTCAAGTATTCTAAGTTGTTAAAATGATCCTTGAATGATTCTTTGGTCAATTGGCAAGAAAGGTCCCTAAACTTTGAAAATTGCAAATTTAGTCCTTGGACCTTTTAAAATGGATTTTATGCAAAAAGGGTCCTTGTTCTATAAATGTTTGTCATGTTTGGTCCTTGTGAAAGCATTGGAAAAGTTCACTTTCAGTCCTTGAAGTTTGGATAATTTACACTTTTGGTCCTTGTTATTACTACTTAAACCAAACGGACACCTTATAATATCCAAAGCCCAAATCCAAGCCCAAGCCCAGCCCAACCTTGGCCCAAACCTTGACCCGACCCCTTTGATATTAACCCTTCGGTCAACCAAAGTCAAAACCTCCCGTGTTATTAAAAAACCAAAGTCAAACAAAGAAAACCGTAACACTCTCCTCTCCTCCACCTCGAAACACCAAAACCAGCATGGTTTTCCTCCTTTTCTCAACCCCCATACTATGTCCCTCCACCTCCTCTAAACAACAAAATCTTTAATTGATTGAACCAAACCCAATTAATGTCTAAACCCGCTTTGAAGAAATAATTGGCGCCAAAATCACAAGTGGACGGTTTTGATGAGTTTGAGTGATCCAATGGCTCGATTTGGTGGGAAACATTCAGAGGACATCGAGGAGTGCTAAAAGTCTATAAAGGAGAGAGATAGATGCAATGTATCATATCTATCTAGTGTAATTTAAGTTTTCATTAAGTCGTTTTAGCTTATTTTCAATTTCAAGTGTATGTTTTAGTCTTAAAACTCAATTTCAAGTTCTTATGTATTAATAAAGCTTTTGTGAATAAGCAAATTCAAGTATCAACTTATATCTCAAGTTTATGCAATTTTCCTTATTTTCAAAAATCTCATGAATGATCAATTGTTGTTTGTAGATGTTTGTATGGACTGAAATAGGTCACTTAAGCTCCTAGAAAGCTTAATCAAGCTTTTAGAAACATTTAAAATCAAGTTTAGAATCAAAATCGAAAATCACCAAAATACAAATTAAATAGTTCAAAATAAAAATCACATGGAGAAGGTGTTCACAAATGGAGCAGGTAAATCATGGATGGCCTTGGGTTAGTAGCTTAGTGGTAAGCTTATAGGGTGTTCATTGGTTCGATTCTCGGTTTGAGCTTGGAAGCATTTGTAAGCACCTTTGATCACTTTTGCATATCATTGTTGAAGTTGCTCATTAGCTTTAATATCTGCTTTCTTAGTGTTATTTAGCATAGTTAAGTGTATTTGATCATTGAAATCGGTTTGTTGTTCCTAAAATTTGTAGTTTATAAAGTTTCATTTTAATGCTTAAAATTGCATTTTGGTCATTTTGAGTTTTATGTTGTAAGGGTTGTTGTTTAAAGCTTAATTAGTCTTAATAAGTGATTATAAAAGATCCGGAATCAATCTCATGGTTTTAATTTGTGTTTTGCTTTAAAAATCATCAAAACAAGAATATAAAGAGGTGTTTGGTTCTTTGAGTTTGAAAGTGCTTTGGTCTTTGGCTTTGTTGGAATTCTATGCTTAACTTGGTCTAAATAACTCGAAACAAGTCATAAAACAAGTGTTCATAAGCAAAAGTCAAAATATCTTTGGATCAAATCTTGTGTACTCACCGTTGGATTTTACAAAGATAGGATCATGATTTTGTGTTAGAAAGTTGTTAATCTTGCTCAAATTAGTCTTAGTTTACCTTAACATAACATATTCAAGTGCTTAAGATCGATCAAAGTTCACTTTGGTCAACTTTTAGTTGTTCTCAAAAGTCAAAATTCCATCTTGGTCGTTTTGAATAAAAAAGATAATTTCACCGTGTGTTTATTAATAAGATTTAGTTTATAAGCTCGGGGTATTAAAGTTTGGTTGCTAAACAAAATACAAAATGCTAGTTCTCTGCTTGAATCGACTTTTTAAGTGCTTATTTTCTAGCTTATTTTGGATACTGTTCGAAAAAGTGCCCTGTGCACGCTTAATAGGTCCATTTTGATAAGCTTGCATAGAGCTTATTAGTTGCTCAAATCTTGTGATCTTTGGTTCTTTGGGAAGCCAACCTGGTCATCTTGGAGTGTCAAGCTTAAGTTTTCACTTTTGAGCTTGTTAGCTAGGTCGCAAGTAGCTCAAAGCTTGTCCCATTTCGTGTTATAGCCAAGTGCTTATTTGCTTATTCATAGCTTTTCAGTGTGCTTATTTGTATCTTTTAGCTTCATTCTAGTTCATCTAGCTTGTTTGCATCTTATTTGAGCTTTTGTTTCACTTGCAAGCTTGTTTGAGCTTATTTCACCAAATAAGCTCATTTAAGCCATTGTTGGGATTATAAGCCATCAAACAACTTATTTGTGGTTTGTAAAATTTTTGTCTTTGTTAAAGTTTCATAATATCAGTATTAAAGTAGTTTTCAAAAGAAAATCCGAAAAAGATCAATTTAAAATCAATGATAGTGTTTATTTAATATTTTTAGCTTTTGATTTTTCTTTTCAGCTTATTAATAAGCAAATCTTGTTTTTCTATTTTCTTAGTTTTCTGTCATCATATAGTATTTTTAGAAAAGTTTCATATTTTCTCTATCTTTTAGTATTTATTATAATTTTAATTAGTTAAAATAGTAATTAATTAGTAATAAATAATTAAAAGCATAAAAATATATTTTCAGTTTTAAAATTAGTTTTATTATATTTTAGATTTTTCCAAGTTAAAATTTTATTTTTCCAAGTTTATTTTATATTTTCTAGTAATTAAGTGTATTTTAAATAGTTATTAATTAGTAATAATTAAATAAAAGTGTGAAAATATATTTTTAATTTTAAAATTAGTTTTATAGTATTTTAGATTTTTCTGAATCATAAGTTTATTTTTCTAGCCTTATTTTGTATTTTCTTCTATTTTAGAGTATTTATTAAATAGTTAAAATAGTTTTAATTAATAATAATTAATTAAATAGTGTTAAAAATAATTTTCTTTTTCTAATAATTTTCTTTTATTTTTAGGATTCCAAAATGTTATTTTCATATTTTTAGGTCTTTTATTTCTTAGATTTCACTTTTTATTTTGTACGATACGTAGTTTTTAAACTTACGCTTACGCTTTTTTATCTCGATTGTTGTGCTTTCCTATTCGTATCCATTCCATTCCAATCAATCAAGAGTGTAATATTTCTAATCAAAACCTTTACGATCACTATCCTTAGTGATCATTCTATCATCCGAGTTTGTTTTGACACACCATCGAGTCTCCGTGGGACTAAACGACCCGGAATTCATTATATTCTCCAGACTTCATTGTATTTGTGTTTTAACTGCTTTAAGTCTCATTACGGTTAGCCATTCACAAGTGGCTAGCTTGTGTGATTAGACTTGACTAGTTTAGCATGATCAAATTTTGGCGCCACGCCGGGAGGCTTTAGCGTGTGTTTAGCCATTTTCGCACCCATTCTTGCACATAACCCATCATTTGTAAAAGTTTTTGTAAAGTTATAAGAAAATCAAAAGTTCATTAACACTTTTCCTAAAGTGTTAAAACACCAAAAAATATAAAACAACAAAACAATCGAAGCGTTTTCTATCTTGTATTGTCTTTAAGGTGATTCTTAAACAATACGATTTGGTTAAACGAGACGATACCAAAAATATTGTCCAAAAGTTTTGAACCCATCTCGCACAAATCTTACCTACGCCTTTTCGGTGGTACTTAAAATATACATAAAATCAACCACCGCAAATCAAGGCAAAGGCACTACCTAACTGGGGTGCGACCATAATAAGTTCCCGAACATCGATTTAAAACTTGCCTTTGTGTCACTTGTGATTTGGTGTACCTTTTTCAAAGAAGCCATTTCATTTGTGATTATTGGTTAAGTTCACTTGTGTTTTGCCTCATTTGTTTTGAAAATTGATTTTTATACATAGTGCATGCGCACTGCTCTTCCAGTTCTACAAGTCCACTTTCGAACTTGGAAACATTCCTCGAGACGTAGAGGACGCTCGGCTCCTTCACCGTGATCGAGGAACGCCTACCACCACCACCCCCGTCGAAATGGCGTAAGACAAACCCATGAATGAGCTTCTCCAAGCACCCATCGAGGGTTACGGAGATGCCATTGTTGTCCCAACCATCGTGGTCGACACTTTCGAGCTCAAACCGGGTTGCTTAATCTAGTAACCCAAAGCCAATTCTATGGTTTTGAGCGGGATGATCCTCATGCACACATTCGATGGTTTAACAAGATAGCATCTACCATCAAGTACAAGAATGTCCCACATGAAGCTATCAAGCTTCTTCTGCTCCCATTTTCTGTAGGACAAGCCCGAATTGGCTTCGAGAAACAACCCCTCGCTCTATAGAGACATGGGAAGATCTTGTCACCAAGTTCGTTAACGAGTTCTATCCTCCATCCCGAACCACAAGTCTTAAGAATGAGATAATGAAATTTTCTCGAGATTTGATGAATCATTCGGGAGGCATGGGATCGTTATAAAGAGTTGCTTCAAGTGTCCGCATCACGGTTTTACCGAGTTAATGCAAATGGATACTTTCTACAATGGTCTCAATCGACCAATCAAGACTCTTTGAATGCCTCCGCTTTCTACAATGGGAGGTAATGCCTCCGCTGGAGGTAATTTCTGAGCAAGACCACAAAAGAGGCCTTGCAAATCATTGAGAACAAATCTCAAGTCCGTCTTTTCGAGCAAAGACATATCGCCTCATGTCGGACCTTCTTCTTCTTCATCCCCGTGAGTACATCTAGCACCGATGCTAAGATTGATAAACTCACGACATTGTTCGAGCTTTGGTTCTTGCTAACCAAAGAAAGTGACCTTCACTCGACACCAACACATGTCAAGTGAAGAAAGTTGAGAGTTGTGTCACTTGTGGTGGTCCTCATGCTTACTACAATTGTACCGCCACCGATGGTAGTCCTTTGAAGCCAATGCTCTAGCCGGTAGTTCACAAGCAAGGAGGTAATCAATACCGTCCTCAAATGAACCACACTACCGTGCTAACACTAATCGTGCACCACCGGTTTTAACCGTAATCATAACATGCAAAACCGAATCGAACCAACCAAGAATGAACCAAGGTTATCAAAACCAAGGTAATTTCTATCCTCGACCCAATCAAGGTTTCCAACATCAAGGAAACCCAATCAAAACAATTTCAATCGAGGGAATCAATTTCATGGGAATATGAATCCTAATCAAGGGAATTTTGGCTATAATCAAAACATACGGCCTCAAATTGTCCCTCCAGCCTCCTCCCGTCATTACTCCTCCAGACCATCATCCGATGAGTTATCAAGCAGTTCATGAAGTCCCAAGATGAAATGAACAGTTGTTGGTCACCGATTGTCGATCTTAAGAAGTCTTTAAATGATCAACCCCGGCTCGTGAAAACTTCCGAGCAACACGATCGCTAACCCGAGGGGCGATGCTAAGGCGATCACAACCCAAGTGGTGTTTCATATGATGGACCCGCTGTTCCTACTACCTCTTCTTCTTCTTCTCTCCCAAAGGTAGTGGAAAGTGAACCTCCGACACACAATGGACCCACGACTCCAATGCCCCTCCTCCGTGGCAATGAGTCAAGTTACCAAGGAAACAACGGACAAAGTGCATTATTCTAGCCCACGGCATCAAGACACGCCCTACCTTCTGTAGTCCAACCTCAAGTGGTCCGAAACCCAAGTCAAATCAAGGAGTTGTTTTGAACCTCCCGTAGCTCCTGTTGAGAATCGAATCCAAATCTTCTATTCCTTACCCATCACGTTTGAATGAGCAAAAGCTCCGTGAAAAGCTAGTCATCAAATGGATAAATTTTTCCAAATTTTCCAAGAGTTACACTTTGACATAAGCTTTATGGATGCTATCATGTTGATGCCCAAGTTTGCATCAACTCTCAAACACATGTTAAGCAATAAGGAAAAGTCGTTTGAAATGGCAAAACTCCTCTTAACGAGAATCGCCAGCAGCTTATTCTCAAGAAGCTTCAAAAACTTGGAGATCCCGGAAATTTCTCTTACCTTGTGTATTCCTCAGAATGGTTGAATGCTTTGCCCTAGCAGATCTTGGTGCAAGCATAAACCTTATGCCTTATTCAATGTGGAAGAAACTTTCTTCCCGAACTTACTCCTACATGCATGACTCTCGAGCTTGCGATCGTTTCCATATCCCGTCCTCTTGGCATTGCCGAGGACGATTTGTGAAAGTAGGAAAGTTCCATTTTCCACCGACTTCGTGGTTGTTGATTTTGATGCCGATCATCGGGTTCCTCTCATTGTTGGTCGAGGATTCCCGAGAACGGGCCGTGCTCTCATTGATGTATTTGAGCAAGAAATCACATTGCGTGTTGGTAATGAAGTCGTCACCTTCAACCTTGACCAAACTTCGAGGTACTCCGCAAACTATGATTCCGAATCGGTTAACCGAATAGATATCATTGATGTTGCTTCGACGAGTACTCAAGAAGTTCTTGGTTATTCTCATAATTTCGTGAGTGGGGATTCCACCACATCTTCTCAACCTATCATAGCCAATTCTACTCCTTCTCTCACTCCGCTTGAGGGAAGCGACTTCATCTTAGATGAGATTGAAGCATACTTGGCTAGTGATTCTGCTCCATGGGAAATTGATCACGCCCAATTGATATTGAGGGGACATACTCTTATTGAGAAGTTGCTCAATGATGATCCATCATCAACCCTCACCCTAGTGATTCAATTCCGATGAGATTAATCAAATGAGATTAACTGAGGAGATATTCTTCTAAAGAAGTTGTCAACTGGATACTTCTCCTCCTCTCCTCCCATCAAACTTCATAACAAGGAAGTCAAGTCGGTTGAGAAAATCAAGAATTTCCGAGGTTGAGCTAAGGACTTACCTCCTCATCTCGAGTATGCATTTCTTGAAGGTGATGATAAATTACCCGTCATTATTGCTCGAGATTTGAGTAAAGATGAAAAAGTCGCCTCATAAAAATCTTGAAGTCACACAAGCAAGCAATTGCTTGGAAACTCTCCGACATCAAAGGTATCAACCCCGAGTTTTGTACTCATAAAATCTTGATGGAGGATGACTTTAAACCATAGCTCAACATCGAGACGAGTGAATCCAAAAATCCATGATGTTATCAAACAAGAGGTTATCAAACTTCTTGATGCGGATTGATTTACCCGATCTCGATAGTCCTTGGGTTAGCCCAATTCATTGTGTTCAAAAAGGGTGGCATTATCGTTATCACAAATGAAGATAACGAGTTAATTCCAACTCGATTGGTTACGGATGGCGTGTTTGCATTGACTATCGTAAGTTGAATGACGCCACCAGAAAGACCATTTTCCTCACCCTTCATGGACCGGATGCTTGAGAGATTAGCAGGAATGAATACTATTGTTTCCTTGATGGTTTCTCGGGTTACTTTCAGATCCCTATTGATCCACGTGATCAAGAGAAGACCACATTCACTTGCCCATACGGAACTTTTGCCTACAAACGTATGCCTTTTGGCTTATGTAATGCTCCCGCACGCTCCAACGATGTATGATGGCCATTTTCCACGACATGATCGGGAAACAATGGAGGTGTTTATGGATGACTTCTCGGTCATTGGGGATTCTTTTCAATCATGTCTCTCCCATTTAGATAAAATGCTTCAAAGGTGTGAAGACACCAATCTTTGTCTAAACCGGGAGAAGAGCCACTTTATGGTCAAAGAAGGCATAGTCCTTGGCCATAAGATTTCAAAGAACGGGATTGAGGTAGATAGAGCAAAAGTTGATGTTATTGCTAAGTCGCCTCATCCTACTACCGTCAAAGGTATTAGGAGTTTTTAGGTCATGCCGGTTTCTATCGAGATTCATACAAGATTTTTCTAAAATCGCCCGCCTATGACCCATCTTCTTGAAAAGGATGCTCCTTTTATCTTCTCACCCGAGTGCATCATAGCTTTTGAAACATTGAAGAAAAAGCTATCAAGCACCCATTCTCGCTGTCCCGATGGGACTTGCCTTTTGAGCTCATGTGCGATGCAAGTGATTTTGCTATCGGTGCAGTCCTAGGGCAACGAAGAAACAAGCATTTTCACCTATTCACTACGCAAGTAAGACTATGATCAAGCTCAAACTCATTACACCACCACGTAAAAAGAGCTATTAGCCGTGGTGTATGCATTTGAGAAGTTTCGCCATACTTAATCTTGACCAAATGCGTAGTGTATACGGATCACTCGGCTCTTAAATATCTCTTTGCAAAACAAGATGCAAAGCCGAGATTGCTTCGCTGGATTCTCCTCCTCCAAGAATTTGATATCATTATACGTGATAAAAAGGAGCCGAGAATCTAGTCACGATCATCTCGTCTGCATTAGAAAACCCTCACCAAGATGTTTTCGAGAAAAGGAAATAAATGAAACATTTCCTCTCGAGACACTCAATGCGGTTTCTTTTCGTGGAAATTCTACCACCCCATGGTTTGTCGACTTCGCAAATTACCATGCGGGTAACTTCATTGTGAAAGGGATGTCGACCCAACAGAAGAACAAATTCTTCAAAGATGTTAAACATTATTTCGGGACGACCCTTTCTTGTTCAAAATCTGTGCGGATCAAGTCATCCGACGGTGTGTTTATGGACGTGAAGCTATTGACATTCTCACACTTGCCATGCCTTTGGACCCACCGGGGCCATCATAGTCCAAACTACACCGCCAAAAGGTGTTTGATTCCGGTTCTATTGGCCCACAATCTATAAGGATGCCCACGAATTTGTCAAAGCTCGTGACGCTTGTCAACGTCATGGTAATATCTCTCAAAGGAATGAAATGCCACAAAATGCCATTCAAGTTTGTGAGATATTTGACATATGGGGTATTGATTTTATGGGGCCATTTCCATCTTCTCGTGGTAACAAGTACATACTCGTGGTCGTTGACTATTTGTCAAAATGGGTTGAAGCAAAAGCTTTACCCACCAATGATGCCCGAGTTGTTGTGAAATTTTGAAATCTGTTTGCCGTGTTTGGAACTCCGAGAGCGATAATCGTGATCGTGGTACACATTTTGTAATGACCAATTTGAAAGAGTCATGCAAAAGTATGGTGTTACCCATCGCCTCTCATCGCATACCACCCCAAACAAGTGGGCGGTGGAAGTTTCAAACCGTGGTATTAAAAGGATTCTTGAAAGGACAAGAGGCGAAAATCGTGCATCCCGGTCGGATAAACTTGATGACGCACTGGGCCTTCCGACATACTTACAAAACACCCATCGGGTGTACTCCATACAAGCTAGTGTACGGAAAGGCATGTCATCTTCCGATTGAGTTAGAGCACAAGGCATACTGGGCCTTAAAGCATGCAAACTTCGATATATGATACCGGTGATCATAGAAAAGTTCAAATGAATGAATTAAATGAACTTCGTGATCAAGCTTACGAGAACTCTTTGATCTACAAACAAAAGACAAAGAAGATTCATGACTCCAAGATCAAGAACCGCGCTTTCAACGTTGGTGATCGAGTCCTTCTTTTCAATTCAAGATTGAAGATTTTCTGAAAGCTCAAGTCCCGCTGGTCCGGTCCATTCACTATTGCTAAGGTTTATCCTTATGGTACCGTTGAGTTATCTCAACCCGATGGTCCTAATTTTAAAGTGAATGGTCATCGAGTGAAGCATTACTTTGGAGAGGACATTCCCCGTGGTTGTCCCGGATCTACAAACATTCCCCATGAACCAATGAATGCGGGATCGAGTCAAGCTAGTGACTCGGGAATCAAAAACATTAGCACACACCATATGGGTTTTCACCCATATTTCGCCTTCTTACCCCTTTCTACCACCCTAGTGTGGGGAGTTTCCCACATCGTTGTATATAAAATCATGTTAAAAAAAAAAAAAAAAAAAAAAAAAAAAAAAAAAAATCTTCTAAATAATGGCCGTAGTATTTCCCTTTTACGTTTTTTGTTTCGCATAACCACGGTACTTTGAATATTGAGGGCAATATTCATTTCTAAGTGTGGGGGAATTTCACGAATTTCATATATTATCTACCCAATTCCCGCTTTTGGCAAAATTTTTTTTTTGGAGTAAGTGTTCTACACTTACTCATCTTGGTTATCATCCGCCATGTCTCAGAAGACAAAAGGATTGGCTAATCCAGAGCAAACGGCTCTTGGTAAAGATTTCTCAAACCGCTTATATGGCTTGCAATTTGCCCAAAATTGTATGGTTCTCAACTCACCATATCCTAAAAAGTGAAGAGTTGGCTAGCCCGCAAGGTTATGGCTTGTGGTAAAGGCAATGGAAAATCCATAATTGGTATTCACTCACCAAAGATAATTCGATAATTTATCTAAGAGTTGGCTAGTCCGTAAGGGTACGGCTTCCGTAAAGACACATCAAACCGTTATATGGTTTATGATTTGCCAATAAATCATTTGGTTATCGTTGTACCAAGGTTCTTACTTGAATCAAAACAATTGGCTACTCCGAAGTGATGGCTTTTGGTAAAGAGTTTTCAAATCCATCAAGTTTTTCAAATCATTGCTAGGGACTAGCAATATCTCGACATGGGGATTGATGAGTGTCTAAATACTCATCATTTTGTATAATCTAAACCGCAAAAAAATCGAAAACACTCGTAAACACATCAAAATGATCAAAATATCACAAATCAGTGTTTTATGTGTTTTAAATGCAAAATATCAAAATCGATGAAAATGTATCAAGTTTGCAAAATTGGCGCTTTAGTCCCCAAGTTTTAAAAGTTGTCAAATCTAGTCCTCGAATTCAAAATGTGGAATTTTATCATTCAAGGTCCCCAAGTATTCTAAGTTGTTAAAATGATCCTTGAATGATTCTTTGGTCAATTGGCAAGAAAGGTCCCTAAACTTTGAAAATTGCAAAATTAGTCCTGGACCTTTTAAAATGAATTTTATGCAAAAGGGTCCTTGTTCTATCAATGTTTGTCATGTTTGGTCCTTGTGATAAGCATTGGAAAAGTTCACTTTCAGTCCTTGAAGTTTGGATAATTTACACTTTTGGTCCTTGTTATTACTACTAAACCAAACGGACACTTATATTTAATATCCAAGCCCAAATCCAAGCCCAACAACCACACGCCCAAACCTTGACCCGACCCTTTGTTATTAACCCCCTTCGGTCAAAGAAAGTCAAAACACAAAGTCAAACAAAAAACCACCGCTATCGTAGCTCTCCTCTCCACGCTCGAAACACCAAAACCGGTCATGGTTTTCCTCCTTTTTCAACCCCCATACTATGTCCCTCCACCTCCTCTAAACAACAAAATCTTTAATTGATTGAACCAAACCCATTAATGTCTAAACCGCTTGAAGAAAATTTGGCGCCAAAATCACAAGTGGATGGTTTTGATGGTTTAGAGTGATCCAATGGCTCGATTTGGTGGGAAACATTCAGAGGACATCGAGGAGTGCTAAAAGTCTATAAAGGAGAGAGTAGATGCAATGTATCAATCTATCTAGTGTAATTTAAGTTTTCATTAAGTCGTTTTAGCTTATTTTCAATTTCAAGTGTATGTTTTAGTCTTAAAACTCTGAATTTCAAGTTCTTATGTATTAATAAAGCTTTTGTGAACCTTCAATTCAAGTATCAACTTATATCTCAGCTTATGCAATTTTCCTTATTTTCAAAAATCTCATGAATGATCAATTGTTGTTTGTAGATGTTTGTATGGACTGAAATAGGTCACTTAAGCTCCTAGAAAGCTTAATCAAGCTTTTAGATACATTTAAAATCAGTTTAGAATCAAAATCAGAAAATCACCAAAAATACAAATTAAATAGTTCAAAAATCAAAAATCACATGGAGAAGGTGTTCACAGCTGGAGCAGGGTAAATCATGGATGGCCTTGGGTTAGTAGCTTAGTGGTAAGCTTATAGGGGTGTTCATTGGTTCTGATTCTCAGTTTTGAGCTTGGAAGCTTCTGTAAGCACCTTTGATCACTTTTGCATATCATTGTTGAAGTTGCTCATTAGCTTTAATATCTGTTTCTTAGTGTTATTTAGCAGTAGTTAAGTGTATTTGATCATTGAAATCAGTTTGTTGTTCCTAAAAATTTGTAGTTTATAAAGTTTCCTTTTAACAGTTAAAATTGCATTTTGGTCATTTTTGAGTTTTATGTTGTAAGGGTTGTTGTTTAAAGCTTAATAAGTCTTAATAAGTGATTATAAAAGATCTGAATCAATCTCATGGTTTTAATTTGTGTTTTGCTTTAAAAATCATCATAACAAGAATATAAAGAGGTGTTTGGTTCTTTGAGTTTGAAAGTGCTTTGGTCTTTGGCTTTGTTGGAATTGCTCGCTTAACTTGGTCTAAATAACTCGATCTCAGTCATAAAAACAAGTGTTCATAAGCAAAAGTCAAAATATCTTTGGATCAAATATTATGTACTCACTGTTGGATTTTACAAAGATAGGATCATGATTTTGTGTTAGAAAGTTGATAATCTTGCTCAAATCAGTCTTAGTTTACCTTAACATAACATATTCAGTGCTTAAGATCAGATCAAAGTTCACTTTGGTCAACTTTTTAGTTGTTCTCAAAAAGTCAAAATTCCATCTTGGTCGTTTTTGAATAAAAAAGGAAATTTCACTGTGTGTTTATTAATAAGATTTAGTTTATAAGCTCTTGGGGTATTAAAGTTTGGTTGCTAAACAAAAATACAAAATGCTAGTTCTCCTTGAATCGCCTTTTTAAGTGCTTATTTTCTAGCTTATTTTGGATACTTGTTCGAAAAGTGCCCACTGTACGTTAATGGTCCATTTTGATAAGCTTGCATAGAGCTTATTAGTTGGTCAAATCTTGTGATCTTTGGTTCTTTGGAAAGCCAACCTGGTCATCTTGGATTGTCAAGCTTAAGTTTTCACTTTTGAGCTTGTTAGCTAGGTGCAAGTAGCTCAAAGCTTGTCCCATTTGGTTTGTGTTTAAGCCAAGTGCTTATTGCTTATTCATAGCTTTTCGGTGTGCTTCTTTGTATCTTTTAGCTTCATTCTAGTTCATCTAGCTTGTTTGCATCTTATTTGAGCTTTTGTTTCACCTTGCAAGCTTGTTTGAGCTTATTTCACCAAATAAGCTCATTTAAGCCATTGTTGGGATATTAAGCCATCAAAAACTTATTTGTGGTTTGTAAAATTTTGTCTTTGTTAAAGTTTCATAATATCAGTATTAAAGTAGTTTTCAAAAGAAAATCCGAAAAAGATCAATTTAAAATCGGTGATAGTGTTTATTTAATATTTTTAGCTTTTTGATTTTTCTTTTCAGCTTATTAATAAGCAAATCTTGTTTTTCTATTTTTCTTAGTTTTCTGTCATCATATAGTATTTTTAGAAAAGTTTCATATTTTCTCTATCTTTTAGTATTTATTATAATTTTAATTAGTTAAAAATAGTAATTAATTAGTAATAAATAATTAAAAAGCATAAAAAATATATTTTCAGTTTTAAAATTAGTTTTATTATATTTTAGATTTTTCCAAGTTAAAATTTTATTTTTCCAAGTTTATTTTATATTTTCTAGTAATTAAGTGTATTTTAAATAGTTATTAATTAGTAATAATTAAATAAAAAGTGTGAAAAATATATTTTTAATTTTAAAATTAGTTTTATAGTATTTTAGATTTTTCTGAATCATAAGTTTATTTTTCTAGCCTTATTTTGTATTTTCTTCTATTTTAGAGTATTTATTAAATAGTTAAAATAGTTTTAATTAATAATAATTAATTAAATAGTGTTAAAAATAATTTTCTTTTTCTAATAATTTTCTTTTATTTTAGGATTCCAAAATGTTATTTTCATATTTTTAGGTCTTTTATTTCTTAGTTTTCACTTTTTATTTTGTACGATACGTAGTTTTAAACTTACGCTTACGTTTCTTTTATCTCGATTGTTGTGCTTTCCTAGCTCGTACTCCATTCCATTCCAATCAATCAAGAGTGTAATATTTCTAATCAAACCTTTACTGATCACTATCCTTAGTGATCATTCTATCATCTCGAGTTTGTTTTGACACACCATTGAGTCTCCGTGGGACTAAACGACCCGGAATTCATTATATTCTCCGACTTCATTGTATTTGTGTACTTGACTGTTCGAGACGATCGACTTTGAAGCTCTATACCAAATAGCAATCCAATATCAACACTACTTGATCTTGATCTTCATTTCCATTGCTTTTATTTATAGCTAATTTTTAGTATTTTTGGAAATTTTTGAATTAAAGCTCTAAACTGAATTTGAAATGTTTCGATAGCTTAAACAAGCTACTAGGAGCTTATTTGAGCTTACTTGGTCCAAAACAACAGATACAAACACATCTAGATTAATATGAGAATTTAAAGTCGAAATTTCACAATCATAAAAACTTGGTAAATTACTGAAATTGAAACTGGAAATAGGTTTGAGATATCACTGGAATATGATTACAAAGTATTGAAAAGCTTTGAAATACACTGGAAACTAAATTACACTACCTATGACATTAAAAAAAACTAACTATTCTACATACATCCCACACTGCTTCTTTCCTCTTCTTTATAGATCTTTTTGGAGTTCCTGGAAGACTTCTTTGACTTTCCCACTTGTTTTCAGCCTTTGATGTGGTCTAATTCATCCAGACCTTTGATTTCTACTTTTGGCGGGAAAAGTCTTACAACTGGGTCTGGTAACGTGTTTTAGGGGAGGGAGCATTAATTTCTTTTGGGATGTTGTAAAGGTGGAGGGGACAAGGTGGGAAAGGTTGGAAAGGGTGAAGGTAGCAGGTGGCAGTGAAGGTGTGGTAGCAGGTGGAAAGGGAGAGGGAGAGTGAGCAGTCATGGGTTTTATTTTTAAACACTTGGGTTAGGTTTGGGCTTGGGAGATTGGGCGGGATATTGGACTTGGATAAACGGTTTTGGGTTTAGTAATAACAAAAGGGTTCGTTTGGTTTATTTAAGCACAAGGACCATTTTTGTAATTTCACCAAACTTGAGGACTGATCTTGCCCATTATTCCAAAGTTAACATAAGGGTTAAACCTGCAAATAATGGTTAGTACAAGGACTAAATTTGCATAAAGTTCCATTTTTATAAGTCCAAGGACCAAATCTGCCAATTTTGAAACTTTAAGGGCCTAACTTGTAATTTTCCAAAAGTTTACCATAAGGACCAATTTTGTCATTTATGAATAGTACAAGGTTAATATTTGATAGCTTTCATTTTTTTTAAATTAACCAAGGACCATTATTGACATTTTCAAAATTAAAGGACTAAAGTTGTCAATTTGCAATTTTAAATTCCAAGGGTTTGTTTGACAACTTTTGAAACTTGGGGACTAAAGCGCCAATTTTGCAAACTTGATACGTTTTCATCCGATTTTGGTATTTTGCATTTAAAACACATAAAACACTTGTTTGTGATATTTTCATCATTTTGATGCATTTCGAGTGTTTTCGGATGTTTTTGGCATTCTAAACAAGATAAAATGATGAGTATTTAGACACTCATCGATTAGTGAGTTTTAACTCGGGAGAAAGTGTGTTATAAAGGGGTTAGAAATAATGAAGAAATGGCTCACTATTTATAGAGGAAAAATCCTACTGTTCCCCGGATCCCACGGATCCCTACCACAAGGGATCCGGCTAGCACAAAGCTAGGGATCCGTGGAACGCTCCTCTTTACCCATGGGTATTTTGGTTATGGGTTATGGGTTGAACCATGAATCTTTGGCTAGATACAATGTATCTTTGAGTGCAATGCACTTAGTCACTTGGGTATGGGTTGATCCATGGGTTATGGATATTATCCATGTATGATATAAGCATGATTGTTAGGTCACTAGTTTTACAAACACAAGTTATAGAGAAAGAGATGAAGGCGGATGAACAAGTATCACACACACACACACGTTAATATGAAGACCGGTTAGGCGTAGAGAGTATGTGAAAAGAAAACTTGAACAACCAACCCTCAAATGAGGGTTTACAAGAGTATTTATAGGAGGGAACCTAGGGCAACACTCCTAGTTCCCATCCTTTCTTATGTGGGCTTGGGCCTAAGCTTATGGGCCTTCTACATAAGCTTGACCTTAAACAAATATAAAGGCCATAATAAAGCTACCTATTACATATGAAATATAAATACTTGAAATCTTGTTTAGGAGTGATTCCAACAATCTCCCCTCAGTGTATATGAATGTAAGCGGTGAAGGCGTTGATGTAATAGTAGGCGTGGACGTCTTCCGACATTCTTCTTTCCGTGAGAGGAATTGCCTTGATTCGAACAATCTCCCGGTGTAGAGATAGTTATCTTTGAGCAGTTATGCTTGACGTCATCTTTAACTTTGTTCTTTGATCATTGTTTTTGTGGTGAAAGTGATAGTATGTTGTTGTGCGCATCGACCGCCTTCAGTGCGCTTCACGCTCCAGTGTCTCCACGTCATTCTTCAACATGCTCACACGCCTATGACGTTGGAATTCAATACCGATGAAGTTCTCTAAGTCTTTAACTTTGTAGATTCTTTGGTTTGACGAAGAATCATTCGACGGTTGTGTTGCTTTTGAATAGAACTTCCATTAGTGATGATGTTGGCGTGAGCATGAGAAGAATCAAGACGATCATCCCGCTCCCGAGCTTCCATAAGAAGAAAACATTTCAAGCGGTTAGTAATAAGCGGTTTCGGCACTTACAAGTTTGAACTTGAGTGTTAACAACATAGTGTGAAAACACAACTCTAATTCTTACAAAGGCCGTTCTGAGCTGGAGTCCCACAAGTGAGATAACGCGATGTACCGAAGTACATCTACAGCTCGAGATGAGTCGTTGAGGTACACCAAGCATCACCTCACGATGTAGACCGTTTGAGACACACTCCGCGTAATCCACGGGAGTTACCAAGTGACCGCCGTCGGTGTTTGATGTTGACCGGCAGAGTTTCCATTCAATCACCGAGGATCACGATGTGAACCTCTCATAAATGTTCTAGAGCAGTTGCTAAGATCCGTGAAGGACTCGATATGGACCACCGATGATCTTATTTGTTGATCATCAAGTGATTAAATGTCAAGTGTACCTAAGAGATCTTTTGATGAATCTCGTGGCTCTAGACTCAATAGTGCGTTTTGGTTTTCTGGCGGAGACTGGGAGAGGGTCTCTTCTTCAATACCGGCGATCTCAAGAGAAAGCCAATAGTTTATGTAGGGTTCCTGTGAGAATGAAACAAGCTTGATTGAGAGAAACTTGAATGGCTAAGAAGGTTTAGTGCATGCGCCTTTGGGTCCATGACGACTTTTAATCTTCAATACCGGTGTCACTAAGCGACAACCAATGTGATATGAATTGAACCGTGTCCGCCCTAAGTTGAATAACGGAGGGCTATTTCTTTTCACCCTTTACTTTACATTTCTTTTGATTCTTCAACTCCTTCTTTCTCCGATTCTCATTTCTCCTTTTACAATCATTCCTAAGGACTTCTAACACTAACTAATGGTAGTGTCCTTGGGTAGATCCCTCCGACTCTGGCGGATCATAGGACTGTTATTCCTAACCTTAGTCACCTTATAACTCCATGACTAACCTATGTTTGCCATTATAACCATTGTATGTTAAAATCTCTCTCAAAGGGTTTGTTAACGAAAACATGTTTGAACCACGGTGAGAGATGAAGTTTGCATAAATACTCCCCTCCACATGTGCTTAATAGTTTTAATGGTTAAATGCACGGTGAGGAAAGAGCGCACTTTTGAATTGATCCACTAAAGATAGACAATCTCCCGCGAGACACGGTTACGTTGAATAGTTAAAGAGATATATTTTCGACTTTTAGGTGACAACTAGCTCTAATAACTACCTTGAAGGTGTAGACAAACCTTGGAAGGTTGTCAAACCCGTCGAGTTCATGTCTATCAAAAGTTTCTCGAATGGTACTTTCTACTCGGACAAGTCCTTTGCGAGACACGTTTACATCACTAGCGAACTAGCTTGAAATTATTACCCGTCCAGACAAGTCTTTTGAGTTACTAACAGTTTAGTACCGTCAATTCGTTGTTTAAGTCTCAAGTTCATGATTCATTTGCATTCACAACATATTTCTTATCACACAAATTTTCTCCCCTCAAAATGGCATATGACAATGTTATTTTTGAAACGTTTGAGAATAAATATGACCATTTCGAGTGTTGGGAAGGCGACCACTATGAACAATTTGTGAACGAGTTTTAAATCAAATACTCCCCTCGATTAGTGATATAAGCGGTTGAGGTTTTGAAAAATCTTATGGGAAGTACTTGTCTTTTTAGCAAAACCTTGAAAAGTGAAAGGTTTGATAGGTTTTACTCAAAATAAGAAGCTTTCGCTCCTTTTATAAGGATTGTGGCGAGGCGTACCACGTGGTCCTTTCTTGACAGATCTGGGTTGTACTTTGTTATGTGCACAAGCCATTAACATATATAATCACACATCCAAAATTATATGAAGGAAACCATTTAAGGGGTACCCGAAGTGCGATGATATTCCGGTGAGTGCGATGTAGGCGAAAGCCGATGATGTTTCTCTGAGTCGACCACCAACATAGCTTTCCAATCGTCAGGCGATCCTTCGAACAACCGTTCATCAATCATGGTGATGATCGTCTCACATCCCTCCTTTCACGAGAATTCCGGTAGCTTAGGATTCCCAACTTTCAGCGTATATCCTTCAATCAGACGCCAATCCATCCCGAACCGACTTTAAGGTATGATCCCCAAATTTGTGGAGTTCACTACACGCCATTAAGCGATTTCTTTGAAGTTCACTGCGGTAAACAACGCCGAAAGGTTTCTTGATGGCGTGAGTTGTGTAAGGTGGTTGATGTCGGGAAGATCAAGGCGTGGTGGAGTGAAGTTTACGTTTACGATATGATTCAATGTACCATCCGGATATCTTGACACGTTCTTTGATCACGATCGTCTAATGAAGATGAGAACCGACTTGATAAATTCACGTTGAACTTGATCGAGAATTGTCTCATACGACCACGTACTTTGGCAAGATACATGTCTTCGATGTCGTTGAGGACAAGTTCTCAAAGTCGACCGGAGAATCCATAGTCTGTTCATCTTGTCGTTTGACTATGATATTCTTTAAGAATGTGTAGTCCCACTTAGACTTGAGATCAATGTGTTTGATGGCCACGATGTCCTTAGAGCTATACACTGCATGTTGAGACTTTTGAACCGTGCGACAGTAGTAGATTCTTGGCGTTCGTGCCAATGATGAATCCATACAATGCATCTTGGTCGTATGCTTGCACGTTGTTAGAAAACAAGTGATATGCACGTTCCTCGATAGCTATGCGTTTGAGTAAATGGTCACTGGGAATGGAAGAGTCAATGATGTAGTGTATTTTCTCGAACCATCGCCACCATGGAGAAGAAATTCGTGTCTTTGTTGAAGAAATATCGGAAGGAATCCTTGGTTCGTCTGCTTGGCCAATGGTCGATAGAGGTTTGGTCCGATCGGTGTAGTATGGAGGTTGTCCCTTTGTGTGAAGTCAATGTTTGCTTCGGATTGAGCCAATCCATGTTGTTAGACATAGCTCGGCGATGTTCTCAAGATGATATTCGACCTCGGTAGCTTTCAGAGTCGTCTTGTAGAAGTTGAAATGCTTCATTCTTGATTCGCTTCAACTCGATTCGTCATTTTCTTCACATGGAACTTTTCTTGCAAAGTTTTGCGTGCTCAATGTAGAACCGTCTACCATTCTTGGCCTTCATCGGGGTAGGGAGTTTGATTGACAAGTGTGGAGAACCATTCAAACTCTTGGTTTTATCGTCATCTAGCCATGATATGACTCCGGCCGAGTCGTCGCTTCTTCTTTTGGAAGGCTTTGATGATGATCTTGGTTTCGCACTTGTTTGGGTGAGGTGGGTTGTTGTCGAGGCTCAAGGACCTCTTCATCGTCACCACCCGTATACTCAAAGTAATCACCGTTTTATGAGTCGGGGTGGTAACTCGGAATCGTCCCGAGGTTTATCGAGAGAAGACCGAGGTGGAGGAGACTTTGTTGAGAAGAAGTCCATGGTGAGGAGGTGGCATAGATGTAGATTTACAGGGCATCGCTTCGACGTTTAGGTGCGAGTCCTTATCCTTATCATCGTCATCTCTTGGTCGTTTGGGTTGATCGGTGACTCCTTGCATGATGATCCGAGTTGAAAATCAAGTAGATTTTGAAAAATTTAGCTTCTTCGAGTAAACGTTCGCATCGCTTTGACATTTGCATCACAAGTTTAGCGATCAACTTCGATTCGAGAGATCGACTTCTTTGGCCATTGTATGTTTAACCAATGCTACGATGTTAGGGGTGAGTTGTGCGGAAAATATTTCTCTAGTCACACCGGGGCGGTGTCGAGAAGAAACTTGTGGGTATGATCTCTGTCGTCTTCTCCGGTTCCTTTTGGACTTTAGGAACGATATCCTAAAGGTATTTGTTAGTGTAACCTTGATCATTTCGTTCGGTTCCTCTTTTCGATGACTCTTCATGAACTTCCGAACAAATTCCCTTTCTTTTTCCATCTTGTCTTTCTCATCATTTAAGTCTTGAATTTGGTGACAAACCAATTCATTTTTCTCGTAAAGTATGTCCTTCTTTCCGACTTGTTGGATGACTTTCACAATCTTTTGATGAGTCCGAAATCCAAGATTTAGGTGGTTTCTTCACGGATTGGATGATGATCTGGTTGTCTTTGTTGATGGTGGTTGTGATGAATGAGACGAAGAATCCGATGATGAGGAGACATGAGGAGACTTCATGTCCTTAGGAGTTTCGAGGTTTTCTCCTTTGAGTGTGTTGGATCGTCGAGAAGAAACTTTGTATAATCATCCTCGTCATCCTTAGACTTTTCTTTCTCGCCACTGCTTCTCAAAATCATACACAATAGTGTCCTCCACAGTTTGTTGTTGTTGCGGAAGAGTGGTGGCACGGATCCCTTATCGGGTCGATTAACCGCATCGGGATCCGGAGAGAGTGGGCCCACTTGATCCTCGGGGCCACCCATTTGATCTTTAGCAAATTCTTGACCTTTTGAAGGTGTCGACTTTGTGAAACTTCTTCCTATATGCTTGATCCAATTTCTCTTCTTCATCTTGAGCTTTCATCCCGAGGTACAAGTGCAGAGTCTTCCTTTAATAGTTTGAGGACTTGGAGGTTTTGCATCGAGGATTTTCATCCTTTGCGTTTCGAGTATGTGATCTCTTCATCTGTCGGTAGCCTCGAGTCCTCGTCCCCGAGCCATCTTTGCGGTTCAAGTGAAAGGATCGGAGTGGCTTCACGAGAAGGAACTTTCTTCTTAGGGGTGGGTTCCTCTTTGGAATAGGTTTCTTCTTTGGAACATTCCTTTGACTATCTGTACTTGTGACACTTCCAAAGACTTCCTTTTGTAGTTCTCCTTACGGTGTTCCGAAGATTTTTCGTCGAGATGACCAACTTTGCCTTGTCGACCGCTTCCGGATACCTTTTGTACGATTCGAGCTTTCGACATCTTCATTTAGAAGGAAATCAGCAAAGACCAGACCTTGTTTCTTTGTAGACGTTTCCTTGATTACAGCGGATAGAATAGGTTCGTCAACATGTCGTGATTGTCGGGGTCATTGAGCCTCTTGGGAATGTCGGGATGAAGTCCAAGTGCTCTCGGATCAACAATTTAGTATATCCGATGTAGGGAATCTTTGAGCCAAGTTTGTTGAGAAATGACATCATGTCATCCCAAATCGAGCTTCGATAGCGATGTGTTTCTTGTTGACCAATGCCCGAATATTTGCGTTCCATGAGCTTAGGGTGCTCATAGGCATTGTCACGACCGTAAGCAGACTTGGTGATGATCATGTGAGAGTTCTCGTGGTTGAGGAATACTCTTAAGCTCTACGTGAGAATGCTTGGTGATTATTCCCGTAGCCTCGTCATAACCGATATTTATTAAGAATTGGAGAGTGAGCTCTTCATGGTGTGGCATATAGTTTGGTTGGATCGACATCGGAATTAGGAGAACAAACCTTAAGTCTCGGTGTAATGGTGACTTGTTTGTGATTCGAGTCACCGTCACGTGCTAGCTTGTCCTTTGACCCTTTCCATAGTGTTCGTAGGCTGTTGGATGTAGATCTCGTGAAGCAGATTGCAGAGTGAGTAAGCATGTTACGATAAGGATGAGTCCTCGAATGTCAATAGCAATTAAACACGAAGATTGAGCAAGTGAGGGTGTCAAAGTCAACACGGAGATTGTTCTTTCCTATCTTCATTGGATAGCCATGAGGATAGATATCGACAATGGAGAGAACTTGGTGCATCCACATTCATTTGTTCGACCATGTCGTGATCTCGAAATAACATTAGCCAAAAGAACCAACATATCGAAAGACATAATGTTAGTCAACGAAGGTCTTATTGTCTAGTTATTGAATGTGCGTGATAATGATTATTCTGAGTCCTAAGTCACTTGTATGTTCAATAGTTCAATGATGTCGTGAAATGTTTCGTGAGTTAGTTAACTTTAAGTTTTAAAGTTTATGTTATCACTTATTGTTCACGACATATTAGACGATTAAGTTTATTAGTGACATTATTGGATTCGTGACGTTATGATTAGTTTATTTAAAAGTTTGTACACGTAACAAATCATCATGAAGGTCAATCCGGGGTTAAGCGTAGTTTTGGCAAAGTTATGCGTGAGCGGGAATGATATATGCTTAGGCGTAAACTTCACGCGTAGAATCCTAACTTACGCGTAAGAAATGTTTCGGCGTGAGGAAAAGGAGACCTTATGCGAGAGCTTATGCGTGGGCATATATTAACCTTACGCGTAAGGCTACCGTAGAGTTGACCTTATGCGTAGAGGTCATCACACGCATATCCTTCACGGGATACGCGTAGTCCATTGTAGAACCTTATGCGTAGAAGCTACGCGTAAGACTAATCTTCACATGACAAGCTACGCGTAAGGTGATCCTTATCGCGAGATTAACAACAACCTTGATTACGAAATTTACGTGTTGCAAGCACGAAATAAAGCATCATATTATCAAAGTTAAACACATAATCATTCGTTTAAAACAAATCAAACCACATTTACACGGTTGATCGATTCTGGCGTAGAAAATCTTACGCGTAGACTAAACCCTAATTCTACGCGTATGAAATCTAGCCATGGATTATGCACCAAAGTTTTACGGTATATCATAGAAGTTGTGAGAGCATGTAGACCAAGTTTTAACACTTTTATGCAAAGTGAATCAAAAATACCCAATTTTAGAACATTAAACCCTAATTCCCATTACGAATCAATTAAGGTTTCGGGTGGTTATAAGGCATGGATATCATCAATTCATCATCACATAAGCATTACACAACAATCTTTTGACCAAATCATTTCACATTCGAAAATACCCAATTCGACTTATAAACCCTAATTTTCAAAAATCATCAATTCGCGTTTCGGGTTCGTTTGAGGATAGAAAAAGTATCGATGATATTGTTAAAACATTTTGACACTATCGTTTTAGCCACAAACACACAAAATATGATCACGTGTTCTAACCCTTATCGTAAAACACAAAAATCATTGAATCTTAAGTTTTAGCCGTTGGATTTTCATGAAATTTAAAACCATTGTTTAAGATCTTGTTAAGAACACAAAACCACTTACAAATTGAAGATCAGATAACCGGATTTGAAGAATGATTTTTGAGCGTAGGATTTGTATGGTTATGAGTAATAAATGTGAGGATTAGGTTAGGTGGAGGTGTTTTTGTTAAAAGTAACTTTAAGCTTTTGGCAGTTTTAGTCCCTCCACCTTTTCCATTTTCATCAAAGCTTTTAACTTCCATTTTGGTTACCAAACGAAGATTTTAGGAAAGAAACTTGACGACACTCCCCGACTTGAGAAAATAATGAAAGGTTGTTAATTTAAGTCCGAGGAGTGTCTTTGAATCAGGAAATGTACCACCATTTGTAAAAGAATCAACCGAGATATGATAACATGCAAGTACACAAATGTTTTGAAACAAGTTAATAGCTTATTTTCTCCCCTCAACCCTTGATCGGAAAAATCTGAATTTTGAAAGATAAAAGTGTTGGTCAAGAGATGTACTTGCCATGTTGAAAGAAAGATAGATTAGGAGAATATTTTGTTGTTTTATCGGATTTTGTATTTTTGTATTTTGTTTTTGAAAATTTATTTACAAGAGATGTTTTGGTGTTTGATGATTTTTAAGATTGTTTTAAGAGGTCATCCAATTCCTCTTGAGTCAAACACCTCATACCAATTCGGTGGACCAACTCATTAAACCTAGCGGGAGGCAAGGCTTTGGTGAGAAGATCCGCAATTGGTATTCAGTACCACAAAGTATAATTCAACTGCACTGCTCCACGTGGTCCTTGATGAAATGATAGCGTGATCGATGTGCTTTGATTTGAGTCTTGAATCGGGTTGCGAGATTGCAATGGCACTCCGATTGTCGCGAGACATCGGGATTCATCACAACACGTAACCATAGTCTTTGAGTTGTGTTCTCATCCAAATGACTTGAGCACAACACGCGGACATGGCTACATATTTCGCCTTGATTGATGACAATGATGTACAATCCCCGCTTTGATTGCCAAGACACCGGTTTATCACCGAGAAATTGTAGAGCTCAAGTACTTTTTCTTGAGTCTAAGCATCCTGCGTGATCGGTCTGAAAAAGCAATTAGTTCAAAACCGTAATCCTTCTGATACGGATCCCAAATTAATGGTTCCTTGATGTATCGAGGATTCTTTTAGCCTCGAGAGGTGGGTTTCAGGTTGGTCGCGATCGATAACGGGAGCATAGATAAATGGCAAAAACAATATCAGTCTCGCTAGTCGTTAGATACATGAGGGACCCAATAATACTTGGGATTTGGTAGGGTCAACCAATTTCCCATGTAAATCAAAGATCTAACTTCTTGGTATGAGCCATTGGTGTGGCATAAGTATCACGAGTTGTCATTCCAAATTTGTTTAACAGTTCAAGGGCATATTTGGGTGACTCAAGAAAATACCACGGGGTGATTGATGAACTTGCGGTCCTAGAAAGAATATAAGTTCACCCATCATGGACATTTCAAAATTTTTCTTCATTAGTTTTGCAAAGCGATTGAAAACTTTTATGTGTAGACCCAAAATGATGTCATCCACGAATTTGAACAATTAAGATATGTGCCCGTGATATTGTATAAAAAGAGTTGGGTCAACCGAGCCTTTGGTGAAATTATTGGCAATGAGGAAGGATGATAGCTTATCGTACCATGCCAGGGGCTTGTTTGAGACCATAAAGAGCTTTGTTCGGTTTATAGACATGGTTCGGGAACTCGGGATCAACGAATCCATCCGGTTGGTGACATAGACCGTTTCTTTAAGTTTTCCATTGAGAAACGCTGTTTTGACATCCACTTGATAGACCGTCATATTCATATGAGTCGCGAACGCGAGGAATATCCGAACGACCTCAAGGCGAGCAAATCGAGCAAAGATTCTTCAAAGTCTATTCCTCTTTCGACGATAACCCTTAGCAACTAGACGTGACTTGTTTGGATGACGCCCTTCAAACATCCAATTTGTTTTTCCAATCCATTTTAGACCAATGACGTAGATTCTGTTGGTCTTTCAACCGCTCCCATACTTCAAGACGTTTGAATTGGTTGAGTTCTTCTTGCATGGATTCAATCCGATTGTCTTTTGTCATTGCGTCTTTAATGTTTTAGGTTCAGATTAGCGAGACGGTGAGTGCATAAATGCAATGTTCACCGTCGAGTGAAGACGTTGTCTCGTGAACGATTGGTTGATTCGGGTTGCTAATAATGTTAGCTTGAGGATGGTCTTTGTCCATCTATGTGTAGAGGGTTGATGTTGGTATACATTGTGCGATTCGAGGATTCAAATGGTTTGTTGAAGATTTCGCGACATCGGTGTAGCGCCTCATTAGCAAACGGATTGAAAAGCATTTGGATCAAAATCTGCAGTGGGGTACTTCATTCGAGAATATCATCACCGGTTCATCATTGTTGGAGGCGGTATGTTCAATCTGTTGTGTTGAGTCAATTGGTGTAGGTGCATCTTCAACGAAGAGTTGTTGTAGCAGGTGTATCGTATAGGAATATTATCGGGTTGTGCAATGAAACAGCGGATACACGTGAGCATCGTTCATCAATATCGTCACGAATGGAGGAGCAAATAACCTTTCCATTTGTTGTGAGTTAGCCGAGGGCTTTCTTGGTGATGATGGGGTTGAGGAAGTTTAAACGGTTGTGACCGGGTTCTAAGTTGTTATACTCGAAGCCATTTCGTGAGTTCATCGAAATGAGCATGAATCGTTTCCATTACCTCCTTAGTTCGACGATTCCAGTTCGAAACCTTTAGAATTGTCACGAGATCCAATAAAGACTCCAATATCGCTTTGGCTTTGAGCTTTCCAAAATCCTCACGATCATTATTCGGATAGCAAAGGGATCCAAATACATGAAAGTGTTTGAGGTTCGGTTTATAGTTGTGGACAAGCTCGAAAGGTGTTTTGTTGTGGCGTTTGTGATCATAGAACGGTTTGAGTATAGCATGCGATGAATACACGCCCATAAGTAATCTGGAAGTTTAGCATTGATTAACATTGTTCTTGCGCTTCCACTAACGTTCGGGTTTCGTCTTTCAACAACTCCGCTTTGTTCGTGTGTACGTGCAATAGATGTTTGATGTCGAATTCCCACTTTCTCATAAAATTCACGAAGGGTTTTGTTAACAAATTCGGTTCCTTTGTCTCTGCTCGATTATTCGGACGGTGTTGCGGAGTGAACACGTATTTTGTGAGAAAGGTGATGATCATTTGTGGAGCTTGGTCTTTGCTACGGCGAAGTAGACCCAAGTCCATCGTGAGTAGTCATCGACAATTACTAAGATGTAGCGTTTGCCATTGATCGTTTGCACGCGCATCGGGCCACACAAATCCATGTGAAGAAGATGGAGCACATGTCGAGAGCGTGTTCCACCTTTGAAGGAAAATGAGCACGAGTGCTTTTCCCTTGTTCACACCGAGCAAAGGTGATCTTTTGAATACCGGAATCGTGGGAGTCCTTCAACGAGTTTTTGTCGAGCAAGGTTGGTGATGGTTTGAAAGTTTAGATGTGAGAGACGACGGTGCCATAGCCGTGATTTTGTAGATGTTGCCTTTGAAAGTAAGCAAATGGGAGAGGAAGCAACCATGTCTTGCATAGAGATAGTGTAGAGACTAGAATTACGCGAGCGGACATAAGGTCATTTCCTTGTAGATCACGAATGAAACAAGTTTTCTCCCGAAAGCAACCTCCAAATCTCCATCACAAATTTGACCCATCGAAAGCAGTTGTGACCGAGGCCTTCCACATAGTAAACCCTGCGATTTCGATGTTCCCATTAACATAATCTCCAGAGCCCATGATGGTGCTGAAGTGATCGTTCCTTAACTGGACAAAGGCCAATGAACTTTGCAATAAAGTTTGATAACAGTTTAAGGTTGCTCGTCATGTGTCGGGAACATCCGCTATCAACAATCAGAGAATGATCAGACACCGCATTACACAGACGACACGGATGGAATAGAAGTAGATGTGGAACCCGAAATGTTGAGGGTTCGGCAGTATATTAGACATACACACATTGAGAATTTTAGGCATCCACTTAAATCCTAGTGTGTTATATATCCATTTCGCCATCCTAACTACTCTTTGCTTTAGTCTTAGTGAAAGCACTAGGTGGTACTACATTCTTAGGAGGTGAAGCGGTAGCTCTTGTGATAGCAATGGTTGCCTTAGAATCTAAAGAAGGTGGTTTACCAAGCACGTACTTAGAATGATTAGTGGGCCTAGAGGTATTCGATTCTTAGGATTCCGTAATCTAGAGATTATAGCTTTAGCAACACATTTGTCATGACAATCGAATTCATACTCTTTCGACAAATAACACAAGGTGCATCGATCAATATCAAAAGTACTTAACGGTTTAGCATTCGTTACATCACTATTTCTATTACATTTGCCGATGTAACATCTATAGTGGAGGCAACATGATTTTTATTCGAGTCCTAGGGTGTTCTTCTACTTTAGCATTCCTTATTGATCTTTTCTTAGGTCGCAACTTCCTATTCTTGATTGAGTGCTCCTAGGTCGTGAAGTGCGGACGCTTGGAAAAGATGCAACTATTCTGTTTGAGAGAGGGAAACACATTAGCAACTTGTGATTTGGCGGTGGGAATTCTTGGTTCACGATTACTAAGTGTGATTGGTGCTAATCTCTTAATCACACTAAGCGGAAGTTGTTCATACTTTCCTAACATTTCCGTAACTTAGAGATGGTGTGAATCGATCTTGATTTTCGAGCGAATATTACCAAGAAAATTCATGACTTCTCTAGTGTGAGCAAGATAGTGATCAAGTTCGTTTGATGCTTCAAGTCGAGTCTTTTGAGTAAATCAAATATGACACCATATTCTGCTTAACTTTTAAAAGTTCTTGTTCATATTTTGAGATTTGACTTTTCAAAGACACGCTTTGATCATCCAGTTGCTCAATTTTAGGATCAAGATTTTGCACTCAATTGAGCGATTTTCTTTGAAAACCGAGTTGATGGTTGTGAATATCTTTTTCACACCAATGAAGACGACATTTTGCATTGTAAATTTCGTGTGTAATCGCTTATTTTCGACTTTTAAAGACTCGATCCAAGCACATTATCGGTGTTCTCAACAAGAATAACAGTTTCAACAATATCAGCAGAGATATGATCGATGCATATGGCAACGAATAGAATAGCACAACATTATGGATATCGCGACGAGATAACATCTTCCAAGAGTCGATCAACATCTTTTCTCAACAGTTTTTTTTGCGTTTTGTGTTAGAAATAGATGTTTCGCTTTCTCGAAACGTTTTCATTACCCAAGTTCCTTATGAAAATCCTTTTCCTGAGCAATTGCACAACTTTTCAAGTTTTTAACATTAGGTAAAAGATTTTTTTGAAAATGTCTCTTTGTTCTCGCGCAGAGGCGATTGAAAATGTTCAACTTTGATTTCGGATCGATATTCTATCTCATGTTGTAAAATATTGAGGTCACCATGAAAATGTCAAAATATCAAGAATTTTCGATTTCAGTTGTGAGTTTACTTCACTAATGGAAGGTAAAGGACCATAAGTTTGTGCAAAGTCTGCTTTAGGATTAACAATAGAAGACTCGTGTGTTTTGATGATAACCCCGGGTGTGTTTGAAGAATCCGTTGGTGTGACGAAAGTGACCGCGTTTTATAATTAAAAGGTTTGTTGTAAACAACGTTTTTAATTTAGATCGACTCGCCTTCGTGATCTAATTCCTCTTGACGATGATATTCAACAACACTCATGACAAGATTATCAATTTTGTATTCTGACCGGAAACTTCGTGGAGTTGGTTTGAATGTTTTAGTGAAAGCTTTGGTTTGTAATCGCCTAGATTTTTTCCATATCCATTTGATTGGGTTTTAAGGTAAACTTTTCAATAGTCATATCGATTCACCATGTTTGTAAACAATGCTTTAAACTCTTTAAGTTTGTTTTGCAAACCGAGAATTTCGCAAGAAGGTCATCTACCCGATTCGTTGAATGCTTTTGTATGCGGAGAACTGCTTTTGACAATTTAACAACTCAAACCTTAGCTTTTTGATTTTCCAAGGTGAGAGCGTTAATTTGCTTTTTATGTTCATGTTTCATTGTTCTAATTCGGACAACAAAGCATTCTTCGAGGCGGCTAGATCACGATCCGTCTCTAAATATTTTTCGTTTTGATGAGATTTTTCAAAGCGGCTTCAAAACCTTTTCACGGTTTTCGAGTTTTGAAAAAGTTGAGTTGCATTTGTAAACATTCAAAATCCTTGGTTAACAAAGTGCATTTTACTTTTTAAGGACCGATTTAATGCATAACATTCCTCCATTTTGATTTTATGGTCTTGAATTAACCGAGCAAAATCCGGATGAGGCAACAGATCATCTTGTTCAACGTGAGTCTCAACATGATCATTCTTTAGATCCTCAAGTACGACCACGGAGTCAATTTGATTATCAAAGGAAACCGAAGGTCATCTTGATCGTCAAATGTAACTACTGTGGTTAACTTGAAAATCATCGAAAGAGATGTAGAAGACTCATTTTGAACACCGATCCGTGCCGAATTCGAGATATTAAGCGGAGATATTAGTTCGAGATATGATGATGGTTTGTTCGGTACTGAGACAAGCCATCGATGTCATACACTGGGCTCAGATCAATCATGTGCGGCTCATGCATATTAGCCATCAACATAATAAATGCATTAGCCTCGCAAGTCCTCCATATCATCATCTCGAGTCGCATCCGCCATAAAGCTCTGTTTTGTCCGTGAGAGATCCACCGACTTCATCCTTAAGAGCCAAAAGTAAGGCCTCTTTAAAATAAGCACCGCCCTAGTCCTTGGCTTTGGGCATGCATTAGCTGTGTGTCCTTCTCATTGCGCTTGTAGCATCTAAGACCATTTAACCGATTCTCGAGCATTTCTGCTCCACCACTGAGCTCTGTTGTTATTCCTACCCACAAGATTAAACCCTTGACCACCGCCCATCCGACGACCATAATCACGAGTTCGAACTTCAACACGCCCATTGTTCACAACTTGAGTCCGTGTGTTAGATGAGGAGCGAATACGATTGTTGGATTTGTTGGTGTAACGGCCAAAAGCATTAGCAATCATCACAAATCCTTGTTGCGATTTCGAACGGATCTGCTTCTCGATCGCTTCAATCGACATATGCTTGAGCATTGTTCTTTGTATGGAACCAATTGATTTTGTTGAGGTTGTGACCGTGAAGGTGTGTTTGAAGCAGTTGGTTGAGTTGTTTGTTGAGAGGATAATTCATTGAGCATACAAGGCAAGTTGTTGATTGTTCGGTTGTGATCGTTTAGCAATTTGAGCACGGAGAATCCTTTCCCGATCAACTTCCTTTTCATGAGGCTTCAAGTAATCGTACAATAATCCATAAGTAGAATGATGCATATTCTTCGCTTGACGGAGAAAATGACATACTTCTCCCATTCGGACCAAGACTACTCGAAACTTAGTGTTCATCGCAATTCTTGGCATGATGATGTTGTGTTTATCCAAATCATTGATGATATCCGAAAATCGATGATGATAGGACTCTAGTGTCTCTCAGATTCAATCATGAAGTGTTCATAAGCCAAGTAAATTTTGGATTCCAAATCCTCCGATTGAGCATGCATCCTTTCATAAGAAGGCGAATATGATCCACATTTTTGTGCGATCTTTTGAGCATCAACACTATGAAGAATTGGGTTTGGTAATCCTAAGAGGATGTATTCCATTGCAAGTTCATCACTTAGTGTAGAAGTTCGTGGGATTTAAATCATAATGATAGCAATGTTGGTTTGTTCATCTCTTGGTGGAACAACGAGTTGGATCTCCGGTACAATGACAAGAGGCATCTCAAATGGACCTTCCAAGATAACCTTCTTTAAGAACTTTCCATGTGGCTTCTTTAGATCACAAAACCTAAAGAACCTTATCACCCATTGATCGTAGTTTCGGAGTGAGCATTGGAGGTCTATCAGTGATCCACTTCATGAATTGATTGTTGGTTGCTTAAAGCTTCACACATCTTTGCAAACCAAGTGGGTTCCTTCATAGTGCTTCGTGATGGATGTTGATTGAAATCGTTTGTGTAGGGTAGAGCTTGAAGACTTGGTGATGGTTGAACCATTTGTGGTTGTGGAATTGCACCAAGTTGTGGAGTATGTTGCTGATTAAATTGTTGTTGATAAATAGCTTGTTTTTGATTCCATTGTTGATGTTGTGGAGTTAATTGTTGTTGTTGTTGATGATTATACGTGTGAGGGAAATAGTTAGAGTATGGTGGTTGAGACATGATGATAAACTTGTGTGGTAAAATGGATCTTTGTAGTCGAATGAACCTTTGTAGATGAAGTGTCCTTAGGCGAGAAAAGACAAGAACCAAGTAGCACTTATGCGTAAAAACACCAAAGTTACGCGTAACAAAGGAGTTACGCGTGAGGATTTAGCTTCTGCGTAAGTAGGATAAAAGCACTAAATTTATCGTAGACAAAAGTTAGGCATAGAAAGTTAGGCGAGGATTACCTTATCGTAGACCTAAGTTTACGCCGTAAAGTGAATCTTATGCGTAGAATTTCACGCGAAGCTTATGCTTATGCGTAATTTTAGGGTTTTGCCCAAATGATCTTTTACACTTCACAAAGTGCCAAAGATATCCAAAGTCGACGATTTTGAGAATTATCCAAGTAAGAAAACACGGAATAAACCGTAAAATGAAGATCAAACCAAGGAAAATCTTACGCGTAATATTAGGGTTTTGATACGCGTGGGATTACTCGTAACTTTGATTCGCCCAAATGTGTTTCTAAACCGCTTTTTGTTATGGAATAGCTTCAATAGTACCAAAAGAACACAAAATGTGAAATTTAATGTACCAAAACTGCTAGACGGGTTACGCGTGAATCGACACCCACTAACAAAACAAGCTTAAAACGTAAATCCACGCGTAAAGTTTGAAACTTTTGCCAAAACAAGTATTTTAACACCTCAAAACATTGAAAGTACAAGAATCTTGGATTAAAAAGTGTAAAACGAGTTTTAAGATAACCAAAGATTGCGTTATCTTTACGCCAGAAGACCCAAAACCAAAAACTTCAAAAACAAAGTGTACACCCAACTATTTGGCGATTGATACCATCGTTAGGTCACTAGTTTTACAAACACAAGTTATAGAGAAAGAGATGAAGGCGGATGAACAAGTATCACACACACACACACGTTAATATGAAGACCGGTTAGGCGTAGAGTATGCGAAAAGAAAACTTGAACAACCAACCTCAAATGAGGGTTTACAAGAAGATTTATAGGAGGAACCCAGGGCAACACTCCTAGTTCCCATCCTTTCTTATGTGGGCTTGGGCCTAAGCTTATGGGCCTTCTACATAAGCTTGACCTTAAACAAACATAAAGGCCATAATAAAGCTACCTATTACATATGAAATATAAATACTTGAAATACTGTTTAGGAGTGATTCCAACAATGATGTCATGCAATGGGTTATGGGTCAAGATCCATGGGTTATGGGCTTTGGGTTGTACCCAACTACATTCAATGTATTTGCCCAATGGGTTGTGATACTTAAGTTTCTACCCATTTATATTACCCAATATTCTACATACTAGTTATGTGTATATTTTATCCAAATATGTAAACACTAGTTGTTGTACATATGTATTGCTAAATCATAAAATCACTTATACTTGTTTTAGTGTTTTATGTGAAAATGTGAATATGTTAGAAACTATTAGTTCAAACCATTTACGTATTTTATTTGTTTCGTTAAAATGATTTTACGTTTGTTATCGACAAAACATTGAAGATCGTAAAATATAAATAAACGCGTTTACTGACTTATTTGTATTAATGAGTTGAAAACTTCATCATCAAGTTTATGCCTTTGTTGTCGGGAATAACCATTGGTTTCGCTTTTTACTTGCATTTGACCTTGTATACAAGATCCTTCAATATCTTGTGAACATTTCTTTCTTTTCCATTTCCTTTTCTTTTTCTTTTAGTTTCTTTCATGGAGAGGTTTTGGTAGTAAACGATACCTCGCATCTCTTGAGGCTATTTATAAGAGAAGAATTCAAAGGAAAGGTTGATGCTTTGATGGATGAGCTAGATGTTTAATGACTCATCTTGAATATTGTATTAGGGAAAGTATTGAAAATTTTAATTAGTTCTTTGCAATGTGTCTTGATGAGGTTCTAACACGGGAGGAGCATCGATCAATCATCTAAAGGGAGCAAATTCGAGGACTAAGATGATGAGGAAGTAAAGATGGAAGATGAGGTGAAATCACCAAGCCCACAAAGTAACATAATTCCTACCATCACTAATAGCGCACACTACGCCTGCACCCACCCGGATAGACTTGAAGAAAAATGAGTACCCAATGAGAGACTAACTTCAAGTCAAAACCACATAGACTCAAATCTTTGTCATATTTCTTTTCCTTTTAAGAGTCCATTGAACTTTCAATCTTTGATGTCTTTAAATTTCAACCAAAACCACCACTCATTTCTCAACTCTATGATCCTAAGTTAGGAGATAATTCAGGTAGGAATAAGATAGATGTGGTTTACTCTTTTCAAATCAAACACCACTTTCCCATCATGTCGCATACTCCCTCCAAAAAGGTGTGTATCGCTACTATCATTTGCAAAGAATCTTAAGTGTAGCGGAAACTTCCCTTATATCCGGTAAATAAGGGTATAATCAGGCTCGTGATTGGATAAAAAACAAGCACTCCTTGGGAGGCAACCCGTGTTGTATTTTCCAATCAGTTTTCAAGTTTATAGTATTTTCCGCATTTAATGACTTTTAATTGATGTTATATTAGCTTCCTTTTTTTTTACTTGCATTGATTATTGTGTGACTATATTTTGTGTTGTTGTTTGTGCTTGAATGAATTAATATGATTAATGGATATTTAGTTGAATGCCTGTTCTCTTGTTTAGTTGATATTTGTGTTTTTGTTATGTTTGCGTAAGGCGGTAATTGAGTATTTGGTATTCTTAGGAATTTTGGAATCTCTCTAATAAGTGGGTTGGTTTAAGTAATATTTTATAGCTAACCTAGAAAATTACAGGTAAGCAGACGACGTCTAAGGTCACCTCAGACGGCGTCGCCAACCTTGTAGAAAAACTGTTTTACCAAACTTACCACCCTTTCCATGTTATGCATATGTTTTATGTTTACCTTTCTTTTGATTTTATGTACCATCTAAGGTCTTTGCTTTTTTCTCTCGATTTAGTTTATGCTTGTTTTTACCTTTAGTCATGTTGTGAAGGAAAATTTTAAAGAACACGAGCACTAAAAATAAGTCATCAATAGGAATGCAAGCTACAGTTGTCTACATTTATTTTTATTCCGAGCAATATCATGGGAGTTTTGCTTCTTTCTCTTTTTTTATCTTTACTTTTCTGCTTAAATTTTTTATACATCAGGGACGATGTACGTTTTAAATGCGCACATCACTATATGGAATGTGAGCTACACAAGTAGTTGTCGCATTATGGAATAAGTTTTTTTTTTTTTTCCTCTAAAAGTTAAAAGGCATTTTGGAGCAACCCATATATTTTAGTGGGCTTATAAAGAATGAAACTTGTAAAAACTGATGACGTCAACTAATTTTAACTTGTTTGTTTTACGAATGGAGCATGGTTGTTAGCCTAATGTTAATATGTTAGTGAATTATTTGTATGTTTATTGAATATCATTGATACTTGATAGAATATATTATGTATAATTAATTTTGGATAATTTTATATATATCAAATCTAAATATCAAAATGACATATATATTTAAAATACAAGTTTTGAATGAATGATAATGCAATTAAAACATGTTTTGAATAAAACGATACGTTGTGATGTTTAAGTTGAAGACACATATAAATTGACCCATTAATTTTAAATCTTTTGTAATTATGTAACAAATCGCAAATGTGCTCGTATTTGTATCACACGTAGTCGTTTGTGACCTTTAACGCAACGGATCACAAAATGCATTTTTAAACCAAGGACCAGTATTGCAATTCGAGATAAGTTGTACGACTCACTTAAAACTTTGGCACGCCACCAAAACAAATCCGTGACAAATTGCTAACTTTGTCGAGCATATAACTTTTTCAAACATCCCATATTCTAAGATATCTTGAGTACAACATCAATGCACATTAGTACATCTCACATGCCATACCTATCTATTTTGAGTAGCAATCGGCCATAAAAGACCAACAATAACTTCACATCAACCCATCCCCAACGCCACACCAATATCACTGTCTCTGACTCTGAGAAAACAAAAAACCCAAAATAAAAATAGAAAATGAGCAACCATAACATGGACGGCATGACAAACATGCCACCACCAACTACCACCATGCAGCACCATCACACGATGATGCACATGACTTTCTTCTGGGGCAAACACGGTGAAATATTATTCCCGGGTTGGCCCGGAACAAATAAGGGTATGTACGCTTTGGTTCTCATTTTTGTCTTCTTCTTGTCGTTTTTTGTCGAGTTTTTATCGCATGTTAAGTTCGATAGTAAGAAAGGTTCTGGTCCAGTGATAGAGGGTTTGGTTCGAACATTGGTGCATGGTTTACGTGTTGGATTGGCTTATATGGTTATGTTGGCTGTTATGTCTTTTAATGGTGGTGTGTTTTTGGTCGCGGTTGCTGGTCACGCGCTTGGATTTTTTGTGTTTGGGACTTTGGTTTTTAAGAAAGGGCAACCGATTGATGATAAACATTCAGATCTGTCTCCTATGATATGTGCTGCTTGATTATACAATTGTTGTTTGGTTTTTCTTGGTGTAATTATATATGGGATTGCTGTTTTATTGATTCGGATTTTGAATTAGATTAAAGGTATGTATGGTGAAATTATCGGTGCAGTTGCATTAGCTACAAACAGTAGCACTTGGTAATACTTGTTTGTCTTATAAAAATGCTCGGTAACGTATTTGTATCAGTGATTATGAAGTGTGAAATTGGGGAAAACGTGAAATGCTAATACTAATTAGTTGTTCAAGTAGCGATTGAGAGAAAGCCAGCAAACGCTAAATCCCCTTGACAAACGAGCTTTCAGTTTTAAACGCTAAATGGTAACAACTCTTACCCTTAATTAGTTAAACTATTCTTAGATTTCAATTTTTTATTTTTACCTTTTAGCATTAATGTCTTTCATAATTAGTTAAAGGGAATTGATTTGCGCAATCACAACTTTGATTAGGACACTGAGTTGTATGCTTGTATAGTGCTTACAACGTGTTTTAACTGATTGTATAGTTAAGTGTCTTAATAAAAAACATGAATGTGCCAATCACCTCCCTTAGTTAAACTATTCTCAGATTTCAATTTATTCCTGTGTTTGGGTAAATGTTATTTTAAGCGTGAACTTATTATGGGAAATGACAAGCTTTTAAAAGGATAAGTTGAAGCTAATCTTTTGGAGCTCTTTTAGAAGAGCTTTGACTGCTTTGGTAAGGTTATCCAAACACCCCGTTTTCGGGTGGAGGTGTCAATTGCAGTAAGCATTATTCGCGGCAATTCATGAAACACTGTCCTCCTCTTGCAGCAGCCCCTTTCTTCTTTCCCTTTCAGCACTATCTCATGGTAAACTATCCAAAGGAGAGAATATGTTTTGGTGTATGTTGGTTGTGTTTTGGATACTCTTAATAATCAAAACTGGTCTAACGCATGTCAAGAGCAACAAAGTATTAAACATTTTACTTTTACGCCACCTGTTTATCTAAGGGTATATGTTATTTTTATGTTTAGGTTGAGTATATATGAAATTATCCCTTTATTTAAACTCTACATCTTGTTCCAACTCTTGCCGAAATTTTTTTAAGATTTCAATAATAAGACCAACTTCAACATGTCAAAACAAAACAATAAAATTAAAAGGGGCGTTTACATATATATTTTGAAATTCAAAATTACATATATATCATTTTCACGTTAAAAGATTGTCTTTATCATCAAAAATGGTAAAAAGGATATATATGTAATTTTGAAATTCTGAGATATACATGAAATTATGCCAAATTTAGAAACTGAAACGTAAACATTGGTTAAATAATCATAAATTGCTTTCAACTTTCCTAAATAATGGCTAACCTTTTACATTTTTTTTTTTTTTTTCTCACAATCTGTTTGGAAATGAATTTTATTGACCTAATTTTTCAATTTCATTTACCATTTGCTTTGGACATATTTATTCTACCTTCTTATCATATGATTTGTCTTTCAATTAAATCCCTCAATTCTTAGTTAGCGTGTTACTAGCTAGTCTTTAAGTTTGAGATTAATGTTTATCTATAATACTATATAAAAGCATTTAAATTATGGGTTCATGAGTAATTAAGATAAGAACTCCAATCGTTGGTGGCGTATGTCACTTCTAACTAAAATAATAAAAAGGAGGAGGCTAACAAATTAAAATAAGGAGCCCAATAATGGGAATGACAGATATCACTTTTTAACCAATTAATCACCTTTATTTTTAAATTTAAATATCTTTTAATTCGCTTAATTTTTACGATCTAATTTCATCATATTTTTAAAAATTTTGTCATTCTTTAATTCAACATTCATTTTGATATATTTTATGAGTTTTAGTTTTACATTTTTAGTAGGTTTATTTTATTTTGATTCAAATTTTTATAACTTTAACCTTTATTTCAATCAATACAAACTTTATTTATCAAAATCATTTACTTTTGGGAAAGTGTTTGTGGTAAGAGATTGTGAAGCCTTTTATATCTTAGGAATAATGATGTCACGGAAAGATCTGAAAACCCAAACAAACACATCAACCAAAGACATATCATTTCGAAGTGTTGTTGAAATGAATTCACTAAGCGGGTAGAGAATTACGAGGAGAGTTGGGTTATCAATTCATTTACTATATTTATATATAACTATAATATTTATTATCATTGTCATGCAGATTCAACTCTTTATAATATCTGTTGATTAACATCACCACTTTGTCATAATTACGGGTCATTTATGTAACAAGTTATAAAGCATATTTGAAAGGGCAAATGATAAAAAAAAAGTATTATATTTGACATCGTTCTTTTGTGAAGAATGAACAAAATTTTTCTTTTAGAGTCTTATCTTTCAAATTCATCCTCTTTGAAGTCTTATGTGACACTTTTACCATTCGAAAAAAAAAAAAAAAAAATTTATTAGTAAGAGGCGAAAATGTCAAAATTTCAAAATACCCTAAAGAGGATGAATTTGAAAGATAAGTCTAAAAAAAAAAATTTGTTCATTCACCTAAAAGTTAAATAGTGTCAATATAATCTTTTTATTATCATTTTTCTATTGAAATATATAGATTAAACATTTGTGGTTATATTTAGACGTGAGCGAACATGTTACTTTGGGCCGCAACATTTATGACATTTTGACGGGGTCGCTAACTAATTACGTAGCATTTAGTTGTTGTTTACCCGTGTCATGCTTTTTTGATGTAATATTAGTCGTTGGTTTGCTACATGATCAAAGACGCAAGATATGGGTTCGTTTATGGTCTACATGGACATTCAGTCCTTTACATAATGTATACACTTTAAATACATAAATTAGTTAGAAGCTATATAGCTCGATAATTAACAAATAATTATTAATTCAGTTTTGTTAATGATATTATGATATTATCTAAACCCATGATATTAAGGTAGATTGTGAGAACATATAATCACTTGCTTCACATTTGGCTACACAGCCAAGTTTGGACTAGCTTTTTCTTTTCGGTGAAAAACGGGAAAGTACGTTGAAGTGGAGAAGTACGTGCTCGTGTTTTATTTTTTTTGGGTTATTCACCAACTCTTATGGAAAATTAGGTGTTGGCGTGATCCAAAAGTGGAACGGATCGGACTCAAGACCGATAATAGAAAAAAGTGAACCGATAATTGAACCGAAATGTGTTTGATCCGGTCAGGTTGTTTGATCTCTTTCGGTCTAACAAAGCAAATTAGTAGGTCGTGCATCATACCGAACCGAACCAAAAACATAAAGAAAAGGGTTGGTCGAGGACCGAACCTAAATGTATTCGGTTTGATCCGATCGGGCCGATTCAATGAATGGTTCATTATGCTTAGCCCTAAGAAAATGATATATACACCCTAATATTTATATCTATTTGTCTTCTTCTCACATGATTCGGTATTTTCTCATCGCAATCAAGATAATTGTGACAAGTAAAATGATTATGAATAGAAGTATCCTCTCATGTTTAACATAACATGATAGGTCTTATCTTTCATTTAAAGTAAAAATTGTAATAGTATATATCTTGTTTATTTCAACTTTTAAAGGATATTAATACTATTTTATAGACCAACTTATTTTAAATGTTCGCCTCAATAATATCACGGACTTGTCTCTCAAGGTCTTTCGTGCAGTCTTGGTTTCATTAAGTTTAGCGCTTTTCGAATACTCAACGATTTAAGCGAAAGTGAGCTTCAAAGAATGAAACAACCTGGAATGTAAAGAACATTTTGTATTATTGGAGAACTTTTATACAAGAGAGCTTATAAGAGAACTTTTCATGGATGCCTTGAACAAATGAGGTCTCCTTTATTTATACTAATGAACTAAGCTATATACAAATTCTACACACTTCCATGGTAGGAAGATTCTAGGACTTCCATGAGCTTACAGGACTTCCATGAGCTTCTAGAGTTTCCAACATCTTCCAAAGAGTTCCAAGATCTTCCAAGCTCATCCAAGAAAAGTATAGAACTATCCGAATCCCGACCAACCTCGAAAATAATCGTATCATGTAGGTTTGTTGTGACAATAAGCTCTCTTAAACCTTGTGCCAAACATAGCCAAAATAGTTGACTGGAGTTCTGATTTTTTTATGCTTAAGTACCAATTATCTCCTATGGTTATTAGTTTATTACTCTTTTATTATAAGCGTAAAATGTACATAGACATATTATTAAGACTGGCTGAATTTTAAAAAAGTAAATAATTAAAGAAAAACAAAATGGACCTTACATTAAAATACATTTTAATGCATGTTTGATTGTTTCTACTCTCCGCCTCAAAACAAATATCCACTTTCAAACTATATAAACTTTTAGAAAATCACACTAACTAAACTCAATACAAAATCATCCTTACCTACTAAACTTTATTTTTATTTATTGAAACACAAAGTAAACATTTATTATAGGACATCTCAAGATAGAAACATAAATATTTATTTTAGAACAGAGCGAGTACTTTTGAAAAATTTAAAGTGATGCTTATGTTAGTGCATAATAGACGTTATGATGTTTTCGTAAAAGAGTTTGAAACCAATCACGGGATACCCCAGTTATATTACGTACATATGAATCAAAAAGTCGATCTTTCCATATAACTAAAAAAGACTAAACCTAATCCGCTTACTTGTTTGTTTACATTAGCAGTAAAGTTTATGCTTTAAAAGTTTAAAGTATTTATTTAGAGTAAAGTCTAAAATACATCTTTGTTGTTTGTCAATTGTAACACCATACATCTCTCGCCGATAAGTTGGCCATTATCATCTCTTGATCTCTTTGTTAGTAAAAGTCAGCCACCATACATCCCTGAAGACGAACGGTGTAAATTATTTCTTCGTTATCTTTGAATATTGATCTAACGCGAAAGAAAATATTTGCATCAAGTCCCTAGAGATGTAAAATGTCTAACGTTTATTATTATTTTATTTTATTTAATTATTTTAATTTATATATTTTTTATTTATATTTTTATATTTATTTAATTTATATTTTTATTTATATTTAATTTATTTATTTATTATTATTATTATTATTACTATTATTTTAAATTATAAATATCACTTTATTAAAACTCATAATTATTATTATTATTATTATTATTATTATTATTATTATTATTATTATTATTATTACTTTCTACAAAATCCAACCCAAAACTAATTATCTATATATTCTTTACACAATAGAAAGCCCAAATTTAAACACCTCTTCACCCAATCTTCATATTTTTCAACCTCTTTATCCTATCAAGTATCAACCACTTTATTTTGAAGTGATTGATCTTGAATACAAAATGAGGTTGAAGAAAATGAAGGAGTGTTTAGTTGGATTTTCAATGTTTAAAGCAAGGCTATTAAGATCGAGATCTTACTATACATTGTTTTTATCTTTGAAAGATCGGAATCGTAAGATCGGATCGAGAACGGAGGATCTGCTTAAATGTTCAAATGTCTTATCGTCGAGTAATTTGTATTTAAAATGATAATATAAAAATTTATTAAGCAATAAGAGTTTAAAGAGTTATAACATAATTGAATCGAAACTTATATGGGTTCGAATACTAATTTATCTAATCGTGATTAAGGACGATTAATATTTTAATCGAAAATTTATATATCCTACGCTTGTATGACACTTATGGTTTCTCAAGCTCGTTTTCTCTTAGTAAGAAATCTAAAAATAAAAAATACAAAATTTAAAAATATAAACTATAAAAATAAAAATAAATAAAAGTAAATAATAATAATAATAATAATAATAATAATAATAATAATAATAATAATAATAATAATAATAATAATAATAATAATAAGCGTTATACATTATACATCCCGACGACTAATGATGCAAACATTTTCTCTCGCTTTAGATCCATGTTAGAAGATAACGGAGAAATAATTTGCATCGTTCATCCTCATGAATGTATGGTGGTCGAAGTTTAATAACGGAGGATGGTAATGTGGCAACTTATCTCATGGGATGTATAGTGTCGCAATTGGCAAACAACCATGATATAATTTAGACTTTACTCATTTGTTCATGATATAGTGTTGACTTAGAAAACCTTTATAACAAAAATGTTTCAAATCATGTAGCTCTCTTTACAATTTACAAATATCCGTTAGTGAATTTTCTTTTGGACAATTCATAAAATTTGTTTCGGAACATATCACTAATAGAGGTGCTTTATTTTGGATACTTTTAAATTGTTGCATACCAATGGATAATTGTGAATCGTCCGATCAAAAAAACAGTTTTTAAGAATAAAAAACACTAAGGGACCATTTATGTAACTTCTGCAAACTTACCCCACCCAACATAACCCCTAAACTGATCACTTTCCAGAATCACAATTCACAATCACTTTCTCTCTCTAAATGAAACTTCAAAATAAAACAAAAACATAACAAATCATCCAATTTTAACCGTCAAAATCAAAGAAAACACATAAAAATGAACGAATCGAGGCAATCAGAACCAGATCCGGGGAAAAAAAAAGTGGTACGGCGCTTCCGATTCATTATTTTGTTATTTATTAACTATTTGTTGGGGTTTTATTCTTATATTTTTGTTTTTGATAATGTTTATGAAGATTTTTGTTTTGTTTTTTGTTGATTCTAGTTGTTTAATAATATATATATATATATATATATATATATATATATATATATATATATAAATGAATTTGTTTTGGCGTGATTTTTATTGTGATTGTGACATGCTTTTGGTTGTGTTTTTTAGTATTTACATTTGGTTGAATTTTCGAGTAAAACACTTTGTATATATGGACGCACACCAGTGTTTGATGAAATGTGTGAGTGAAAAGGGTTTATAGACGGATATGTTACCCAACTTTCTAACTTTATTCGCCTAAGTTACCAAGCTTTTTTTTGTGCAAACGGTATTGGACTACACGAGTTGACATTCAGGTTACTGAATTTGTAAAGTGAGACATTTAGGTTACTTAACTTACCTAAAAAAATGCATTTGGGTTACTTAAGTTACCTAAAAAAATACATTTGGGTTACTTTGATTACAATGGAAAATGAAGGTTGAATGCTTAACTAAAGTTCAGTAACCTAAGTGAACAAAATGAAAGTTTGGTAACTTAGGCGAACAAAGTGAGAAAGTTGTGTAACCTGTCTGATATAAAACCCAGTGAAAAGTATCATGCGTGTAGTATCACCAATGATATTTGAAGTTGAATTGTATATATGTATTATCACTAGTGATATTTGTATTATCATTTGTGAATTTTTGTTTATTTGATAGGTTTTTATTTACTTGTTACGATTTATTATATGTCATGTATAGTATCACTTTTGATATTTTATTGTTATTGTTTGGTAATCATAGTTAAACTTTTATTTTTTGCTAAATATTTTGATGATATACTATTTACTGTGAGTAAATGCAGTTATGTCGTCAATCAAATTTTTGACTCCATCTCCAGAGATTCATAAAAGTAAAGGTATATTGTAACGTATAAGCATGTCTCCTGTAGAAGAATTAACTGTGATAAAAACCCTTAATGTATGTGGCGTACTTAATTTAACATTTAGCTTATGTGTTATATCACGATGATACATTCAAGAGAATGTGTATGTATACTTCAATATAATGTTATAATGGTATCCCTAAAAACACGGATATTTATTCTACAAGATGAACACTTTCTTTGTTTTTGTAGATTTTAGTAGTTTATTGAGGATTGTTGTGAAAGTTAGATGATTATTGTGATAATATGAGAGACTTAACAGGCTAAAATAAATATTGTGATTGTAACATGCTTTTGTTAGATTTGTGGTAGATATATGTGCATAATGGATAGATTGGGCATGCTTCGATATGTTTAAAAGCGGTATTTGACTCTAGTATCAGTTGGTAGTATATCATCTATGATACAATAGTTCCAATGATTGCTTATTGTTAGTATATCACATGCGATACAACAGTTGCAACGATTGCTTATTTGTAGTATATTACCTGTGATACAACAATTGTAATGATTGCTTATTGGTTGTATATCACATGTGATACAACAGTTGTAATGATTGCTTGTTGGTAGTATATCACCTATGATATTTGATGACGTATACTTATTCAGTTTATATATCACGTATGATATTAAACAACAATGAACTATTCATACACTAACATGGTATATATTTTTATGCAGATTTGAATATAAAATTGAGAACTATCAAGAAGCAAAAATGCAGGGGTTGAAGGTGAAAGGAAAAAGACCTTCACGAAAAAACAACCAAGTCAAACTGAAGAAGTGAACAAAGAAACAACATCGTCACCGACAACACTAACAATACCAAGCAAATTAACAAAATCTGCTGCTAGACATTTAAGCTTAGAAAACACGAAGAACAAAAACAAAAACAGATACACCACCAACAAATCTTGAAGAAACATATGTGATATCACCGTGATATAACATGATCTACAACCACCAACACCACCAACGACGCAAAGAGCGATTCTGTAATATGAAGAAGAGGGATGAAGAAGAAGAAGCTGCAAACTAAAAAGAATGAAGTGAGAAAGAAGACAAAAGGAGGGGATGCTCATAAAGCTGGCAAGAAGAAAGTTGTAGAAAATAAAAAGACAAAAGCTTCAATTAGTAATTTTCTTTTGCTACTTAAATTGTAATTTTCTCTTGCTACTTAAATTGTAAACAATGATAATTTCTATTAGTTGTAAACAATGCTTTTGGTTTATCCGAATATAATATTCTTTTGGTAATTTTATTAGAGTATCACAAGTGATATTAATGAAAAGTCGGTTAAAAATACTGTTGACTTCATGAAGAAAACTATGAAAATAAAAACATGACATATTCTCAAAATCAAACAAGAATAGGATTAATTGAGCATTGCTTTTGAGTAACATAACGATTCGGCAAAAAAAAGGTCAACATATATAAATTAAAGAATAATATCACAAGTGATACATGTTAGAAACAAGTAAACACATAAATGATGTAAATATTTCATCATTTTCATGCTTTATCACAAGTGATAAAATGACAAAATATTTCATAAACTCACAAAGACATCATAAAAATTAATTCCAACTATTTATCACAAGAGATACATAACTTCTAATTTATGACAAAGACGGGGCTTGGAACCAGGAAGCTCAGCTGCAATTGCTTTTCGCATAGCACCATCTTGACCAATTACAATGATATTCGGATAACGCACAAAAGCTTTCTTGAATGCTTGGAGTAACCATACACAAGATTGAAGAGCTTCGTTCTTAAGGCACCGAACCAACAAGAACACATCTCCTGTGGTTGTCAATTGCGATAAAAGGCAAAAGACCATCATGTACCGGAAAGAGAAATATCTCGGTGATAGTATATACAAAATGTACAAAAACAATGAAATCTCACAGAGATATTACAAATTAAAAAGCATACTTGTTTGTTTTGTATGTGGCATAAAAAGAGACGATATCACAAAATTATTTGTGATTGGAATTTGCAAAAAAATGGCTCCATCAAACGAAAGAATCAACAACAACTGTAACTATGGTTCCAAAAAGCACAACAACTCCACAAAACAAATTGAAGAAGCTCAAACAGCTTTAATATCACTTCTGATATCATAACATCCTCCTTTACGATTCAACAAAAAATAAAAGAAAACTGACACACCTGTGATATCACATGTGATACAACTGAGAAACCAGAATACGTAAAAGTAAAAGGAGAAAAGTGTAACCTCAAGTACAACACACTGGGTCTTCTTATCTTCTCAATTAACCGAATAACATGATTCCAAATGTGGTTTAAGTCCTAATCAACAACCTTTCTTTTGAACTTTTCAAGTGGTCGAATATATGTGTAGGACCTTGTTTTTATCAACCTTATCACGAATACAAAGCTTACCACACGATATACACGTAAAACACAAAGCTTATGCGCAAAGAAAGATGAAGAAAGAAAGGTGGTGACTTGATATGTTATGCGTATATGTTTAGAGAAAGATGAAAATAAGAGAAGTACTATTGCAAAGAAACACACACTTACATTACTCAGCATACCCCTCAAATGACACATTTGAGGGGTATTTATAGTTGGAATACATAATGCCCTAAGGCTTGGCTATGGCTTTGGATGGGCTTGGATTGGGTTGGATTGGATTGTAACCTACATAAGGCTAGCTTAACATAACTTCTAACCATTTAGCTTAGCCCAATCCACGAGGCCGTTGACTATTCTATTACGATATCTAACACACTTTACAAAGTTCCTAAGCGTGAATGACCATCACTTCTATTAATTATTATTAAGGCTAATAATCTCCCCTGGGGTGGTCATTCAAAAGATGCTCCACTTGATAAAGGTCTTTAGATTTCTTGAGCTTGAACTTTGTGTGTCGACATAGAATAGTCTTTGTTCTTTGTTCCTTCATGCTTTGTGATCGTTAATGGTGTTGTCTGCCTTTTGTCAGCTTCTTTGGAATAGGTGTCTCCACGTCTTTCTCCACCATGCTCACACTTCCTTTGACTTGGAATTTGCAATGATGTGAAATTCTCTAGTCTTTGAACTTTGTAGATTCTTTGACATTGACGAAGAATCATCTTTAACTTTGTGTTTCCTTTGATATTGATAAGAACTTTCATGTGTTGTTGGTATGAGCATGGGAAGATGGTGCGGTCTCTCCTCCAAGGAATAATCATCAGTACCTGCATGAATATGTTAGTTGAAAAATACCAATCAATCATTGTGGACTTTTCTTAAAGAATTGACCACTACGATTGCTATACTAATGAATGTCTTGATTCCATTCACCTTGGTCGGGCGAATCAGTCGTCCGAATCCCATTGAGGGACAGTTTTCATTACCATGAATAGATTCAAGTAATGACCCACGTCTTCAGGATTCGATTCGTGAAAGGAATCTCCTTAGCGGGATTTCTAGCACTTACAAGTTCGAATGTCGAGGGTGTTAATAGCATAGTGTGAAAACACATCTCTAATTCTTACAAAGGTTGTTCATGAACTGGAGGCCCTCAAGTAGGCTAACACGATATACCGAAGTACATCTACAATTCAGGTGAGCCGCTGAAGTACACTAAAGCATCACTTCACGACTGTAGACCGTTTGAGACACACTAAGCGTAATCCATAAAGAATTACCAGTGACTGCTTTGTCGTGGTGTTTGATGTTGACCTTGGCAGAGTTTCCATTCAATCATCGAGGATCACAGTTGTGAATCCTCATAAATGTTCTCAGATTGCTAAGATCTGCGTATGACTCTAGAATATATCACGTGTGTCTTATTGTCGAACAACAAATGATGAAATATTAAGTGTTCCTAAGAGATCTTTTAATGAATCTCGTGGCTCTAGACTCAATTAGTGCATTTTGGTTTTCCTAAGCGGAGACTAGGGAGAGGTCTCCTTCTTCAATACCAACTATCTATAAGAGAAAGTCGATAGATTATGTAGGGTTCCCAGTGAGAATGAAACAAATCCTTTTAAGAGGAATTGAGTGGCTAGAAGGTTAGGTGCGGTCGTCCACCGGGTCGATGGCGTCTTTGTCTTCAATACCAAGCGTCATCTTAGTGACAACTAGTAGCATATGAATTGAACCCGGTTTCGCCTAAGGTTGATTATGGAGGGCTATTTCTTTTCACCTTTTCTTTTACTTTTCTTTTAATTCTTTAACCCTTCTTTCTCCTTTCTCACATTACTCCTTTTTTCAATCATACCTAAGGACTTCTAATACTAACTATAGGTATTGTCCTTGGGTAGATCCCTCCGGCTCTGACATATCATAGGACGGATTTTCCTATCCTTAGTCACCTTATAACTCCATGACTATCCTATGTTGCCATAAAACCTTTTTCTTGAAAATCTCTCAAGGTGTTTATGATTATAAAACATATTTTGTTAACACCTTAAGAGTTTTGAATTTTCAGAAACACTCCCCCTTCACATGTGCTTATATTGTTTTAACTTAAATATGTACAATGAGGGTAGAGTTCGCACTTTTTGAATTGATCGGCTCATGATAGACAATTCCCCACGAGACATGGTTACGTTGCTTAGTTAAAGAGTTCCATTGCCAGTTTTTAGGTAACAACTAGCTCTAATAACTAACTTGAAGTTGTATACTCTTCTTGAAAAGAAGGTTAGACCCATGAAAGTGCATGTCTATCACGAGTTTCTCAGTGGTACATTTTCGACTTTGATTTCGTCAAGTCATTGGTTCCGTCTCGAGTCGAGCTCTTTTGAGATTCAAACAATGATCATTAATCATTTAGATCACATCCGAGTTTCGAGTTAATATTGCTACTACTTGGATTGTCCATGTATGTATCATAGGTAGGTGTTGGCGTCCCGAATGTTGTTCGTCATGAGTAAACACATCAAATATGACATTGTTATAGCATGGATCAATGATTGGTACCTCGAGACCGCATTGGCGTCATAAACAAGAGGTGTTTCGAGTCGGTCGTCTTAGCCTCGAAGATTTGCCATGAAGATGCGCTTGCATTGATATCTTCTCGTTCTTCCATTTCATCCATAATAGCTATAAAGTCATGTTCTCAAGACTCAACCGCATCCTGCGCTTGACTGTGCCAACAACAATGCTTTCAAGATACGAGAATCCTGCTTTTCGGCTTAGTAGGACAATTCCTTGCCATGTGACCCACTCCTTGACAGGTTGTAACACGTTACCCGATTAGCTTTGATTCACATTTCCATAATTCCCAACGACTGGAGATGCAACATTCACATTCTGATTACCCACTACTCTATTCCCAACATTCTGACCCATCTGATATCCAACATTCTGACCCATCTGATTACCATGATTCGGAACCGCCTAATTACCCATGTGAAATCCAGTAGCATATCCCTGTTGATCCCTAATAACTCCAACCATTTGTCCTTGATGACCCATATTCAAACCCGGCTATGCAATTTGCATGTTGCGAGTGTTTGAAGAAATCCTTTGGTTGTTGTTAGTTGGTGTGGAATAGCGTCTTTTGAATACTTTAGTCAAATAAGCAAATGCATTTGACAAAGCCTCTGCTTGTTCGACTTCAAGGTCGGTGATTCCTTGTTCCTGGTATTGTGGATATTGTTGTTGTTGAATGACTTGTTGTTACGGTGGGTAGAATTGTTGTTGAGGGATAACAACTTGTGGTTACAGAATGTATTGATGTAAGTTGTTGTTATTGGAAGATGATGAAGGTTGTTGTTGTGTGTTCACTAGAGTTTGATTCTTTGCAAGTAGTGCCAAGGGATCATGATTCTTTGCCAATATTTCTTTCCTTACTGCGTTGACTTGACTTGGTTTTGTTTGTAAAATCATAGAGTTGATCAAAGTTCACATGATGTAAGTCCTTTGTTTGATTGACAATAGTGACATAGCGTCCCCATTCTTCTTGAAGATTGTTAAGAAATTTGATGTTACTCACGATAGTCTTGGGTGTCAACTTGTTTCGATGAGCTCATTCATCAAAGTGCAAAACCTTCCATAGTAGGATTTAATGGATTCTCCTGGAGTTGATGTAAACTTCTCCCAATAAGTTATCAGATTGTTCTCCAGGTCTTGTTTACCAATTTATGTTCCATAACATAGCCGTCTAACACGTTCCCACATATCGTAAGCAGTTTCACAGTTGTCTACAACAGCAAAGATGTCTCTTGGTAATCCCAGTTGGACAATGTGTATTGCCATGTCATCTGCTTCGATCTGCTTCTTATCTTCGTCAGTGTATTCTGATTCATCTTGATCACGAAAAGATGGTGGGACGGGACTTGTTGCATCAGAAGTTCTAGGGTCTTGGACTTGTCGTGGCTTGAAGGGTCCATTCGTAATGAATTGAATCATGAGTTTTCCATTAGGTTTGGTTTTGATGTAGCGGAGCATACGACTTGTCCATTGAAGATATCTACCTTTTTCCAGCATAGGAGGACGGTTTTCGGCACCGGCTGCATGAATGTCTTGTTGAGTTGCCATTGATGAAGGTATTACTGATAAATTTGATGTAGGATCGATTCAACGATAAAGGAGCTGTGTTTGATGAAGATTAAGCTCGGTTGTTGTAGTGAAAATTGGGCCTAAAAACTTAAAAACCTCAATAACTTCTGTTCGGAGCGCTTTTAAGACTCGAAGGTTGACACTAATGAAGTTCATTTGGCATGCCAATCTCCTCTTTCTCACGGTCGTTTTGATGGGTAGAAACTGAAACAGAGTTACGGTTCAAAAGTTATGGCCGTTTGAAGTTTTGCAAAAGATCTTACTCGTAAACTTGTTCTTAGGCGTAGGATTTAGTGCTTAGGCGTAAACTTCCTTAGGCGTAGACTTCCTTAGGCGTAAGAATTCCTTAGGCGAGGATGAAGCTTATGTGTAAACTCTATCTACGCGTAAACTTAAGGTTAAACGTAAGCTTATCGTAAACTAAACTCTTATAAGTAAAGTACCTTCGCGTAAGATTTAACTTAGGCGTAAAGTGCTTACTCGTAAGCTTTAGGCTTAGGCGAAGATTAGGTTATAAACCAAAATCCTTCACACTTGTCCAAGTGTGAGATATCCACAAGTCGAAGTGTTTTTCGTGCTTATCCAAGTAAAGGAAAACACCGAGTAACTGATGTTGCACGAAGATTCTTCACCAAATGCTTAAGCGTAAACCTTAGGTGTAAAGTTCACGCCCACGCGTGAGACCTTAAGCGTGAAAAGGTTTTGACTTTTCCTTAGGCGTAAAACTAGGGTTTTGACTTTCTGACTTGAAATCCTTACGTAAAGCGCTTGATTTTTGCAAAACACGATTTTTCACCCAAAACACGATTTCAAATGATTTCTTTTGCACAAACTTCTTCCAAAACACTTAAAGATCAATAAAACTACAACTTTAGCTTAAACAACACGTAAAAATCAAAACTTTATGCAAAAGCACATGTTTTTAATGAAAAAAGCAACTTTGTGTAAAGTTTCAACAAAAACGAACACAAACACTCCTAAACCATTGTTAGGCGATTGATACCAATTATAGGACCTTGATTATATCAACCTTATCACGAATACAAAGCTTACCACATGATATACATGTAAAACACAAAGCTTATGCGTAAAGAAAGATGAAGAAAGAAGGTGGTGACTTGATATGTTATGCGTATGTGTTTAGAGAAAGATGAAAACAAGAGAAGTATTATTGCAAAGAAAACACACTTACACACATCGAGCACACCCTCAAATGACACATTTGAGGGTATTTATAGTTGAATACATAATGCCCTAAGGCTTGGCCATGGGCTTTGGATGGGCTTGGATTGGGTTGGATTGGATTTTAGGCTAGCTTAACATAACTTCTAACCATTTAGCTTAGCCCAATCCACGAGCCGTTGATTATTCTATTTCGATATCTAACACACGTTACAAAGTTCCTAAATGTGAATGACCATCACTTCTATTAATTATTATTAAGGCTAACAATATGCAATCACATAAGGATCGACTTCCCAATCATTTTCATGTTTTCAAATTATTTGCCTTCACGATTGTTAAGGTAAGCGATCCTTGTGGCTTAAGCTCTTGGTCATCAAGCAATTATCGAACAGTACATCAAATTTGCATCACCTCGGATATAGAGTGATGGAGAAAGCAAAATAAAACAAACTAAAATAATTCAAAATGACGCAATTTAGAAAAATGAAAATAAGCATCAACTAATGCAACATAGGATATGATTACTCATTTAAAATAACTACGGTGCACTTTGATTAATTCCTAAAGCTTGTTTATTCAAATAAATATTTTGATTTGGTTATATATGAAATGATGGACAAACAGAACAAGTGATTGCTTCTCAACTTGTGCATCCTCTCTTAAGCATTTTGTCAAACACCTTTCATGCATCAAATTTCCATCAATTCACCCATCCTAAAATGATATCATACTAAAACCTAATGCTACTCACAATCTTAAACATAAACTAAAAGTATCAAATAAACAAAATTTCACAAGTGATAACACAAATATTACTAGTGATAATACACATATCTGATTCAACTTCAAATATCATGGTGATACTACACGCACGATACATAGCGATTCAAAATAATAATCGGACATAAAAGCGACATTCAAATTCGGTTAAAAACATAAATTCAACTAACAACTTAATTAATAAGCAGAATTACATGAGCATATAAAAAGATTATCAAACATTTTCTACTCACACGTTTTTATCGAACACTTGGTGTGCGACTTAATAAGAAGAAATGTTAACAACTTGATCCACATAATTAACAATCGATCAACAATATTATCAACCGCAACAACATCAATCAAATCAGATTCTGAAACAAAGGGGTTCATTCAAATCAAAAGAATACATAAAAAAAAGGATGATATGATCGGGAGGTGATGATGAGATGATGATCGGAATGGTGATGGTGATTGGAATGGTGATGGTGATCCAACTGGTGATGATCAAATCATAATAGTTGATTGGAATAATTACTTTTTGGAGGGAAATGATGAGAGAAGGTTGGGAAGACAACACACAGTAACTATGTGGGAAAAAAAACTTTATATAGTTGGGATAATTAAGGTTAAACATATTAAATCTTAGGTTAATCCTCACCATTAGATCAAAATAGATAGATGGTGGGGATTTGTCCATTAGTAAACATCAAAATAAAGGTAAGCACATGAAAATTTCTCGTCACTAATATCCCTTAGTTGGTTGTACTTTCGGAAAAATCTGAAAAAAGCAGGGAAAGAAACGAAAAATGAACACGGATGTGTTTGTAATTCCTAAAACAAATTCATAAACTACAAACACTTGATAGTTAGATTTGTCACATAGCGAGATAGCCGATATAAAAGAATATATTCTCGATTTTGAAAACGCATGTACATTCTTTGAGGCGGAGCCGAGGATTTGGCGTTAGGGGTTGATGCGTTACTTTGTTTTAAAATGGTAGCTTGTGTTTACGGTTGTAAATGCGATTGCTAGTCGTTAATAGTGATGTTTATTTCCTTGAGATACAATCTATCATAGTTTGACTCCATAACTTAGGGGGGTGGCAGTCATGCCTAACAACATTTCTCATACCTAATCACCCACCAATAATATCCTTCCATCTCATCTCATACCTATCTCATACCTAACCATAGATTTTAGTGGCAACCATGACTAACCCATTTCTATTTTTTTTATAATTATATTAAATAATTTAATAAAAACCTAATATTTTATTAATACTTAAAAGAAAATTACATAATACTTATTAAAAAAAACACTAGTCATCAGAGTATGGTAAGTCTTGAGCGTCTACATGCTCCGTAAGATCATATCGGAGACGGTGATGGATATTTTCGTCGAGTAACTCCGGTAGTACATTCGGAGTCATAAACTGGCGTGACCGGCTGATCCATTATATGAACTGGTGATATCGCCCTCCCGTCGTCTTTTAAAATCATATTGTATAATATAACACACGTATGAACGATTTTTGAATCTTTCGATGGACATAGCCGGAGAGGATGATGAGAATAATCCATTTTCCTTTAAGACGACCAAAAGCTCGTTCGACATCTTTTCGTGCAGACTCTTGTAGCTTCTTGAATCTCTTTTCTTTCGGGTCACTTGGATAAGGATATGTGTTAATACAAATAAGCCGTAAAAACGTTTATTTATATTTTACGATCTTCTAATGTTTTGTCGATAACAAACGTAAAATCATGTTAACGAAACAAATAAAATACGTAAATGGTTTGAACTAATAGTTTCTAACATATTCACATTTTCACATAAAACACTAAAACAAGTATAAGTGATTTTATGATTTAGTAATACATATGTACAACAACTAGTGTTTACATATTTGGGTAAAATATACACATAACTAGTATGTAATATATTGGTTATTATAAATGGGTAGAAACTTAAGTATCACAACCCATTGGGTAAATACATAAAATGTAGTTGGGTACAACCCAAAGCCCATAACCCATGGATCTTGACTCATAACCCATTGCATGACATCATGCTTATATCATACATGGATAATATCCATAAACCCATGTGACTAAATGCTTTGCACTCAAAGATAACCAGCGTTACTGAGTGCTTTACATCAATGTATCTTTTAAGATCCATGGTATCTAGCCAGTGATACATTGACTAAGTGCTTTGCACTCAAAGATACATTGTATCTAGCCAAAGATCCATGGTTCAACCCATGACCCATGACCCATAACCAAAATACCCATGGGCAGAAGAGTTGCCCACGGATCCCTTTTGGAAGGGATCCGTGGGATCCGGGGAAACAATAGGATTTTTCCTCTATAAATAGTGAGCCATTTCTTCATTATATCTCACCCTCTTTCTAACACACTTTCTCCCCTAAGTTAAATCTCAATAACCTTAGATCCAAGAGATCTATGTTTGTAGGTTTGTTTTTGTGTGATCTTTTAGGTTCCTCTTAAAGGCAAGATCACCACCTTTGAAGTCGAGCAAGCTCAAGTCCATGAGTTGCCATGCTTCCTCATCATCAAGGCTACTGAAGTCTTCTTGTTGATGATTACTTTCTTTCTTCAAAGAAGTGTAGTGTTGAAGACATTAGTGAAAGATGTCTCAAGTGTTAAGACGAAGATATTAGTGAAGGGTATCTATCGTCTATAGGATAAGCACTTGTGGTAGGTGCTTAGAAGTCAAGACAAAGAAGCATTAGTGAAAGGTGCTTAGAAGTCAAGACAAAGAAGCATTAGTGAAAGATGCTTAGAAGTGAAGACACAAGACATTAGTGAAAGGTGTCTTGTAGATCTAGTCAAAGGCATTAGTGAAAGGTGCCTTAGATGTACATTCGATATGGTGTGTTTCGATGTACAAGATAGACGAGTATTAGATCCAAGGATATTGATATCCTTGATGATGTTGTAAAGGAGTAGATCTCCTTTGGGATTAGTCGTTGGTGTAGTGTGGTAGTAGTTCCTCCATTGCAATGGAACTAGGTGCTTAGCCTAGTACCTAATAAAGGGTAGGCGACGTTGTGATAGGATTAGTTCTCTAAGGTGTGAAAGAACCGGTGGTTAGCCTAGCACCATATAAAGGGTAGGCGGCGTTGTGTTAGGTGTGGTTCGCCTTGGTGTGAAGGAACTCGGTATTTAGCTTAGTACCGGGAAAAGGTTAGCGACGTTGAAGGCTTCTCCGCCATAAGGAGATTGGTGTAGTGTTTACGAAATCTCGAGTAGGTGACTCGGGAGTGGAGTAGGGCAAGGAAGGTGTCCTTGTAGCGAACCACTATAAATACTCGCGTTGTGGTTTTGTGCTTCTTACTCTTATCTTTTCATTACATATCTTTATATGCTTGTTTATCAACATCCAACACACACAACCAAATAGATTGACATAAGTCGATCTAAATAGTTTAAAAGGAAGTTTTAATTGGTAAAACTATTCAACCCCACCTTCTAGTTTTTCACAATTGGCATCAGAGCTTCGTTACCAAGTTTCTTGAAGTATATTGTACTTTAAAAACTTGATATGATCCATGGTTAATTGAAAACTACAAAGAAGGTTTTTCATAAAAACAAACACCATGTCTTTTAAAACTATATGTTTGGATGTTGATTTGATAACAACATTTTTCTTATTTATTTTTTCATTTAATTGCACTAATCTTCCTTGTCATGTTGATTAGTCAAAGCTCATACCCACCAAGCTTTAGGAGTCACTTGGTAACAAGAATACCTTCCTTAAGAAGGTATCTTAAACGCAAAGGAGCGGGAATAGTCTAAGTGACATTTGCTGTGTCATTTGTAAAGACATTCCTAAGTGCGCTAGAGGTATGATTTTCTTTTTACTTTGCTTGATAATTAAGTATACCTAGTTAGGTATTTATATGATTATCTTTTGTGCAAATTACATGTTTTACATGAAGCTTCATTAGGAAGCCTTTTTCTCACATACGTGTTTTATTTCTCGTCTAAAATCGTGGTACATAAAACTTATGCTTTGTTTCTTCTAATCCAATAATAAAACAAAACACGAATTTCGAAAATTCCTCCTTCCCTATAAAAACTCCCACCGTCGTCTATCTATCAAATCCTCAATTTTTTCAAATCTTCCAATTTCAAAATATTTCCTCTCACTCAAAAACTTCATCTTCCTCCTCATTCCATCTCAACCGAAACCAAGAAGATCCGTCATCAACATGGTTTACATCGCACTCGTGCTCATCGCCCTAACACTCATCGCACTTGTGTTCCCTATGATGAAGTTCACATATGGAGACATTTACTTTGTGTTGTTAATATACATTGGGATCATATACCCAATCCTTTATATCATCCTTAACATTGAAATGCAATATTACTAATAATCTTGTTATCTTTGTTATTATTTATTTTCTTGTGATCTATGTGTTTTGTGACGAAGAAGTCATGAATGCATGCTAAAAGAAAATGTAGGATAAAACATTTCTCGTGGTATAAAAAGCATAAAACCTATGTTTTATCAAAACTGACTCATTACCTCTGATCCACGGATCCCGAAGTTATACTAGCGGATCCCTTTGTAAAGGAACCGTGGGATCCATATTATCGAAAAACAGTTTTCATGCAAGATTAAAACCACTATCTTTCTAAAAGTAATAATCCACTAGAAAATCAAAACCTTAAGTAGTTGGAGTGTTAAAACCATTGTTAATAAATATCTAGTAAAACGTTAGATAATCATTGGTTAATCTCAAACATCTCTTTCCTTAACTCATCTTTCTATAGGCTTCGCTATGTCGCATGTATATGAGTTTGATTTTCATTCTCTAGCGTCTATACTCCGAACATCTCTCTTGAGCCCAACACCCCGCAATCATGTTCGTGGGTTCAATAATCTCGAAACCCGTCGCTTCCATGAAGGACGTTAGACACACCTCTACAACTCGAAGAAGGTATCAATACCTCCTTCCGAACCATAGGATTGGAATGTCTTCTCGAAATTAACGAGAAAATATGTCCAAGGTTTGTATTGGAATTCTTTCGTCAAGTCGAACTCGTTCGTAACGAGGATCGTTCTTTATCTCTTTGGTTTTATATCAAAACCAAAGTTCACTTTAACCCTTGGGCATTTTACTCACATCCTCCGAATTCCAAATCATGGAAAATGTGCCTTCACCAAGATTGGTCTCTTGATTCTCTCTTCAACTTTCGTGAAGAAAACAGCCCATATTGCTCTCACATACCTTCCCTGGAAGACTTGATTCGCATGATATGCAAACCTCATCACTCCAATCCCAACATTATCCATACACAGGATATCCGAGAAGAATACAAGCCTCTTGCTCTCATCCGACGAGAAAATGTTTAGAGTCTTAGGGGAAATCGAGAAATCCTTCCCGCTTGTTGTGCTCACATGTTGTATTGTTTGCTAACACAACAACCATACAATCTCGCCTATTTCTTTGCAAGGCGAATTGCAAATCTTCAAAGCTCCAAGAACAAACTCATTCCCTATGGAATGTTCTTGACGCGCCTCTATCATAATGTCATGCATTTTCATCCTCAATTTCAAAGTCCGTTGTACGTTCTTGTGAACAAGATGATGGAACATTGAACATTTCCTCATGAAGACGTTCTTCATTCCCGAATCCGCCAAAACTCATCAACCATTTGATGATCCATCTAGCGATAACGCCAAGGAACTTAGTAGTAATTCAAATAGGATCAATTCTATTCTATTCGTGCTTTATCAATGTAATCCTATTTTCTTCATGAAATAAAACATCTTACATTTGATATCTTGGTGTTAGAACCTCTTTAAATCAACCTTGGGATATAATGCATTGTCAAGATCATTGCATACCTTTAGTAAAGGTTCTGTCTAGCAGGTGGACGGATCCCAAATGTTGTACTAGACGGATCCCTATCTTTAGGGAACCGTGGGATCCGGCAAACAGAAAATGCAATTGCAAGCATTATATTTTAAAGATATCCTTAGAACACCTCACACTAATCTAAACATAGTATCGATGAGTGTCAAATACTCATCATTTTATACTATCTAGGCGCAAAAACATCCGAAAACACTCGAAATGCATCAAAATGATAAAATATCACAAACAAGTGTTTTATATGTTTTAAATGCAAAACATCAAAATCGATGAAAAACGTATCAAGTTTGCATAATTGGCGCTTTAGTCCCCCGTGTTTCAAAAGTTGTCAACGGTCCTGGTCATTCCAAAACTTGTAAAAAGTCATATAAGGTCCATGGGATTCACAAGTTGTTCAAAATAATCCTTTGAAGTTTAAAATCACAAAATTACAACTTTGGTCCCTCAACTTTGCAAAAGTGTCAAAAATAGTCCTTAAGGTTTTAAAATTGGAAATTGATCAAAATAAACCTTGTACTATTAATAAATGACAAAATTGGTCCTTATGATAAACTTTTGGAAAATTACAAGTTTGGTCCTTAGAATTTCAAAGTTGACAATTTTAGTCCTTGGACGTTAGAAAATATCTCAAATGGTCCTTGTACTAATTAAATTTGGCAGGTTTGGTCCTTGTGAGAAATTTGGAAAAGCTACAAATTCAGTCCTTCAACCTTGCAGAAATTGCAAAGTTAGTCCTTATGACTAACATAACCAAACGGACCCTTTTATTACTTAAAACCCAAAACAAAATAAACCCGCTAAGCCCAACTTACCCACAAGCCCAATACCCAGTCCGGTCAATGTTTAAAATCTAAAAAACCGCCTACACTGTTCATTGTCTCTCCCACAGCTGTATACCCAAAACCAGCCATGGTTTTTCTCCTTACCCCCACCTTTCCACATCGCTCCTAACACCTGTATACCAACTCCTTCCACCTCCACATCCAACAAAACCCCTTAATTGCAAAAACCTACTCTATCCAGTCAAAAGACTTTTCCCGCCAAATGTCCAAGTGGACGATTAGGATGAATTCAAAGGTACAATCAAGTGGGAAATGCTTGGAAGTCGACAAGGAGTCATCAGGATCAATAAATACTAAGAAAGATGCAGTGTAGAAACCTAAGTAGTGTAATTTTAATTTTGGTCTTGTCGTTTTTAATATTTTAAATTTTCAAGTTAATGTTTAAGCTTTGAACGACTTTGTAATAGAATTTCAGTGTAATAAATACTTTATTTCAGTTTCAATTTCAGTTATTATGCACAAACTCAGTTTTATGCAAATCACCTTGTTAAGAATCTCAAAATTATGCAAGTGTTATTATTAGTTGTTACTAAGGATTGTAAAAGCTCATATAAGCTTTTATAAAGCTTATAAGCTGATAGAATCATTTAAAATTCAGTTTATATTCAAAACTCAATAATTCCCAAAATTACCCATAAATTAGTGAAAAAATCAAAAAGGCAATGAAAAATGGTACAAGAAAGCTGAAGTAGGTTAGTACTTGTATGGAATTGGTTTAGAGCTTATTGGTAAGCTATAGGAGTAATCTCAGTCCTTGGTTATCTGTTCTATGCTTGGACACCAAATTGTAAGCTTTTGATCCATTTTGTCAATTACTGTTTTAGTCATTAAGTAGCTTCAATCTTTGTATTTCCATGTTTCTTAGTTATAATTAAACATAATTAAACAATAAAAACAGGTATCTTGTTCTTTTCAAGTTGTAGTTAATAAAAGTTTTAGTTTAGCGTCAAAATAGAATAAGTGTTATTAACTAGTTGTATATCGTTATTGCTATTGTTTCATGTTTATTCAGCTTTATTTAGTGATATCATAAGGTCTTCAATCAGTACCAAGGTCTAAATATGTGAAACTCTTTGTAAAACACCAAAACAGCCTTTTGAAAGGGTGTTTGGATTTGCTTGTATCACTGTCTTAAAGGCTGTTTGAATGCTTGCTTGTTATTGCTTTGTATCACAATTGGTATAAATTACTCATCTCATCAAAGAAAAACACGTCCTTATTAAATAAAAAGTCAAATTGATGTTTAATCTCATTATAGGAATTGATGTTAGAAATTTCTCTTGTGAAATTCATCATAATGGTTTATAATTAGTTACTCTAGCCTAAAACTAACTTATTACGACTTATAATAACATAATAAGTCAAGAGGATAGATTTAAAATTCATAAAAGTCAAACTAAGTCGGTTTTCATAAAAGTCAAAATTTCTAGTTTGGTCATTTTGAATAAAATCTAGAATTTTATTGTGTATTCATTAATGAGATTTAGCTTAAACCCTTTTGGAAAATAATATTTAGTGTTAAAGAAAAATATAAAATACTTTCTTTCATAAAATCACTTATAGATAGCTTATTCTCGACTTCCTTTCAAGTACTGTTTCAAATTGTGCCTGTGCACGATTTGGGACAATTTTCATAAGCTTCTAAAAGCTCACTAGTTAATCTTAGCCTATGATTTTTAGTTCTTTGGCAAGCCAACCAAGTTAAATTGAAGTCCCAAGCTTAAGTTTTCACTTTGAAGCTTATTTGATGAGGTGCATCAAGCTTGTTTGTTGTCCCATTTTCGTATAACTAAACATTCAATGATCTATGCTTTTCTTAAGCTCTTTATAAGCTTCAATCGTGGACACCACAGTGAGTTTCTTAGCTTTTGGAAAGTTTATTAGGTTAACTTGTTAGTCCAAGTATTTATTTTAATTACTAGCTTATTTCAATTGGCTTAAATTTAAGCTACAAAGTACCTAGATATTCTCAAATGTCCTGTAAAGCAGTACTTGTGCTTAATTGAGCTTATTCAAGGCTTATTTGTAATTAAAACATTTTCTCAAGAGTCATATAAGCTAATTATCATAGTCCTAGCTTATTTCCATTTTTACATTTTGCGTTTTGAATAGCTTATAAACTAATTAGCTTAAAATCTTTTGTTTGTTAAGCCACTGTTGAGATTCTCAGCTTATTTCTGAGCTTATTTGTAGTTTTTATAATAAGTTATAGTTATATAAATTGCTTATTTAAATGTGCTAATGAGGTTTGTAAAAAGAAAATCGAAAAAAAAAATGTTTTACAAAAGGGAGGCGGGGGTCTAACCCGAGACCTCTCCTTATGGGAATGATAGTGGGGGTACCTGTAACCATTGCGCCCTTGGGTCTTTCTCGTTAAAACCTTGCACTATCTATCTCTTATATACATTTTACCCAGTTTAGCTTATTAGGTGTTTTTAGCTTATTTCGAGCTTATTTAAAGTAGCTTTTTCAAGTTTTCTAATTTTCATAAAAGTGTATTAGTATTAAGTATTTTATAAAAAAGTTTCAGATTTTTATAAATAGTTTTAGTATTTTTTAACATTTAATTAGTGTAAAACTTATTTAAATCATAATAAAAATATAAAAGTCAAAAAATATAAATCTTTTTCTAAAATTTTCTTTATCATATATTTTGTAAGAAAATTGATTTTACACTTGTAGGCCTTTTATTTCATAAATTTTACGTTTTTGCTTGCGCTCAATACCATTTTAGTAAATAACGCTGTTTCCGCTTTTAAATAACGTTTTTAAGTAATTTAAGTTTACGTTTTAGTTAAAATAGTTTATTTAAGATATTTTATTTCATAAAATCACAAAAACATCATTGTAAAAATAGTGATAGCGTTTATTTAATAGATTTTAACTTTTTAATTTTCTTAATTTGCATTTAAGTCAGTAATTTGTAAATCTTTTCTTTAGGTATAATTTTCCATCAATACCCTTACTGATCACTATCCTTAGTGATCATTCTATCATCTGAAGTTGTTTTAAACACCAATTCATCCTCCGTGGGACTTAACGACCCAAGAATCCATCAGATTATTCTCGATCTAAATTGCATTGGTGTGTGAAATGCTTTTAAGTTCCTTACTACCGGTCATTCACAAGTGATCAGCTCGCGTAAGAAAACTTGACGGTTTTGCACCGATCAGTATCTTAAGGCAAATTAAGTCCTTATCAAGATAGGTTGATCCTTCCTACTCACACACCTAGATCACACTCTAAAACGCTTGTAGATCTACCGTTTCATTTTAATCCATTACTCTTCCACTCTCAAACTCACACTTCATTTTTTACTTGATCCTTCACATCTAGTCTTAGAAATCTTTCGATTATGACAAAATTGATCATAAATCATCCTCACCTCAAAATTGATCAAAGTTGATCAAAATATAGTTTTCCCATCTCAAAGCTTCTAGGATACTTTCCATAACACTATCCTAAGACACAACCTAATCTCTAGGATTATTTAGCTTCAATTGACACTCTAAATCTTTAGTGTCATCCTTACTCATCCATTGGTACTCTTGAAAGTTCCAAATCCTTCCATAAATAACAATCATTAGCTACATCATTCATTACCTTCAAGTACTCAAGCACCCCTTCATTTAAGACACTTAGGAAGATGAAACACTCAAGATGTTATAGGTCTTAGATCTTAGAAACATCATTTCCACTCTTTCGTAGTCGCCGATAGCGGATCCCTAGGATTAGCCTAGACGGATCCCTCCGAGGAAGGAACCGTGGGATCCGGATGACGCTTTAGGTCAAATCTTGCTAAAACAATCATTTCAACTCATCTTCCTAACTCAAACACTCCATCTCATCTTAAATGAGTTCCTAGATCGATGCAACCTCTGAAGTTGACTCTTGTGCATGTTAATCATCACATTCCAATGAATCCTAGTGGCTTAAGGCTTAAATGCACTTGCCAAATCTCTTGGTTTATAAACCACCTTGTTAGGACCTCCATAGTCATCACTCTCATCCTAACTTTCAGCTCTTGCAACCTCTTGAAATCATCTCATCATGAGGAAAACCCAAGTAGTAACTTATCCACCAAAGAACCACCCATGAAAAGGCTCGTGTTATACACGAAATCTCTTCAACCGAATCATCTCCGTCAAGCCAACAAATGATAGAATTCTTCGTCATCCAATCAAACCAATTCCCAAAAGGATAGTACCCACAAAACTACCAATGCCAAACACCACCATACCTCCTAGGCCAAACAATATCATCTCCACTAAACCATCACCATTGGTTCCTAGAGCTATTTCATTTACATCCCCACTATCATCACCACACCTCTACAATTTAGAGGACTTGCCTCTAGGCCGTCTCATCCGCTCACGACAACATTCTCCTCATTAGGAGGAATAATGGTTCAAAATCAAGGTGTTGAGTCAACACTTGCTCCGGCTTCCTTTTCGCCATCTCCATCATATAATCCTATTTGGATTATGAGAAATCATCAAAGTCAACCACCCGACCATATGGAAGTTGACACTTTTACCACCACCATCATTCTTGGTCGAGGCATTCTCAAATGCACCTCCACCAATCCCTCCATCGTTTGAAGCTCCGCAAGCCGCTTCACTTGATCCTTCGCATCAAGCCATTTCATTTCCTCCACCACCACTACCTAGCCATGACAAAGATTGCTATCATTGTCAACATGTTGAAAGTTTGATACATGAAGTACGAGAAGACCAACGTTTCATGTTCTATCATCTCCTCGAACGTTTTGACGAGATCAAACCTAAACAAAACTTGAGCTAGAAGATTTTAGTGGTTTCCTAGCATCAAGCGTTAGATAGTCTAGAAATTCCTAGTCATGTATTATCTATTTTCTTAATTTTAGAGTCATGTATATCATAACTCTTGTTTTATTAAATGGAATTACATGCTACTTGTTATTTTTCTGAGCATATGTATTCATATCTCATTTATGTGATAACATTAATTGTTATATCACCTTTGCTGATTTTAGTCATCATCCAGACGGATCCCTCAGAATTGCCTAGACGGATCCCTACTCAGAGGGAACCGTGGGATCCGTGAAGAGAAACTTTTTCCTACTAACTTAAATCACATTTGCAGGAAATTGTGAATTATACTTGTTTTCTAACCCTTGTTTTGCAGTTATTCAATTAACACATGAAGAATTTGACACCCTAAAGCTAGGGGAGCTTGGTGTCAAAACAATACGTTGCAAAATTACTTGCAACCTTAGATTTATATTTCATGACTTCCGTTGCAAAATTGCAATCATCTAGGGGGAGCACACCCGTCACATAGACGTAATCTTTTGCAAAAGTTAGTTGCAAATGAACTAGATTAGAATTAGTTTCTTTACGCCCTTACTTAGGGATGGACTCGTCAAGGGGGAGTAACGATGAGATCCTTTCCGTTACTTGCTCTCTACTTCTTTTACTCTTATTTCTTTCACATGTTTTTCTTAAAAACGATGTGTTGCTTTTCTTCAAACACTTTTGTTTCGACAAAAGGGGAGAAGAAAGTAAAACTACAATTCAAACTTTTTAATTTTAGCTTTTCCTTAAAATAATTTTATGTTTTGTCATCAACAAAAAGGGGGAGATTGTTAATACAAATAAGCCGTAAAAACGTTTATTTATATTTTACGATCTTCTAATGTTTTGTCGATAACAAACGTAAAATCATGTTAACGAAACAAATAAAATACGTAAATGGTTTGAACTAATAGTTTCTAACATATTCACATTTTCACATAAAACACTAAAACAAGTATAAGTGATTTTATGATTTAGTAATACATATGTACAACAACTAGTGTTTACATATTTGGGTAAAATATACACATAACTAGTATGTAGTATATTGGGTATTATAAATGGGTAGAAACTTAAGTATCACAACCCATTGGGCAAATACATTGAATGTAGTTGGGTACAACCCAAAGCCCATAACCCATGGATCTTGACCCATAACCCATTGCATGACATCATGCTTATATCATACATGGATAATATCCATAAACCCATGGATCAACCCATACCCAGTGACTAAGTGCATTGCACTCAAAGATACATTGTATCTAGCCAAAGATCCATGGTTCAACCCATGACCCATGACCCATAACCAAAATACCCATGGGCAAAGAGGAGCGTTCCACGGATCCCTAGCTTAACGCTAGACGGATCCCTTGTGGAAGGGATCCGTGGGATCCGGGAAACAATAGGATTTTTCCTCTATAAATAGTGAGCCATTTCTTCATTATTTCTCACCCCTTTCTAACACACTTTCTCCCCTGAGTTAAATCTCACTAACCTTAGATCCAAGAGATCTATGTTTGTAGTTTTGTTTTGTGTGATCTTTTAGGTTCCTCTTAAAGGCAAGATCACCACCTTTGAAGTCGAGCAAGCTCAAGTCCATGAGTTGCCATGCTTCCTCATCATCAAGGCTACTGAAGTCCTCTTGTTGATGATCTCTTTCTTTCTTCAAAGAAGTGTAGTGTTGAAGACATTAGTGAAAGATGTCTCAAGTGTCAAGACGAAGATATTAGTGAAGGGTATCTATCATCTATAGGATAAGCACTTGTGGTAGGTGCTTAGAAGTCAAGACAAAGCAAGCATTAGTGAAAGGTGCTTAGAAGTGAAGACACAAGACATTAGTGAAAGGTGTCTTGTAGATCTAGTCAAAGGCATTAGTGAAAGGTGCCTTAGATGTACATTCGATATGGTGTGTTTTGATGTACAAGATAGACTAGTATTAGATCCAAGGATATTGATATCCTTGATGATGTTGTAAAGGAGTAGATCTCCTTTGGGATTAGTCGTTGGTGTAGTGTGGTAGTAGTTCCTCCATTGCAATGGAACTAGGTGCTTAGCCTAGTACCTAATAAAGGGTAGGCGACGTTGTGATAGGTGTAGTTCACCTAAGGTGTGAAAGAACTAGGTGGTTAGCCTAGTACCTTATAAAGGGTAGGCGACGTTGTGTAGGTGTGGTTCACCTTGGTGTGAAAGAACCGGTATTTAGCTTAGTACGGAAAAAGGGTAAGCGACGTTGTGAAGGCTTCTCCGCCATAAGGAGATTGGTGTAGTGTTTACGAACTCTCGAGTAGGTGACTCGGGGAGTGGAGTAGGGCAAGGAAGGTGTCCTTGTAGCCGAACCACTATAAATACTCGCGTTGTGGTTTTGTGCTTCTTACTCTTATCTTTTCATTACATATCTTTATATGCTTGTTTATCAACATCCAACACACACAACCAAATAGATTGACATAAGTCGATCTAAATAGTTTAAAAGGAAGTTTTAATTGGTAAAACTATTCAACCCCCTTCTAGTTTTCCACAATTGGCATCGAGCTTCGTTACCAAGTTTCTTGAAGTATATTGTACTTTAAAAACTTGATACGATCCATGGTTAATTGAAAACTACAAAGAAGGTTTTCATAAAACAAACACCATGTCTTTTAAAACTATATGTTTGGATGTTGATTTGATAACAACATTTTTCTTATTTATTTTTCATTTAATTGCACTAATCTTCTTTGTCATGTTGATTAGTCAAAGCTCATACCCACCAAGCTTTAGGAGTCGCTTGGTAACAAGAATACCTTCCTTAAGAAGGTATCTTAAACGCAAAGGAGCAGGAATAGTCTAAGTGACATTTGCTGTGTCATTTGTAAAGACATTCCTAAGTGCGCTAGAGGTATGATTTTCTTTTTACTTTGCTTGATAATTAAGTATACCTAGTTAGGTATTTATATGATTATCTTTTGTGCAAATTACATGTTTTACATGAAGCTTCATTAGGAAGCCTTTTTCTCACATACGTGTTTTATTTCTCGTCTTAAGTCGTGGTATATAAAACTTATGTTTTGTTTCTTTTAATCCAATAATAAAACAAAACACAATTTCAAAATTCCTCCTTCCTATAAAAACTCCCACCGTCGACCATCTATCAAATCCTCACTTTTTCAAATCTTCCAATTTCAAAATTTCCTCTCATTCAAAAACTTCATCTTCCTCCTCATTCCATCTCAACCGAAACCAAGAAGATCCGTCATCAACATGGTTTACATCGCACTCGTGCTCATCGCCCTAACACTCATCGCACTTGTGTTCCCTATGATGAAGTTCACATATGGAGACATTTACTTTGTGTTGTTAATCTACATTGGGATCATATACCCAATCCTTTGTATCATCCTTAGCATTGAAATGCAATATTACTAATAATCTTGTTATCTTTGTTATTATTTATTTTCTTGTGATTTATATGTTTTATATTTTTGTGATACATTAGAAGTCATGTATGCATGCTAAAAGAAAATGTAGGATAAAACACTTCTCGTGGTATAAAATGTAAAACCTATGTTTTTATCAAAACATTTACATTACTACGGATCCACGGATCCCGGAAGTTATACTAGCGGATCCCTTTTGTAAAGGAACCGTGGGATCCATTCATCGAAAACAGTTTTCATGCAAGATTAAAACCACTATCTTTCTAAAAGTAATAATCCACTAGAATGTCAAAACCTTGAGTAGTTGGAGTGTTAAAACCATTGTTAATAAAATCTAGTAAAACGTTAGATAATCATAGGTTAATCTCAAACATCACTTTTATTAACTCATCACTTCTATAGGTTCAACTATGTCGCATGAATATGAGTTTGATTTTCACTCTAGCGTCTATACTCCGAACATCTCTCTTGAGCCCAACACACCGGCAATCATGTCGTGGGTTCAATAATCTCGAAACCCGTCACTTCCATGAAGGACGTATTGTAGACACCTCTCTACAATTCGAAGAAGGTATCAATACCTCCTTCCGAACCATAGGACTAGAATGTCTTCTCGAAATCAACGAGAAAATATGTCCAAGGTTTGTATTGGAATTCTTTCGTCAAGTCGAACTCGTTCGTAACGAGGATCGTTCTTTATCTCTTTGGTTTTATATCAAAACCAAAAGTTCACTTTAACCCTTGGGCATTTTGCTCACATCCTCCGAATTCCAAATCATGGACAATGTGCCTTCACGAAGATTGGTCTCTTGATTCTCTCTTCAACTTTCGTGAAGAAAATAGTCCATATTGTTCTCACATACCTTCTCCGGAAGATTTAAATCGCATAATATGCAAACCTCGACCATTACTCCGATCCAAACATTATCCTTTACAGGGATATCCGAGAAGAGTACAAGCCTCTTGCTCTCATCCTACGTGAAAATGTTTGAGTCTTAGGGGAAATCGAGAAATCCTTCCCGCTTGTTGTGCTCACATGTTGTACTGTTTGCTAACACAACAACCATACAATCTCGCCTACTTCTTTGCAAGGCAAATTGCAAATCTTCAAGGCTCCAAGAATAAACTCATTCCCTATGGAATGTTCTTGACGCGCCTCTATCATAATGTCATGCATTTTCATCCTCAATTTCAAAGTCCGTTGTACGTACTTGTGAACAAGATGATGGAACCGCTAAACATTTCTCTCATGAAGACTTTCTTCATTCTTGATTCCACCAACACTCATCAATCATTTAATGATCCATCTAGCGAAAACACTCAAGGAACCTAGTAGTAATTCAAATAGGATCAATTCTATTCTATTCGTGCTTTATCAATGTAATCCTATTTTCTTCATGAAATAAAACATCTTACATTTGATATCTTAGTGTTAGAACCCCTTTAAACTAACCTTGGGATATAATGCATTGTCAAAGATCATTGCACACCTTTAGTAAAGGTTCTGTCTAGCAGATGGACGGATCCCAAATGTTGTACTAGACGGATCCCTATCTTTAGGGAACCGTGGGATCCGGCAAACAGAAAATGCAATTGCAAGCATTATATTTCAAACATATCCTTAGAACACCTCACACTAAGCTAAACATAGTGTCTTAAGGCAAATTAAGTCCTTATCAAGATAGGTTGATCCTTCCTACTCACACACCTAGATCACACTCTAAAACGCTTGTAGATCTACCGTTTCATTTTAATCCATTACTCTTCCGCTCTCAAACTCACACTTCATTTTTTACTTGATCCCTCACATCTAGTCTTAGAAATCTTTCGATTATGACAAAATTGATCATAAATCATCCTCACCTCAAAATTGATCAAAGTTGATCAAAATCTAGTTTTCCCATCTCAAAGCTTCTAGGATATTTTCCAAAACACTATCCTAAGACACAACCTGATCTCTAGGATCATTTAGCTTCAATTGACACTCTAAATCTTTAGTGTCATCCTTGCTCATCCATTGGTACTCTTGAAAGTTCCAAATCCTTCCATAAATAACAATCATTAGCTACATCATTCATTACCTTCAAGTACTCAAGCACCCCTTCATTTAAAACACTTAGGAAGACCTGAAACACTCAAGATGTTATAGGTCTTAGATCTTAGAAACATCATTTCCACTCTTTCATAATCACGAAAGCCGGATCCCTAGGATTAGCCTAGACGGATCCTACGAGGAGGGAACCGTGGGATCCGGATGACGTTTAGGTCAAATCTTGCTAAAACAATCATTTCAACTCATCTTCCTAACTCAAACACTCCATCTCATCTTAAATGAGTTCCTAGATCAGTGCAAACTCGAAGTTGACTCTTGTGCATGTTAATCATCACATTCCAATGAATCCTAGTGGCTTAAGGCTTAAATGCACTTGCCAAATCTCTTGGTTTATAAACCACCTTGTTAGGACCTCCATAGTCATCACTCTCATCCTAACTTTCAGCTCTTGCAACCTCTTGAAATCATCTCATCATGAGGAAAACCCCAAGTAGTAACTTATCCACCAAAGAACCACCCATGAAAAAGGCTCGTGTTATACACGAAATCTCTTCAACCGAATCATCTCCGGTCAAGCCAACAAATGATAGAATCCTTCATCATCCAATCAAACCAATTCCTAAAAGGATAGTACCCACAAAACTACCTATGCCAAACACCACCATACCTCCTAGGCCAAACAATATCATCTCCACTAAACCATCACCATTGGTTCCTAGAGCTATTTCATTTACATCACCACTATCATCACCACACCTCTACAATTTAGAGGACTTGCCTCCTAGGCCGTCTCATCCGCTTCACGACAACATTCTCCTCATTAGGAGGAATAATGGTTCAAAATCAAGGTGTTGAGTCAACACTTGCTCCGACTTCCTTTTCGCCATCTCCATCATATAATCCTATTTGGATTATGAGAAATCATCAAAGTCAACCACCCGACCATATGGAAGTTGACACTTCTTTACCACCACCATCATTCTTGGTCGAGGCATTCTCAAATGCACCTCCACCAATCCCTCCATCGTTTGAAGCTCCACAAGCCGCTTCACTTGATCCTTCGCATCAAGCCATTTCATTTCATCCACCACCACTACCTAGCCATGACAAAGATTGCTATCATTGTCAACATGTTGAAAGTTTGATACATGAAGTACGAGAAGACCAACGTTTCATGTTCTATCATCTCCTCGAACGTTTCGACGAGATCAAACCTAAACAAAACTTGAGCTAGAAGATTTTAGTGGTGTCCTAGCATCAAGCGTTAGTTGGTCTAGAAATTCCTAGTCATGTATTGTCTATTTTCTTATTTTTAGAGTCATGTATATCATAACTCTTGTTTTATTAAATGAAATTACATGCTACTTGTTATTTTTCCGAGCATATGTATTCATATCTCATTTATGTGATAACATTACTTGTTATATCACCTTGTCGATTTTATTCATCACCAGACGGATCCTCAGATTGCCTAGACGGATCCCTACTAGGAGGGAACCGTGGGATCCGTGAACAGAAACTATTTTCCTACTAACTTGGACCACATTTGCGTGAAATTGTGAATTATACTTGTTTTCTAACCCTTGTTTTGTAGTTATTCAATTAACACATGAAGAATTTGACACCCTAAAGCTAGGGGAGCTTGGTGTCAAAACAATACGTTGCAAAATTACTTGCAACCTTAGATTTATATTTCATGACTTCCGTTGCAAAATTGCAATCATCTAGGGGAGCACACCGTCACATAGACGTAATCTTTTGCAAAAGTTAGTTGCAAATGAACTAGATTAGAATTAGTTTCTTGACGCCTTACTTAGGGATGGACTCGTCAAGGGGAGTAACGACGAGATCCTTTCCGTTACTTGCTCTCTATTTCTTTTTACTCTTATTTCTTTCACATGTTTTTTCTTAAAAACGATGTGTTGCTTTTCTTCAAACACTTTTGTTTCGACAAAAAGGGAGAAGAAAGTAAAACTACAAATTCAAACTTTTACAATTTTAGCTTTTCCTTAAAATAATTTTATGTTTTGTCATCAACAAAAAGGGGGAGATTGTTAATACAAATAAGCCGTAAAAACGTTTATTTATATTTTACGATCTTCTAATGTTTTGTCGATAACAAACGTAAAATCATGTTAACGAAACAAATAAAATACGTAAATGGTTTGAACTAATAGTTTCTAACATATTCACATTTTCACATAACTAAAACAAGTATAAGTGATTTTATGATTTAGTAATACATATGTACAACAACTAGTGTTTACATATTTGGGTAAAATATACACATAACTAGTATGTAGTATATTGGGTATTATAAATGGGTAGAAACTTAAGTATCACAACCCATTGGGCAAATACATTGAATGTAGTTGGGTACAACCCAAAGCCCATAACCCATGGATCTTGACCCATAACCCATTGCATGACATCATGCTTATATCATACATGGATAATATCCATAAACCCATGGATCAACCCATACCCAAGTGACTAAGTGCATTGCACTCAAAGATACATTGTATCTAGCCAAAGATCCATGGTTCAACCCATGACCCATGACCCATGACCCATAACCAAAACACCCATGGGCAAAGAGGAGCGTTCCACGGATCCCTAGCTTTGTGCTAGCCGGATCCCTTGTGGAAGGGATCCGTGGGATCCGGGGAAGCAGAGGATTTTTCCTCTATAAATAGTGAGCCATTTCTTCATTATTTCTCACCCTTTCTAACACACTTTCTCCCCGAGTTAAATCTCACTAACCTTAGATCCAAGAGATCTATGTTTGTAGTTTTGTTTTGTGTGATCTTTTAGGTTCCTCTTAAAGGCAAGATCACCACCTTTGAAGTCGAGCAAGCTCAAGTCCATGAGTTGCCATGCTTCCTCATCATCAAGGCTATTGAAGTCCTCTTGTTGATGATTCTTTCTTTCTTCAAAGAAGTGTAGTGTTGAAGACATTAGTGAAAGATGTCTCAAGTGTCAAGACGAAGATATTAGTGAAGGGTATCTATCGTCTATAGGATAAGCACTTGTGGTAGGTGCTTAGAAGTCAAGACAAGAAGCATTAGTGAAAGGTGCTTAGAAGTCAAGACAAAGAAGCATTAGTGAAAGGTGCTTAGAAGTGAAGACACAAGACATTAGTGAAAGGTGTCTTGTAGATCTAGTCAAAGGCATTAGTGAAAGGTGCCTTAGATGTACATTCGATATGGTGTGTTTCGATGTACTAGATAGACTAGCATTAGATCCAAGGATATTGATGTCCTTGATGATGTTGTAAAGGAGTAGATCTCCTTTGGGATTAGTCGTTGGTGTAGTGTGGTAGTAGTTCCTCCATTGCAATGGAACTAGGTGCTTAGCCTAGTACCTAATAAAGGGTAGGCGACGTTGTGATAGGATTAGTTCTCCTAAGGTGTGAAAGAACTAGGTGGTTAGCCTAGCACCGTATAAAGGGTAGGCGACGTTGTGTTAGGTGTGGTTCGCCTTGGTGTGAAAGAACTCGGTATTTAGCTTAGTACCGGAAAAAGGGTAAGCGACGTTGTGAAGGCTTCTCCGCCATAAGGAGATTGGTGTAGTGTTTACGAACTCTCGAGTAGGTGACTCGGGAGTGGAGTAGGCAAGGAAGGTGTCCTTGTAGCCGAACCACTATAAATACTCGTGTTGTGGTTTTGTGCTTCTTACTCTTATCTTTTCATTACATATCTTTATATGCTTGTTTATCAACATCCAACACACACAACCAAATAGATTGACATAAGTCGATCTAAATAGTTTAAAAGGAAGTTTTAATTGGTAAAACTATTCAACCCCCTTCTAGTTTTCCACAATTGGCATCGAGCTTCGTTACCAAGTTTCTTGAAGTATATTGTACTTTAAAAACTTGATACGATCCATGGTTAATTGAAAACTACAAAGAAGGTTTTCATAAAACAAACACCATGTCTTTTAAAACTATATGTTTGGATGTTGATTTGATAACAACATTTTTCTTATTTATTTTTCATTTAATTGCACTAATCTTCTTTGTCGTGTTGTGTCAAAGCTCATACCCACCAAGCTTTAGGAGTCGCTTGGTAACAAGAATACCTTCCTTAAGAAGGTATCTTAAACGCAAAGGAGCGGGAATAGTATAAGTGACATTTGCTGTGTCATTTGTAAAGACATTCCTAAGTGCGCTAGAGGTATGATTTTTCTCTTTACTTTGCTTGATAATTAAGTATCATTATCTTTTGTGCAAATTACATGTCTTACATGAAGCTTCATTATGAAGCCTTTTTCTCACATACGTGTTTTATTTCTCGTCTATAATCGTGGTATATAAAACTTATGTTTTGTTTCTTTTAAATCCAATAATAAAACATAACACGAATTTCAAAAATTCCTCCTTCCCTATAAAAACTCCCACCGTCGACCTATCTATCAAATCCTCACTTTTTCAAATTTCCCAATTTCAAAAATTCCCTCTCATTCAAGACTTCATCTTCCTCCTCATTTCATCTCATCCGAAACCAAGAAGATCCGTCATCAACATGGTTTACATCGCACTCGTGCTCATCGCCCTAACACTCATCGCACTTGTGTTCCCCATGATGAAGTTCACATACGGAGACATTTACTTTGTGTTGTTAATCTACATTGGGATCATATACCCAATCCTTTGTATCATCCTTAGTATTGAAATGCAATATTACTAATAATCTTGTTATCTTTGTTATTATTTATTTTCTTGTGATTTATGTTTCATGTTTTGTGATACATTAGAAGTCATGAATGCATGCTAAAAGAAAATGTAGGATAAAACACTTCTCGTGGTATAAAAGCGTAAAACCTATGTTTTTATCAAATCTGTTTCATTACTACTGATCCACGGATCCCGAAAGTTATACTAGCGGATCCCTTTTGTAAAGGAACCGTGGGATCCGTCCTCATCGAAAACAGTTTTCATGCAAGATTAAAACCACTATCTTTCTAAAAGTAATAATCCACTAGAATGTCAAAACCATAAGTGAGTCAAGTGTCTTTCTTGTTTAAAACCATTGTTAATAAAAATCTAATAAAAACGTTAGATAATTATAGGTTGACCATAAACATCACCTCTTATTAACCCATCATTTCTATAGGTTCAACTATGACGCATGAATATGAGTTTGATTTTTCACTCACTAGCGTCTACACTCCGAACATCTCTCTCGAGCCCAACACACCGGCAATCATGTTCGTGGGTTCAATAATCTCGAAAACCGTCACTTCCATGAAGGACGTATGTAGACACCTCTCTACAATTCGAAGAAGGTATCAATACCTCCTTCCGAGCCATAGGACTAGAATGTCTTCTTGAAATCAACGAGAAGATATGTCCAAGGTTCATAATGGAATTCTTCCGTCAAGTCGAACTCGTTCGTAACGAGGATCGCTCTCTATCTCTTTGGTTTTATATCAAAACCAAAGTTCACTCTAACCCTTGGGCATTTTGCTCACATCCTCCGGATTCCAAATCATGGACAATGTGCCTTCACCAAGATTGGTCTCTTGATTCTCTCTTCAACTTTCGTGAAGAAAATAGTCCATATTGTTCACACATACCTCTCCGGAAGATTTAAATCGCATAATATGCAAACCTCGACCATATTACTCCGATCCAAACATTATCCACAAGGGATATCCGAGAAGAGTACAAGCCTCTTGCACTCATCCCACGTGAAAATGTTTGGAGTCTTAGGGAAATCGAGAAATTCTTCCCGCTTGTTGTGCTCACATGTTGTATTGTTTGCTAACACAACAACCATACAATCTCGCCTACTTCTTCGCAAGGCGAATTGCAAATCTTCAAGGCTCCAAGAATAAACTCATCCCTTATGGAATGTTCTTGACACGCCTATCATAATGTTATGCACTTCCATCCTCAATTTCAAAGTCCGTTGTGCGTACTTGTGAACAAGATGATGGAACCGCTAAACATATCTCTCATGAAGACTTTCTTCATTCTTGATTCCACCAACACTCATCAATCACATAATGATCCATCTAGCGAAAACACTCAAGGAACCTAGTAGTATTTCAAATAGGATCAATTCTCTTCTATTCGTGCTTTATCAATGTAATCCTATTTTCTTCATGAAATAAAACATCTTACATTTGATATCTTAGTATTAGAACTCCTTTAAACTATCCTTGAGATATAATGCATTGTCAAGATCATTGCATACCTTTAGTAAAGGTTCTGCTCTAGCGGATGGACGGATCCCAAATGTTGTGCTAGACGGATCCCTATCTTTAGGGAACCGTGGGATCCGCAAAAGAAAATGCAATTGCAAGCATTATATTTCAACCATATCCTTAGAATACCTCACACTAAGCTAAACATAGTGTCTTAAGGCAAATTAAGTCCTTATCAAGATAGGTTGATCCTTCCTACTCACACACCTATATCACACTCTAAAACGCTTGTAGATCTACCGTTTCATTTTAATCCATTACTCTTCCGCTCTCAAACTCACACTTCATTTTTACTTGATCCCTCACATCTAGTCTTAGAAATCTTTCGATTATGACAAAATTGATCATAAATCATCCTCACCTCAAAATTGATCAAAGTTGATCAAAATCTAGTTTTCCATCTCAAAGCTTCTAGGATATTTTCCAAAACACTATCCTAAGACACAACCTGATCTCTAGGATCATTTAGCTTCAATTGACACTCTCATCTTTAGTGTCATCCTTGCTCATCCATTGGTACTCTTGAAAGTTCCAAATCCTTCCATAAATAACAATCATTAGCTACATCATTCATTACCTTCAAGTACTCAAGCACCCTTCATTTAAAACACTTAGGAGGACTGAAACACTCAAGATGATATAGGTCTTAGATCTTAGAAACATCATTTCCACTCTTTCATAATCACGAAAGCCGGATCCCTAGGATTAGCCTAGACGGATCCCTCGAGGAAGGAACCGTGGGATCCGGATGACAATTTAGGTCAAATCTTGCTAAAACAATCATTTCAACTCATCTTCCTAACTCAAACACTCCATCTCATCTTAAATGAGTTCCTAGATCGATGCAAACTCAAGTTGACTCTTGTGCATGTTAATCATCACATTCCAATGAATCCTAGTGGCTTAAGGCTTAAATGCACTTGCCAAATCTCTTAGTTTATAAACCACCTTGTTAGGACCTCCATAGTCATCACTCTCATCCTAACTTTCAGCTCTTGCAACCTCTTGAAATCATCTCATCATGAGGAAAACCCCAAGTAGTAACTTATCCACCAAAGAACCACCCATGAAAAAGGCTCGTGTTATACACGAAATCTCTTCAACCGAATCATCTCCCGTCAAGCCAACAAATGATAGAATTCTTCATCATCCAATCAAACCAATTCCTAAAAGGATAGTACCCACAAAACTACCTATGCCAAACACCACCATACCTCCTAGGCCAAACAATATCATCTCCACTAAACCATCACCATTGGTTCCTAGAGCTATTTCATTTACATCACCACTATCATCACCACACCTCTACAATTTAGAGGACTTGCCTCCTAGGCCGTCTCATCCGCTTCACGACAACATTCTCCTCATTAGGAGGAATAATGGTTCAAAATCAAGGTGTTGAGTCAACACTTGCTCCGCTTCCTTTTCGCCATCTCCATCATATAATCCTATTTGGATTATGAGAAATCATCAAAGTCAACCACCCGACCATATGGAAGTTGACACTTCTTTACCACCACCATCATTCTTGGTCGAGGCATTCTCAAATGCACCTCCACCAATCCTCCATCGTTTGAAGCTCATGAAGCCGCTTCACTTGATCCTTCGCATCAAGCCATTTCATTTCATCCACCACCACTACCTAGCCATGACAAAGATTGCTATCATTGTCAACATGTTGAAAGTTTGATACATGAAGTACGAGAAGACCAACGTTTCATGTTCTATCATCTCCTCGAACGTTTCGACGAGATCAAACCTAAACAAAACTTGAGCTAGAAGATTTTAGTGGTGTCCTAGCATCAAGCGTTAGTTGGTCTAGAAATTCCTAGTCATGTATTGTCTATTTTCTTATTTTTAGAGTCATGTATATCATAACTCTTGTTTTATTAAATGGAATTACATGCTACTTGTTATTTTGTTGAGCATATGATTATATGTATTCATATCTCATTTATGTGATAACATTACTTGTTATATCACCTTTCTTGATTTTATTCATCACCAGACGGATCCCTCAGATTGCCTAGACGGATCCCTACTAGGAGGGAACCGTGGGATCCGTGAGACGAAACTTTTTTCCTACTAACTTGGACCACATTTGCAGAAATTGTGAATTATACTTGTTTTCTAACCCTTGTTTTGTAGTTATTCAATTAACACATGAAGAATTTGACACCCTAAAGCTAGGGGAGCTTGGTGTCAAAACAATACATTGCAAAATTACTTGCAACCTTAGATTTATATTTCATGACTTCCCGTTGCAAAATTGCAATCATCTAGGGGAGCACACCGTCACATAGACGTAATCTTTTGCAAAGTTAGTTGCAAATGAACTAGATTAGAATTAGTTTCTTGACGCCTTACTTAGGGATGGACTCGTCAAGGGGAGTAACGACGAGATCCTTTCCGTTACTTGCTCTCTATTTCTTTTTCTTTTTCTTTCACATGTTTTTCTTAAAAACGATGTGTTGCTTTTCTTCAAACACTTTTGTTTCGACAAAAGGGAGAAGAAAGTAAAACTACAAATTCAAACTTTTACTAATTTTAGCTTTTCCTTAAAATAATTTTATGTTTTGTCATCAACAAAAGGGAGATTGTTAATACAAATAAGCCGTAAAACGTTTATTTATATTTTACGATCTTCTAATGTTTTGTCGATAACAAACGTAAAATCATATTAACGAAACAAATAAAATACGTAAATGGTTTGAACTAATAGTTTCTAACATATTCACATTTTCACATAAAACACTAAAACAAGTATAAGTGATTTTATGATTTAGTAATACATATGTACAACAACTAGTGTTTACATATTTGGATAAAATATACATAACTAGTATGTAGTATATTGGGTAATATAAATGGGTAGAAACTTAAGTATCACAACCCATTGGGCAAATACAAGTAATGTAGTTAGGTACAACCCAAAGCCCATAACCCATGGATCTTGACCCATAACCCATTGCATGACATCATGCTTATATCATACATGGATAATATCCATAAACCCATGGATCAACCCATACCCAGTGACTAATGCTGCACTCAAAGATACATTGTACCAAAGATCCATGGTTAACCCATGACCCATGACCCATAACCAAAATACCCATGGGCAAGAGGAGCGTACCACGGATCCCTAGCTTTGTGCTAGCGGATCCCTGTGGTAGGGATCCGTGGGATCCGAGGGAACAATGGGATTTTTCCTCTATAAATAGTGAGCCATTTCTTCATTATTTCTCACCCTTTTCAACACACTTTCTCCCATGAGTTAAATCTCACTAACCTTAGATCCAAGAGATCTATGTTTGTAGTTTTGTTTTGTGTGATCTTTTAGGTTCCTCTTAAAGGCAAGATCACCACCTTTGAAGTCGAGCAAGCTCAAGTCCATGAGTTGCCATGCTTCCTCATCATCAATCAAGTCTTCTTGTTGATGATTACTTTGTGACAACCGCAATTTCGGTCATTTCGACACCGTTCATGTCTCACTATTTCAACATTTTTAGTAAACTTGGTTTACTTGTTTCAAATCGCGTAACCTTAGAGGTTTAGCGGCGAATTCATGATCATGACATCACGGACATTTCATATGGACTATGATTAGTCTACATTTCATTGACATCATGTGCATCTCATTGAGTTCATTCACGACATTTCATTTCACTCCAACGCGTGATTTTTATATTTATTAATCTTTATCGCGTGAGTTATTATTTTGAATATTTAACCCGTTACTTTCAAAAATGATCCCGAGGTATTTTTAAACTTACATTTAGTTTATAAAAACTAAATTTTAGTTTTCCTAGTGTTTCAAATTTATTTGGTACTTAAATTGTTAAAGTTTAATTATTACTCGTTTTCTTAAAAATTTCACGATAATTATTTTATCACTCAATTTTCACAAGGAAAGTATTTTACAATTTTATCATCTCAATACATTCTATTTTGACTTATTAAAACTTACTTGTACCAAAATTTTCCAATTTCCTTTACTTGTACACATAACTTACACTTTTATTCACTTTTATTACAGTTTATACAAATATATATACACAATACAATTTATATAAAAAAAAATTATATAGTGGGAACCAAGTCCCTAAAACCGCCAAGGGGGGGTGAATTCATGATTTGGTAAGATTTTCAATCAACTGTAGATATATACTTACAATAACTCACCTCATTTCATTCAACCTCAAGATATTTCAAAGTAGCAAAAAACTTTTTCTTCCTTGTTTTCTCTCTATAAGAACCGGCACAACATCAAAGTTCCAAGGGATCACCATTTTTTCAAGCTCAAGTCATTTACAATCTAGTATATATCCTTTATATGGTTTTGAAATAAAAACCAAGGATATTTAAGTTAAACCTTTGTTACCTACACCTCTTCATATCACTAGTAAGCATGTTTTTATCATCCTTATGTTTCCTTATCATTTTTATATGATTCTTATCATTTTGAAGCTCATATGCATGTATTGATGTTTATACCATTTATTTCTTGATTTTAAGGTTTTATACTTATATTAGTCATCCTATAATTATTCCCAAGTTAATCTTTGGTCTTGATGGTGATTAGGAACCCATGACACCCTAAGAAGGTGTATGGTAGGATTAGATTAGCTTTGGAGTTGATTTGAAGGGATTAGAATAGGTTTTGTCCGAGAAAACTATTTTCGTAAACAATATATAACGTTCTGTCCTTAAAATGATTTTCTGGAAAACCCACAGATGGTACGACCCTTTGGCCTTGATTTTTAGAAAATATACTTTAAAACGAATCCGTGGCCTTTTGAGCGGATAAAACGGAGTTATAACGAAGCCGTGGTGAATTTTTAAAGTTTGGCGACGAAAAGTATATTTTTCTGAAAATTGACAGCTTGCTGTTTTGTACATTCGGGTCAAAACGAGTCTTAAGCTTCACAAATTATTTCGACTTCTCAAAATATATTAGTTTACTTGATACGAAGCTAAGGACATATTTTACGAGAAAGCGGAGTTAAACGACAAATATATGGCCGTTTTCATAAAGTTGCCGTAAGTATTATTTTTAAAAATTATATTATTTTGACGTAACAAGTATTTCATTAGCTATATCGTCCATATTTTGGATATTTTTACCCATGATGCAAAACTTTTATAACAAAGTGTCTTCTAGTAAAATCAAGTTCATCGGCCATATTTTTCAAAACAAAAGCCGTTTGTCAAGCGGAGTTATGGTTATTTATTTACGGATGTTCAAACATTGGCCGAAACTCATTTCTCGCACAACATTCACAAAACCACCATCTTGAGCCTTGGATATCTTTATGATCGAGACCTTTAGAACGAAAACTCCTGAACTGAAACTTTTAGATATCGATACAAACTTTCCAAAACAGTCGAGTTCGTTTCTCTAACGATCGACGTACACCGCTTTACGACCACTTTTCGAGCCATTTATGTTGATTTCATGATTTTTCCGACGACATTGTTTTGCGACGAAAATGGTAATTTCACCAAAAATCATTATAAAACCATTGTAGGATGACATTTTGACGTAAAACATGTAAAGTCACTTTTGATTGGTCGAGACGTCAAAAGAGTATTTTTCGACGAAGAGTAATATTTTCAAACCCGTAAATGGTATAAATAACATACTGGTGCATGCATAACATTACATTGCAACTCATGACATATCATATCATTCGTCATAGGTCGCGGATAACGATCTCATTATACCTCGATTGTACTCACTCTTGTCATCTCATAATTTACCAAGTGAGTTTTCATAGCCCTACTTTTACTTGTTTACATATTACTTTTGGGGAGATACATGCTCAAACTGTTTTCTTTATTTTCACAAGTACATTAATTAATTGTGAAACTATATGTTTATCTCTTTGGGGAGATACATGCTCAATAATGTTTATTGCATTCATGACTATTTGCAAATTACATGTTTAGAATTGAAATGCTTAGTCATGCGTATAAACATTTGGCCATACGTAGTATTTACATGGTATATTCATTGGATGATGGTCTTGGTATATTCATTGGTGATGGTCTTGGTACATTCATTGGACTGATGGTCTTGGTACATTCATTGGATGATGGTCTTGGTATATTCATTGACCGATGGTCTTGGTACATTCATTGGAACTGATGGTCTTGGTATAATTAGGTCAAGTAAACATCGATACATTAAGTCATGCACTATTATGTGAATTCATTTGACTTCATATGTTTGGAACATAAACTTTACACACTTTGGCGGTGGGTTGTGAACACACAGTTGCAAGTTTTGTATGGGCGGACTTGGAACCGAGTGGATTTACAATGCCTTTGCTACATAAACGATTTTGAAAGTCTTTACATTTCAACGATTTACAATGCCTTTGCGGCATAAACGATTTCTAAAGGCTTTACATTTCAAAACAATCTCTATGAACTCACTCAACCTTTGTGTTGACACTTTTAGCATGTTTTATCTCGGTATCTAAGGCATTCACTTCATGGCATGCATTTGGACACATCATGGAGTCGTGGTGACGACGCGTCTCATTTGGGTTTTATGAACTTTAAAACATCGTTTGAATTGTAACAAACTTATTTTCGCACAAGTTGATTCACATTTGGGACCTACTTTGTAAACTCGATTATTTTATTAAATCAAACGATGTATTTTCCAAACGACACTTTAGGTCGTTCAATATAATGTGATTGTGATGCTATGACGGATCAATCCCCGTGAATTCCATTCCACGCAAAGCAGGTAATTTGGGGTGTGTGATTGGCATCGAGCTTGATTATAGAGAACTAGGTTGCATCATTGACCCTAGACTATAACTACATCATCATAGCATCTCATCATTTCATCATAAGTGAATGTTCACTTTACATGCGATTTTTACGTACATTTTCGAGTTATTTACTTTCATTTCATATCGATTGTCACATGGATGCCCTTAAATACCCATCCCATTATCTTTTCCTCATACTCTAACGTGGAGAATTCCTTGTCATTCCCTATCACAATTTTTATATCGGTTGATTCATCATCGATAACGTCGAATGCCGAGATAAACCTTTATATAGGGCAAAGTCACTCTCACTCCTTTGTTTCACCACTAACATGTCGAGTTACACTTTATTCACACATTAAGTCTCTAAACCATCATACATTGAAGCACTTACAACACCTCATAACCCATCTTTAGGAACCCGTCGATCATTTTGAAACATAACCTCAAACTTATCATCACTTATCACATCTCTTTGGAGCGTTTATTATTAACATCGGATTTTGCTCGTCTCACATTTCCTCTTGTTTTGAAGAAGATATGGCACCAAGAAAGCCACAGTTGAAATGACCCAAGCGGCTATTCAAAAGTTAGTGAATGATAGCATTGCAAATGCTCTAAGAGTTGAAAGGAAGCGGTGGCTGCTGCTGCATTCTTGAGGCCATGGACTTCTTCAGAGCCGCTAGGGCACATCGAAATGCAGGAGGATCGGAGTTAAGAAATGCTCATACAAAGATTTCAAAAGTGTGAACCCACTAAGTTCGAGGTACCGAGGAGCAACTGCAATGGTCCGATGGTTTGAAAAGTTGGAGTCGGTATTTCTTGCTTTGTAATTGTCCGGATGACGCAAGGTTAAGTATGCTAATGAGTACTTTACTCGATGGAGCGTTGTCATGGTGGAATTCATACGCTCAACCGATTGGTATGGAGAATGCTTATAAGCTCACGTGGGATGAATTCAAGAATTTGGTGACTAAGAAGTATTGTCCTCGCATGGAGGTCAAAAAGTTAGAGACGGAGTTCTATGAATTAGTAACCATTGGGTATGATATTGACACCTACATTCGGAGATTCCAAGAATTGGGCGTGTTATGTCCATCCATGGTTTCGGATAATGAGAAGTTGCTAGAGGCTTTCATTGGGGACTTCGAAATTATTCAAGGTGATGTGACTTCTTCGATCCACAAACGATTGAGGAAGCTATTCGATTGACTCAAAAGCTCATGGCTCAAGTAGTGAAAGAGACAATATTATCAACATAACACCAACCAAAACAACAACAACATCCACGGCAATAACCAACTCAACAACAACAAAAGAAAATGGGAAAACGACCAAGGAGATTATAATAACAACAACCACAACACTAACACTAACCATCATCAGCAGAAAGAGGGCAAGAAAGCGCGATGGTATATGTTGTCGCACCAATAAGGCAGAGGTTATCTTTGGAACCTACCCACTATGTAATCGATGTAAGTATCATCACACGGGTCTTTGTCCCGCTAAGTGCTACAAGTGTCAACAACTAGGACACCTTGCCGAGAATTGTAGAGGCAAGGCCATGGTTACATGTTACGGATGCGGGGAGCAAGGACACTATCGGAATCAATGTCCTCAAAACCAAGGTCAACAAGTCGAAGGTGCTCATGGGAATGTATATATGTTAGAAGGAGCTCGTCAAGGTATCAACGACGCGGAAGATCAAGAAGTTCGAAACTAACGGTCTTATTTCTCCTTATGTGCTATGTTGTACTAAGTTTATGTCTTCCATCGTATCCGAAACTTTATAACTTAAGATGTATTACTTGTTTGCTAAACCACTCGTTGTAAAATATTCTCATCTATCGTACTTTATTTTCTTTTCGATTTGTTATCATTTACGAGAATTTTAATTCCTTTTACTTTAATTATCATTTTAACGATACTTCTCCATGTCTTTTCTCCTCGATGTTCATCACAATTTTAACAACAGTTGACCCAACACCAAACAAACATATGAGTCGATTAGTCCAAGCATTGCATAGTTACTCCTAAATTATACATAGCCCGATCACCTATGTCTAATTCAGAAGAATCATGCAATGAAGGAGTAGTAGTCTTATATGAGTAAGCAATTCCGTAATCGAGCCAAATTTTCAAAGATTTTCTTCAAACCACTTGTTTGTTTGATCCGCGTGGAGATTCTTGTTTGATGAGTTGCAAAGATCGAGCTAGAAACAAGTTGTTACCTAAACCGATTTAGCCTAATCTCATGACGTTCTTGTTTGATGAGTTGTGAGATTAAGTAAAATCGGTTACCAAAAGTCTTTTGAGGGTTTTGCTCGGGAATGGAAAGTTTGCTACATCAAACCCTAAACCCGTTAGACCTAACAACGATTGAATTCGAGGATGAATTCCTTTTGGATGGGCGAATGTGACAACCCGTACTTTCGGTCATTTCGACACCGTTCATGTCTCACTATTTCAACATTTTTAGTAAACTTGGTTTACTTGTTTCAAATTCGCGTAACCTTAGAGGTTTAGCGGCGAATTCATGATCATGACATCACGGACATTTCATATGGACTATGATTAGTCTACATTTCATTGACATCATGTGCATCTCATTAGTTCATTCACGACATTTCATTTCACCTCCAACGCGTGATTTTTATATTTATTAATCTTTATCGCGTGAGTTTCTATTTTGAATATTTAACCCGTTACTTTCAAAAATGATCCCGAGGTATTTTTAAACTTACATTTAGTTTATAAAAACTAAATTTTTAGTTTTCCTAGTGTTTCAAATTTATTTGGTACTTAAATTGTTAAAGTTTAATTATTACGTCGTTTTCTTAAAAATTTCACGATAATTATTTTATCACTCAATTTTCACAAGGAAAGTATTTTTACAATTTTATCATCTCAATACATTCTATTTTGACTTATTAAAACTTACTTGTACCAAAATTTTCCAATTTCCTTTACTTGTACAAATAACTTACCTTTACTTACACTTTTTATCAAAGTTTATACAATATATATATACACAATACAATAAAAAAAAAAAAAATATATATGGGAACCAAGTCCCCTAAAACCGCCAAAAGGGGTGAATTCATGATTTGGTAAGATTTTCAATCAAGTGTAGATACATACTTACACTAACTCACCTCATTTCATTCAACCTCAATATATTTCACCTAGTAGCCAAAAACTACTTCTTCCTTGTTTTCTCTATAAGAACCGGTTATACATCAAAGTTCCAAGGATCACCATTTTTTTCCAGCTCAAGTCATTTACAATCTAGTATATATCCTTTATATGGTTTTGAAATAAAACCAAGGATATTTAAGTTAATCCTTGTTACCTACACCTCTTCATATCACTAGTAAGCATATTTTTATCATTTTTATGTTTCCTTATCATTTCATATGATTCTTATCATTTTGAAGCTCATATGCATGTATTGATGTTTATACCATTTATTTCATGATTTTAAGGTTTTATACTTATATTAGTCATCCTATAATTATTCCCAAGTTATTCTTTGGTCTTGATGGTGATTAGGAACCCATGACACCCTAAGAAGGTGTATGGTAGGATTAGATTAGCTTTGGAGTTGATTTGAAGGGATTAGAATAGGTTTTGTCCGAGAAAAACTATTTTCGTAAACAATATATAACGTTCTGTCCTTAAAATGATTTTCTGGAAAAACCCACAGATGGTACGACCCTTTGGCCTTGATTTTTAGAAAATATACTTTAAAACGAATCCGTGGCCTTTTGAACGGATAAAAACGGAGTTATAACGAAGCCGTGGTGAATTTTTAAAGTTTGGCGACGAAAAGTATATTTTCTGAAATTGACAGCTTGCTGTTTTGTACATTCGGGTCAAAAACGAGTCTTAAGCTTCACAAATTATTTCGACTTCTCAAAAATATATTAGTTTACTTTGATACGAAGCTAAGGACATATTTTACGAGAAAACGGAGTTAAAACGACAAATATATGGCCGTTTTCATAAAGTTGCCGTAAGTATTATTTTATAAAATTATATTATTTTTGACGTAACAAGTATTTCATTAGCTATATCGTCCATGTTGAAGGCTATTTTTACCCATGATGCAAAACTTTTTATAACAAAGTGTCTTCTAGTAAAATCAAGTTCATCGGCCATATTTTTCAAAACAAAAGCCGTTTGTCAAGCGGAGTTATGGTTAATTATTTACGGATGTTCAAACATTGCCGAAACTCATTTTCTCGCACAACATTCACAAAACCACCATCTTGAGCCTTGGATATCTTTATGATCGAGACCTTTAGAACGAAAACTCCTGAACTAAAACTTTTAGATATCGATACAAACTTTCCAAAACCGTCGAGTTCGTTCTCTAACGATCGACGACACCATTTTACGACCACTTTTCGAGCCATTTATGTTGATTTCATGATTTTTCCGACGACATTGTTTTGCGACGAAAAGTGGTAATTTCACCAAAATCATTATAAAACCATTGTAGGATGACATTTTGACGTAAAACATGTAAAGTCACTTTTGATTGGTCGAGACGTCAAAAGAGTATTTTTCGACGACGAGTAATATTTTCAAAACCCGTAAATGGTATAAATAACATACGAAGTGCATGCATAACATTACATCATGACAACTCATTGTCATATCATATCATTCATTATATAGTACTCACTCTTGTCGTTTACCAAGTGAGTTTTCACTTTTACATTTCATAACTGTTTTGTACTCACTTTTGTCTTTATTTTCACAAGTCATTAACATCAAGTGAGTCATAGCCCCCTACTCTTTAATTGTTTTGAATAAACTTTTGGGGAGATACATGCTCAATAATGTTTATTGCATTCATGACTATTTGCAAATTACATGTTTATCCGAATTGAAATGCTTAGTCATGTAGTAGTTTGGCCATACGTAGTATTTACATGGTATATTCATTGGGTGATGGTCTTGGTATATTCATTGGACCGATGGTCTTGGTACATTCATTGGACTGATGGTCTTGGTATATTCATTGGCTGATGGTCTTGGTATATTCATTGAGCTGATGGTCTTGGTACATTCATTGGAACGATGGTCTTGGTATAATTAGGTCAAGTAAACATCGATACATTAAGTCATGCACTATTATGTGAATTCATTTGACTTCATATGTTTGGAACATAAACTTTACACACTTTGGCGGTGGGTTGTGAACACACAGTTGCAAGTTTTGTATGGGCGGGACTTGGGCGAGTGGATTTACAATGCCTTTGCTACATAAACGATTTTGAAAGTCTTTACATTTCAACGATTTACAATGCCTTTGCGGCATAAACGATTTCTAAAGGCTTTACATTTCAAAACAATCTCTATGAACTCACTCAACCTTTGTGTTGACACTTTTAGCATGTTTTATCTCGGTATCTAAGGCATTCACTTCATGGCATGCATTTGGACACATCATGGAGTCGTGGTGACGACGCGTCTCACTGGGTTTTATGAACTTTAAAACATCGTTTGAATTGTAACAAACTTATTTCCGCACAAGTTGATTCACATTTGGGACCTACTTTGTAAACTCGATTATTTTATTAAATCAAACGATGTATTTTCCAAACGACACTTTAGGTCGTTCAATATAACTGAATGATTGACATTAAAATGAATTCCATGCTATTTGGGGTGACTTTCTCCCACGAGTTAAATCTCACTTTTGTTTTGTATGATCTTTTAGGTTCCTCTTAAAGGCAAGATCACCACTTTGAAGTCGAGCAAGCTCAAGTCCATGAGTTGCCATGCTTCCTCATCATCAAGGCTTGAAGTCCTCTTGTTGATGACTCTTTCTTTCTTCAAAGAAGTGTAGTGTTGAAGACATTAGTGAAAGATGTCTCAAGTGTTAAGGCGAAGATATTAGTGAAGGGTATCTATCATCTATAGGATAAGCACTTGTGGTAGGTGCTTAGAAGTCAAGACAAGAAGCATTAGTGAAAGGTGCTTAGAAGTCAAGACAAATAAGCATTAGTGAAAGGTGCTTAAAGTGAAGACACAAGACATTAGTGAAAGGTGTCTTGTAGATCTAGTCAAAGGCATTAGTGAAAGGTGCCTTAGATGTACATTCGATATGGTGTGTTTGATGTACTAGATAGACTAGCATTAGATCCAAGGATATTGATGTCCTTGATGATGTTGTAAAGGAGTAGATCTCCTTTGGGATTAGTCGTTGGTGTAGTGTGGTAGTAGTTCCTCCATTGTAATGGAACTAGGTGCTTAGCCTAGTACCTAATAAAGGGTAGGCGACGTTATGATAGGATTAGTTCTCCTAAGGTGTGAAAGAACTCGGTGGTTAGCCTAGCACCGTATAAAGGGTAGGCGACGTTGTGTTAGGTGTGGTTGAAAGAACTCTTGGTTGCCTGAAGGGAACTCGTGATATTTAGCTTAGAACTTCGGTAAAAGGTTACCGAAAAAGGTGTAGCGGACGTTGTGAAGGCTTCCGCCATAAGGAGATTGGTGTAGTGTTTACGAACTCTCGAGTAGGTGACTCGGGGGTGGAGTAGGGCAAGGAAGGTGTCCTTGTAGCGAACCACTATAAATACTCGCGTTGTGGTTTTGTGCTTCTTACTCTTATCTTTTCATTACATATCTTTATATGCTTGTTTATCAACATCCAACACACACAACCAAATAGATTGACATAAGTCGATCTAAATAGTTTAAAAGGAAGTTTTAATTGGTAAAACTATTCAACCCCCTTCTAGTTTTCCACAATCACCTCTTTATATTGGCCTCTCAAATGCCTAGGAAAATTTCGCCAAACGAAATGTGTACAATCAATGCTACCAAGCATTCCAGAATGTGATGTTGTTCTTCATGTGCCTCGAATAAGCGTGCAATGTCGTGGGTTGTTGGCCACGTAAGAACTCTTGCCTATAATTGGATTACCGATCGAAAATGATCAAGGCATTCACCTACAACATTATAAAAATATACTGAATTATAAAAAGCTAAAGAATACCGAATTATAAAAAACGAAAACATTATAAAAGTATACCGAATTATAAAAAGCTAAAAAATACCGGATTATATAAATAACCTGACGTTCTTCGTGCCATGTTTAAGTAGTCATCATATATATCCGGAGGTCCACCCGTTGCGAGTTGTCGAATGGCCGATGTGCATTTTGTAACGCCGTGAAACTTTTTCCCCTAGCGCCTCACGCCTCTTGAAACCATTCAAATTCGCTTCAATATCACCAACGATTTTTAGAAACAAGCTTTTATTCATACGAAATCTTTCACGAAAAACATGGGGGTGGAAACTTTGGGTTTTCTTCGACGAAATAGTCATTCATTAGAGTTTGAAGAGCTTTTCACGAAAACGGGTAACATACCCTCGGGCATCGGTTGAGCTTGCCGTGTCTTCAATGGCATCGCACGCGCTAAATAGGTTGATATGGTAGAACCCGTGGAAAACAATAGTTCGGAAGAGTCGGAGGAAAACTAACTCGTCCTCGGATGAAGATGAAGCCATTTTGTTTGTGAAATAGAGATGTTTTGTTTGAGTAAAATAGAGATGTTTTGTGTGTGAAATAATGTTAAATGGGTGGTGTTTAACTATGTAAAAAAAAAAGGGATTTTTTTTTTTTTTTTAATGCTTAACGGATACATTTTTAATGCTCAACGGATACATTTTTTTGAATCTATCTCCCACACCTAATCGGTGAACTTCCCCGATTTCACCCACAAACACACCACACCGAACCACACCGATTTAGTGGCAAAGCTCATACCGATCGGTATGGGGCAAACCGCAACCCACACCGATCCCACTGCCACCCCCTTATACTTGTGGTCATATGCGTATTCAGAATTTTTGAATGTTAGAAAGTGTCTCGTTGTTCTATTAAGTTGACAACAAATTAAAGTATATACAACATATATTTTCTAGTTGCTGGTATGATGTATCTAAATAGTTTTTGTGATGGTTCTAAATAGGTAAATCTCAATTAAATAACATTAAATATCAATATAATATATCTTACCTTAAAATTTAGAATAATATATAAAGTGAAAGTAAAAAAAAAAGTGTGGTTGTGAGAGACTAGTGGAGTACAGAGTAACAGACAACAAAAAATATGGATTAGGGGAACAATCAGGGATTTCACGTATACCTTTTAGCCTACTATTTTCAGAGCTTGGTCAATAATGGGGGGCAGAAGGTAAAATCTGGATTGATAATTCACTTTGGGCCTATATTTGTTTCAAGATGTTGGGTTGTTGGGGGAGGCCAAGCACCCTCTAGCCCCCCCTCTCCCTCCGTCATTGTACATTTGAATACACTGTTTGACATCTGCATGACAATGGCCATAAAAGATAGTTATATGTGTTTGCTTACCCCGTTTAGTGAATTCGCTTCACAACACTTCGAATGTATGTATTAGTTGTAAGTGTTTATTTCAAGCACCGTAACTTTCCTTGTAAGCTTTCTCGCGACATCATTATTCGCATAGAAATACCCCGCAATCTCTTACGCGTCAAACACTCCCAAAAGTATATGATTTTGATGAATCAAGATTATATTGATTGAAATAAATGAAATAAATGTTAAAGTTGTAAAATTTGAATTAAAATAAAATAAATCTACTAAAAATATAAAATAAAACTCATAAAATATATCAAAATGGATATTGAATTAAAGAGTATAAAATTTTAAAAATATGATGAAATTAGATTATAAAAAATAAGTAGATTAAAGATATTTTAATTTGAAAATAAAGATGAATTTTTAGTTAAGAGTGATATACGTCATTTTATAATCGGTTTTTATCTTAATTTTTAGTGGTTAAGAGTTAGAGCTTTGAGTTTGTTAGAAGTTAAGCGGAGTTTGTTAAGAAGTTACATACGTCATGATATAATAATTGGAGCTCTTTATCTTAATTTTTGGTTAGGAGTTAGACTTGAAATGAGGTTTGGCTTTTACATGCATTATAATATAGTATAGATGATAGCTTTTCCCGTGTCAAAAGGTTCAAAAGACATTGAACTATATTAGAAAAACAATGCTTTACTATTTATTTATAAACTAATATAAATCTTAATGGTTATTTGTTAATGATTTCTTTACCTGTAGCTAGGCTTTTACTCAATAGCATGCTAATTTTAATATGCTTTTCTGTAAACTCTTAATGGTTATTTGTTAAGTGACTAACTGATATTTAAAGAAATATAGTTTTATAAATTTTCTCTCTTCTCACATTTTTCACTGATTTTAACATCTATATTCATAAATGAGAATGTAGTTTTGAACTCGTACTGTGTATGCAACCACGTAAAGGATTTTCAAAATTTAAAGAATTTAAGATATTGTATTTGTATTAGGGAACAAAGAAATAAAACATCAAGTCGTTGTAGTATAGTGGTAAGTATTCCCGCCTGTCACGCGGGTGACCCGGGTTCGATCCCCGGCAACGGCGAAACGTTTTACGAATATTTTGGCTTTTGTATTGTTTTCTTATTCACATTTAGCTCAATAATTTGATGTTGCACTGTCTTGCACTCTTTACTCTTCACTAGCTTGCCTGTTACGAAAAGCAAAACTTCCAAATTCCTTTTGAAGCATCCAACAACATCATTTCTTGCACTCTTTCTCAAACCGATCTCCGCAATAATCACTCAGATGACAACAACCATAAACCGCGGTAACCTTAAGAACACCACCATCCATGTCATGGCCTTAGATGGTATTGTGAACGTTAATTCTCTCTTCACTCTTGGTCTTTTCCTTGGGCTAACAGTCAATCCCATGGATCCAAGTTACACCCTTGTGGACTCGTCTCATACTACGTGCATACCCTCGTCTTCTGTAGCTGAGAACCTTGTATGCGTTTCATGTCTACTCTTTTAGTTCGCTTTTGTTCTCGAGCTTGATTGCTTTTGGGCTCAAACAAGGGATTAGGACTGCTAGAAATGGTGAGTTTCGTGTTGAGGTGAGTGATGGGACTATTGCTCATGTTAACTTGAGGGTTCTAAGGGCTGGGATATTGACGTCCGCGGCTGGATCAGTGTCTGGATGTTTGTTTTTGACTCTTGCTTTGGTGGATTTGGTTGAGATCAAGCTTGGCAAGTTGGCTTGTTTGGATTGGTATGGTTTAGCTGCAGTTGTACCGTTGGTTGGGTTAGTGCCTTCAGCACTTGTCTTCTATGTCTGTGTCGTGTTACATGCGTTCACTCGTTAGTTTTGATTATTGTATGATGTAAACATTTCAAGTTAGTGAACCCTTTGACCCTTTCGCTATTTAGAAAACGGGACCATAAAACGTTTTATACATGGAATCACAGTTTTCATCCAGATGGCATCCAATTAATCAGCATACTGAGCTAAATAAACTTTCAGCTATTGTTGTTTACTATGTGGCACGATTTGATAACATTGCGAATGTTCCTATGTAACTTATATTTTCCGTCTGGAAAAAAAAATCCTTCATTAAATTTAAATCTGACAGCGATCAGACATTGATACATCGAAATTCGAAAAGATGCAAGATGTCATTCCAGCAAGTTAAAAACAACTTAGATACTTGAAAACAAGATTGAACTACAAACCTTTGAACATCTTTAAATCAACTTGAATTTAACCCCTGAGAAAATTTAACTCTTAAACGTTTGAAATTTCAAAAAAAATTAACATAAAATGTACAGTAATCCAATGTGATCTAGACTTGAAACTGCAAACTTGCAGTATGGTCCCAAAACAGATGATTTGATATGACAGAAATTCAAGGCCCTCCTTCAATAACATCAAACAAAAATATTGAACCAGGGATTTAGATGCAGATGTAAATGTCAATACAGACGTATTATAAGCAGGCACATTGGCTTTTTTTTGGCATAACTCGCATATTGTTCATACATACATGTTCTAAATTTAACCATCCTAGTTTAGTCAGCATGAAAAATCTTAGTTTGATGTTAGAAAGGTGCTGTAAACATAAAGTGGTTATCCAAACCTACAAATTGTGATTATTGATGATTACAAACAAGTTTGTAACAAACTGATGTTGCAAACACAGATACAAATCTACAACTAAGCAGATTGTCAGCTTATTTCATCTGAAAAGACTGCCAGAAGGTGGTTGTTACGATACTAAGCCCATATAGTCATATACTCATATACAATATTGCGACAACATATGATCAGACAAAATTTTGAACTGACATTTCTTTTCCCAAATTTTCATCTTTCCTGGCCAGGTATGTACTTCACAGAATCACAGGTAACACAAATTGAGCTATACTAGTTTTAAAATTTTCACAAAGAATGGAAACACTATGATCCAAAGTTTAGTTCCAACCAATCCATATCAACAAGAGATATAGTTTAGGTTGTATATTATTGATAACCCATTATCATCAAACAGAAAAAATAAGCTATAGAAAAGGTCAAAAGTGTCTTAAATATTTAAAAGATCTTTAAATCATTTTTATTTTAAGTGTAGAGTCGAAAATGTATAAAGAACTTAAAATATGTTGCTTAGAAATACTCTCCTTTGTGCCATTACCCTACCGGGCCGTTTTGCCACTTTTATAGACGATTCCAACAATCACAATCATCTTTATATAGCTTTTTCTCTCTTCACTATTTCAGGTTAAACAACTGGAAGGGTTGAACTTTGCTTAATATATTATTTCAGTATCTAAGGTTAAACAATTGAAAGTGGTTGGACTTTGCTTAATATATCCTTCAGTGTCTAGCAATATTCAATTAGTTAGAAACACTAAAAAGACTGAATGTCAGTTAAATAATATTTGTGGTCAACTAAAACCAGTATCCATAACTTAAGATCTGTTTCACCACCATGTGCAAAGGCACACCCATTGTCAATTTACACCATCCTGGATCTTAAAATATCGTACAAAACACTTGATCCTCTTCTACACATTTCACGCTCTTTTGTATTGATGATTGGTAACCGATCTTGATCTTGTTCAAAAGATTCATCCACGATGTTGTGTTTTCAGAGCTTCGCAATTTCTGCATCGTTCTAGTCCTCCTCTCGTCTCTATCATCAATCTCATTGCTTTATTTGTCTCATTCTTCTGCTTCGTTCTACTTTCGTGAACAACGCCTAGAACTTGGATTGGGAAATGGAATGGGATATAGCCCAAACCACCCAATTGATCTCCTAACGTTCCCATTGGCATGGAACCATCTTTCGCTTCCTCAAACCCACCTAATAAGCTCCTCAAATTGCACTTTTGTCAAGAAATGGCGGACCGACACCACGCTGGTGGGCTAGGCATGCTTTGACCCTCCACCTTGCTCTGGCAAAGCGTGGTCACGAGCTTCATATCTTCACTACTTCCACTCCTAACGTTTCAATCCCAAAATACCCTTTGAGAATCTAAGTTTTCATCTATCTAAGCCAACTGGCGAGGTTACTTGGACCAAGCTCTGGTTTGGAAACAGTTTCAAGCTGAGAACTTGACAGATAGACCATTTGATATGGTTCACACTGAGAGCGTAAGCCTAATGCATACCGGGCAAAAATGTAACAAATTTGGCAGTTTCTTGGCATGGCATAGCGTATGAATCCATACATTCTGATATCATTCAAGAACTACTACGAGCACCAGATGAACATCAGGCTAATCAGTTGACTGAAAGAAGTATAAAAGTTGTCGAAGAAATAAAGTTCTTTCGGAACTACGCACACCATGTTGCCACAAGCGATCATGTTGGCGATATATTAAAAAGAATTTACATGATCCCCGATAATCGAGTTCATATTATACTCAATGGTGTAGACGAGAATATTTTTGCGCCGGATTATAAAAGAGGTCGAGACTTTAGGTTACACTTTGGAATCCCACAATGGAAAACGTTGATTATAGGAATGGCCGGTAGGTTGGTTAAAGATAAAGGACATCCGTTAATGTTTGAAGCTTTAAAGCAAATATTCAATGAAAACTCGACTTTGAGAGACACGGTGGCGATTCTAGTAGCTGGTGATGGTCCATGGGGTGCTAGATACAAGGATCTTAGACCTAACATACTCGTTTTGGGTCCACTACAACAGGTCCAATTAGCAAGATTCTACAATGCTATTGACATCTTTGTAAACCCAACACTCCGAGCTCAAGGTCTGGATCACACTTTATTAGAAGTGGTTCTCTCTGGGAAGCCATTAATGACAACAAAGCTTGCTAGTATCACGGGGTCAGTGATCTTGGGGAAGGAACATGGGTATACATTTTCACCAACTGTTGATTCACTCAAAAAATGTATTTATGAGGTTTGGGAGGACGGGAGACAAGTTTTGGAACAGAAAGGTAAGGTAGCTCGAGAAAGAGGCATCAAGCTTTTTTCCGCAACCAAAATGGCTGCTGCATATGAAAGACTATTTCTATGCATCTCGAATGGTAAAAAGAACCAAGATTACTGCAAATTATAGCCTAAAGAGTGTAACCAGCGAATGTTCGAACAGAAAATGAAGAGGGTTTTAATGAGCGGGTACGGTGCACATAATGTATAGGAACAAAGTTCTTATTTATATAATACAATAGTTTTCTTTCATCAGTTATTATCATTAATTCTTGGAGCAGAATTGTACCAATTCTGCTAAAGATGCATAGCAACAAAGCTTTTATTTGTTATATAAAAACCTTGAATATCATATACCAAAAGTCACCAAAAATGTCGATATGTGTTATAAGGAGAAAAAGAAAAGAAACAGTAATAGTCTAATAGAGGTGAGACGGTGAAGAACATACTACAACATCTTCCGTATATATCAACAAAACTTTAAACTTCTATAGAAGGCTCCATGAATTTCCTGCAAAAGCACATTACAAGCAACATTGATATCGGTACTAACCAGTACTACAAAAATTTTGAAGTTAGAAAGTAGCCATGTCGCTTTATATTGTAAAAATAAAAATGAAAATGTGACTATGCCTGGTGGGTCTGAGTTTACTTTAGTGTAAAAAACAAAGCTTCTGGAAACGATAAAGTGTAGACAATTTATTCTCCTACAGATTTCTACCATGAATAAACTTAAGTAAAAGGTACCTTAGTTAATAGCCGGAAATCCATGTTCTTGCCTAGTAAGGGGACAATGTCTTAATAATAAAGAGACCCTGAATCAGAAAAAAGATTCAGGATGTTATCATTGGAGCAACGAATACTTGATACTCGGTGGAGGGGACAATTTCCACCCATTTACTTAGAAATTGGGTTGGGTTATAATTTATCTCAAATGGGTCAACCACGTAAAGTTTCTCAACAACTAATTAAAGATGTAATGGTTCAAAAGTACTGCAAAGTGGATTTGGAATTTTAAATGCTTATAACCTCTAAAATCATAGGTAAAGTAATATATTGATTGTATAGTTTTTCAATCATGATTGCTACATTATCTGTTTTCAAAATTCATGGAATAAGAACAATAAATTTTGGTGGATCAACCCAACCTGTTATAACCCATATTAAAAGATTACCCATCATGACCCATTACTTAATCCACCCATTTTGCTACCTCCAATACTCAGGGAACCATCATAACTTACCTTGCCACCAATTTCCTCGAGAAGCACTGTGCAAATGATTTGGGTCATCTTTTCCGTCCAGTTTCTTGAACTAAAAGAACACAAAACCTAAATATTATCAAGTGGGCTTGGTTGTTTCTTAACAATCGACTAATTGAATATTATACTCACTTTATGATATGGTTGTGAAGTAGAATTACTTGAAGAGCAGACATACATATCTTCTTGTCCACCGTAGTATAAAGATGAACCTAGGGGAGAAGGTTCAACTCTCTCCTGAAAGATTGACCTCCTCTCCATGTTCATCAAACTACTATTTGCACTTGCAGTGTTCTTAGCTACATTCTCCGCTGCTCATAATAAGATAACAAAAGCGTCAATTGCATTTTAATTAGCATTACAAGATTTAGTACTTTCAACATTATTGGTGATGTCCAAGACTAGTAGCCATCAATCATCATTATATTACAATTACTTAAAAAAGAAAACCCATCTAAAGATATGTAAAACACCAAATGCAACAATGTTCTATCACATTTACTTCACTTAATAGGCAGGAGAAGAGTCACCAAAGTCAAAAGATATGGAAATCTCGAACCTGTTACTTATAGATGGCCAATTTGGAATGTGTCTTATCATAAGCAACCATGTGGATAAAATAAAGTATATTAGCTAAAAGGGGAATGGATCAAACGGATTGAAAGTCGCCAAAGTTTTATCTTTAAATCATGTAACCTCCTAATCTGTTTTTGACCCACCCATTTTGTCCTTTATAGTCAACAAGCTTAGCCGAAGATCTATCAATGAGTTATACATACTAGGGCATACTGCATACATGCTAATCCTTTAATATTAAAACACGTCAAGGGTAACTAGCAGAAGATCGTTTAGGGTATAAGGTATCATGCGATTAAAGTGAAAACTTGGATCGACAATCTTACATCACTGATGAAAGCAAACACTATTAGAAGAAGAAAAAAAATAATTTCCCACTATAACAATTAATAACAAAGATATTCACACACAAACACAATTACACAGAGATGTATCAATACTCTATAGTCTATATACAAGCACAAAAAACATGAAAAGTTTCATTCAATTGTTTCGGTTATTTCGAAGGATTTCACTTGTTGTAAGAGTCGAATATTGTAAAGTGATTATTTAGTCTACTTGAGTTGTACATCATGCTCCTTTTATACAGTAATCTTGAAAACCTACTTTCCTTATATTACGCCTATATAATTGCGATGGGTCTTTCCATACTTATGTTAAAACTTTCATAATAAAAATTTAGTTTTCTAAAATCAGTTCATTTATCCATATTAAGTCAAATGGTCCTATTTAAGGTAGGATCATGAGAAACAAATAAAACTACCATATAACATGAGGCTGTTAGAATTGTCAAGCGAAGAAAGAAAGAGATGACAACCTGAAGTTCCACGGGTGGCTGTCCACACCTGGTTCCCCAATGTCCCTTTCTGTGTATCTCCATTGAACTGTGAAGAACTCTGATTTCTTGCCTAAAAAGATAATTACAAAAAAAAAACATAAAACCAATAATTTGAAGAATCCTTATTACTGTATTATGCACCGACGAATATGTTTAATTTAATAGTGGACTTCATCAGATATATAACCAGTTTAGAGGTGAGAAGATAATCAGGAACGATGGAAATGGCCAGATGGGTCAATTTAGGTATGGGTTCAAACGGACTGGGTCGGGTTGGCATGACCAACAAACATCATTTGGTCCTCTTTTAAATAAATAAAAATCTATAAACAGTTAACTCACTACATGTATAAGTAAAATTCAACACCATTAAAATAATGAAAAATAATAATAATAATAAGATGGAAAAAAAAAAAAAAAAATAGAAACTTTGATGTCTTAAAGAAAAGTAGACTTTGAGCTACTTTTTTTCCATTTGAATCGTTCTGCCAGCTATTTTTGGCTAGTTCTTTTGACTTGTTAGATATAAAACAGTAACAAGGGATCGTAAAAATAGACCAAAAAGCTAAGTTAATGCATCAGAACAATTCATATGTAAATAATCATGGTTTTAACTCAAAGCATTCCTAAACCACCGCAAATAACCAACAAGTAATCCTGATAACTACAAGATTTAGAAACAATAAACCCATTACTTATAAGTTATAACTTATAAGTAACATTCACATTAATCATACTCTAAATCTTTGAACAAAACATATTAGAAATATTTATGCATTAAAAATAGACACTGAACTACTTTGGTTCCATTTGACACGCTCCTCTCTAGCTATTTTTGATTAATTAAATTTGACCGGTTAGAGATAACAACAGAGTGGATCATAAGATATGTCTCTAACAATCTAGGGCCCGTTTGGTTTGTTGCTAGGAATGACAATGAGTATCGGATTTGGAATGATGTGGAATGACAATGAGTATTAAAAAGTGTATCATTACTATTGTTTATGTTTGGTTGATAAAATATGGTATGAAAAAGTGTATAAATATTTGAATTTTGTAGTTAAAAAAAGAGGGGCCCATGAGAATGGATTTCATAGACACCAAATTGGTGTGTAATGAATCTATGACTATGATATACCCATTTTATTACCGGACCCACAAAACAAAACAAAACAAACACCAACTATGACTTTGAAAGTCATAGTCTCATTCCCATTTATGCTAACCAAACGGGCCCCTAATCTTTACTACATATAAAAAAAGGGATCGAACTTTAGTCTTAAAAACATAAACTAAAATACCCTTATTATAAAAGGCAATATAATATATTAATTATTTAAAGGTTTTTTAATCATGACTGAGGCACAAGTTTAAGACAATCGAAAGACACTGTGACCCACTGAAAAGTACATAGCGATCCACATAATTCACATACAAGTATATGTAAGTCCATGTGTACTTTCGGTATACTTTTTGTGTGCTTAACTTGTGTCCCTAGGGCACAAGTTAGAAAAACCCTTATTTAAATACTTGATTACAATTTAATCCACACACTTTCTCAAACTCTCACTTACATATATACAAAAAGTTAAAATAAATACACAAGCAAACAAATTGACGTTACTATATATTGTCGCCGCTATGGCCTCTAGTTCAAACAATTCATATATATAAACAAATGACGTTTTCCATGTTCAGGTTACCGGAGTGGGCAAGTCAGACTCAGATGTACACGCCTAAAACCTGAGACCCCTCTAACAAGTAATCCTAATATAAAAAACCCGACAAATAAATCCCATAAATCAATAATATCACACAATTTCATTAACAACAAATCAAAACCCATAACCCATTAAAAAGCCTAAATTGAATAGATTAATAAATAACAATCAGTTAATCACCATAATAAATTCAACAACTGATATAAAAAAAACAATACCCTTGCAGGTGGAGGGAAAATTGACGAAAAAATTCCGGTGGACGACGACTGTGAATCATTGTCACCGAAAAGCTCAGCAGTGAATGAAGAAGCGGGTTGTTGTTTTTGGTTATTTTTGTTTTCCATTATTGTGTGTTTTTTTTGGTGAATATTTTTAGTATTATTTGTTTTTGTTGTTGAATGATAAAATAAGGAAAAACAGAGAAAAACGGTGGTGGATAAGATTTGTTGTATGTACATAGAAACAAACAAACAAACAAAACAGAAGTACCAAACCAAACATAAATACACTGTGGTGTGAACAGAGCACGTGGATACGAAGACATATATATATATATATATATATATATATTTTTTTTTTATTATTTTAATAATGATAAATGAACTTAAATTTAAGCTCAATTTTTTTAAAATTAAGTGGCATTATCTTACTATCAAGTGGCATTATTTTGATAGTTATAGACAGAGACCATTTATTTTACAATCATCAAAATAATATAACTTGATTTTAACTCTTAAATTAGGTTTAAGTTTAGATCTCTTTATCATTTCTCTTCTTCTTTTTATGTACTCTCTAATTTACTTTCTATTTATTTTTCACATAATTAAGGTATCGACCTCTATTTTCTTTTTGTTGAATAAAGCTTCTTTTTTGTAACACTTTGTTCAATAAAGCTACCGACATGGAAAACAAAAGTATCAAGTATGTTACTTTTGAACTTCTTTATGTTGCCACAAAAATTCAGTATAGGAGGGAATGAATGCAAACTGGAATAGATCGATCTATATATTTGTAGTTTAGAATTGTCAAGGTAGAATTAATCGGTTATTAATCAGATTGGTATTATAAAAAAGAAAATTGGTATTTCCAGTAATTTTTAGGTATTTTCAATAAATTTTAAGTGTTTACCACAAGATTTCTTATATCAACAAATACATCAGTAATAGATATAACAAAGAACTAATTGATTAAAACAAGTTTCCGTCGTGTTTATAATATTCCGGCAAAAATTGCATGTTTTCAATAAGTTTGACAACCGTCGACCGATTGTTTATTCGATTTGCACGCATTGAAAAGGTTAGTGGTCGATTAGCGCTTAGGCAGCGATTAAATGACGATATAGACTTTTTTCGCAACACTGCATATGAATGTAAAAAGTTTCAAATTTTGTTAAATTAAAAATTACAATTTGATTTTTTTTTTCTTATTCAAATGCTTACATTATTCTTTTAATTTATTTTGAAACAATTGTTCGCGTTTTTAAGCTACTGTTTATTAAGAGGCTCTGAGTCTAAATCTGATTCGCACATTTAAATCTGAACATGTAATTGAAAAGTCTGAATCTGATTTCGTCTTAATCTAAATAAGTGGTTGAGAAATCTAAATCTGACTAAAACTGTTTATTTTTATAAAAATGTCTGAATGTGTTAAAATATCAATTTTTACAATTTAAATATAAACGATTCCATTTACGCGAGAAGTAAACTTTATTAAATACTAAAATCATATATAAGTTAAGTTATAAACAAAATATTCAATCTTACGTTTATTTGACAAAAACGGGGTTTAGATTGTATTTTTCAAAACAATTAACTATAAATGAGTTGGGTAAGAGTTTAGATATATGAGTCTGTTAAACCGAACCCTCCAATTTAAACAAAATAGGAATTCTCACATATTTATTTTCATGTTTTACAATCTTTATCTAACAAAAAATATGTAATGATTCTATTTAAAGATACTTTTAATACAAAAGACAAAGTTAAAACAAGACAAGAAAACAAAATAAATAAACAAAAAAATCACCCAAATAAAAATATCATAAGAAAAAAAATACAAACAAAAATAAATGAAAGCAAAAAAGACACATTAAGAGGTGTTAATACATCCTCTTTTCATTTAGTTTTATGCCTCTTACTGCCTCTTAATGGTCAGAAAAAATGAAACGCTTTTAACACTAACTGATGACGTATAGTCTATATCCGGGTCACGGACCCAACTAAAGTCCAATACTAGCAGTGGGTGCGAGACGACCGGGCTAAGCCAATAGCGTTTGGGCTCACGTAAGTTCAAGCCCAAAGCTATTCACGGAATAGATATCGATATCTTCTAAATAAGAGGATTATCATTCCCAACCGACTTAGGCGGGATCTGGCAGAAGGTTGGGAACACGGAACAACAAGGATTCCATGCGTATATAAGGAATCACATCCTCGTTTAAGTGCGATCTCATAACCCTAACACTCCTTAAACCCTAAACCGATTACTTACTCACGTGGAGGATAATCGTGGAGACAATCCCATGATAAGCCTAACGGTGTTTTCTCTCTTGGTGCGCGGTCTCGGATAACAATCGAGAATTGGTACAAGAACCGAGCCCCAGAGAACGCCTAACTTTTGTATCAACAAGTGGCGCCATCAGTGGGACCATTCATCGAGAACCAAGACTAGAATGACGAAGCATGGAAATCACGATCGCAATCGGACCTCGTGGGAAAGAAGCCGCAGCGGATCGACCCTAAACAGATCATTGGGACAACGGTATTTTGCCAAAAACAAGGGATCGAGGACAAGACTTGATCTTCCACTGGTAGAACCGCTCGGGGACAACCCAAGCCACTGAACTACCGCCGGTGAAGTAGATACATCACTGACCGTTTCACCACTCCCTTTCAATGCTAGAAGCCGACCGACAAAGGCACGGATGCACCAAATCGGAATAAGAGCATAGCAGAAACAAACGCGCTCGCTCTAGAAGGAGTTGCCAATCAATGGCGCGCAGACGATTCGTGTCTCAAAACTATGAAGTCTTAGCTACTCTCATGCAAGAGGAAGAAAAGAAGAGATCGGTCGAACTTGCAAGCCCGACTAAATTTTGATTCGAATACGATACTTCCCCACCGCTACCGTCGAAAGAGAAGCGCTGAAGAAACGGCCACGACCCCGATATTCAACAGATCGGAAGGAGGATCGAGGATGATGAGACATCCAGCTCACCACTGGCGATAGTGATGAAGGTGAGCAGCATCAAGTATCTATGATAGGCGGGTGGCCGTAAAGCATAACATGATGACTGGCGGAGGTACTCCCAGTGAAAGTCCCAGGTCCGGACTACGGAGATAGCCGCGAAACGCCGAAGGAAGGAAAACTAGTCCTCCGATAACTCCTCGGACAACGAGGATAGTGACACAGTGACATTGGAAGTCCGTTGCACACTGATGACCAAGAGGAGGACATGTCTCTCCCGTGGCGTCGTCGGAAGGTGGGCGCGTTCACTGAGGCGCATTAGCGATTTCTCGAGAGAACAAGAAGAGCGCATGCACTGCTAATGTCAAGACCTATGGCGGAACAGTGATCGGACGATCACCTAAAAATTTTCGAATCGGCATGACTATTGAGAATTGGCCACAACCGGTGTGGTGCCATATGTTTAATTCCACACTAGTGGGAAGCGTGGCGGTTTAACAAACTTCCACGACGAAGTATAAATGGTTTTGAAGAATTAAGAAAGGCGTTCGCCTAAATTTTACTCAACGGAAAAGTGCGCTAAAACCCCGCCGAACTTGCGGGTAAAGCGGCCAAGGAGAAACTACGCGCATTCATGGGCGTTTTAAGGATGAATGCATGCAAGTTAAAGCATGCCCGAAGTGCTAAAGATCTCGGTTTCATGAATGGAATTAATAACCCGAACTCATCAAGAGATTGAATGACAAGATTCACGAAACTTTGATGAACTCATGAACGCTCTAGGTCCTTCGTCGAGGAGAAGCCTTGTGGCGGATAGCAAAAGAAACTCCTCCAACTACCGGTCAGCAGGAACAACACGGGAGATGACCCAATGACCGAGTAGCAACGTAATAAAGCTATCGCGGTCGGGAGCGGGAGGATAACGACATATACACCTCAACGACAAAACCCCAAAGGAAATACTCGCATGACGAAGGGCGAACTTCCCAAGACCACCACAAATCGCACCTGCAGGATCGGCGACTGGGAATGGATATTGTAACTACCACGCGAAGGGCACACCACTAATGAATGTGTCCAATGCGCTAACTCATTGACAAAATGGTCAAAGAGGGCGATTGGACCATTTGGTCAAGAATATTAAAGAAGGAAAGGACAAACGAAGAGTGGCAATAAGAAAGAGACGCCTAAAGACAAGCTCGACACCATTTACATGATACAATCATGGCGGTGGTCACAAGGCGAAGGTCGTACCAGATTTTTCACATGGAAATGAGATCTCTTTCCCACCTTAATGCATGGACAACGCGGTGGTGGAACCACTCACTATAGAGATAAGCGCGGGTCACGACATCCACCGCATGTATGTTGATGGTGGAGCCTGCGACATCATGTACGAGCATTGTTTCAAACGATTGCGTCTGAAACGCAATGATCGGTTAATCCGGTCGAACAACGTTGGATGGTTTCTGGTGAGAATATATGGCCCATGGGGCAAATACGATTACACGTCAAGATTGGAAACGAAGAGCACTGCATAGCGGCACGGATGGAATTCATGGTGATTAAATCTCCTCGCCATACAATGGCATTATTGGGAGACCGGAATATCGACTATGCGAGCGGTGCCATCAACGCAAGCATGGGATGCTTAAATTCCCGGTGGAAGGTGGTATTGTTACTCTTTACAACACCACTATACCACACGAGAATGCAACACGATTGCATGCGAGCGGCACCAACTCCGACGTGACAGACAACCAAAGTTCCAAATAAAGTAGCAATTCACCCGAATACCGAACAGAAATATCCACCGAGGTTCATTGTCGGACAACGGCAAAACAAGCGTATGTGCACCTGCAGAAGATTTTGGATATTTTTGCATGGGAGCCTAAACACATGGCGGAGTACCACGCTCTGTCATGAGCATAAACCGAGAATCCGGCAGGATACTCACCCATACGCCTGAAGAAGCGTGTGAAGCCTTTTGAGCCGCTGCAAGCAATCTTAGAGGTACAAAACCGGTAGGCGGGGATCATGGAAGTTTACTACCATGATTGGCTTTCCAATCCAGTCATGGTAAAGAAGAGCGACGGCAGCTGGCGAATGTGTGTAGACTTCACCGACCTTAACAAAGCATGTCCACAAGACTGCTATCCTTTACCAGAGATAGATTGGAAAATAGAGTCTCTGTGCGGATATCCATTGAAGTGCTTCCTCGACGCGTACAAGGGATATCATCAAATCCAAATGGCTAGGGAGGACGAGGAAAAAACTGCCTTTCATACAAGCCAAGGTGTTTATCTACACACAAAATGCCCTTGACTTGAAAATGCGGCGCCACCTACCGAGGTTAGTGGATAACGCTTCGAAAAAAAAGTGGGCCGACACGGAGGTCTATGTTGATGACCGGTCATAAAAGCCATACCAAGATGAGCTAGTGCGTAACATCGAGGAAACGCTCAAAACTCTAGAGAGATCAATATGAAGTCAATCCTAGGAAGTGTACCTTGAGCCATCAAGGCATGTTCCTTGGATACCGATAGAACCCGACGACATAAAACCATGCCCGGAAAAGACAAAGCGGTCATCGAACTTCCTTCACCGCAAGACGTTGAAGGAAGTCCAATCTCTCAACGGAAAGTTGGCGGCTTAAAGCAGTTCTTATCCAATCGTGGAAAAATCACTACCTCTTTCAAAACACTCAAGAAGTGTATAAAGAAAGGTGATTTCGGATGGACTACGGAGGCGAAGAGGCCTTCACCTCGGCTTAAACAACATCCGCAACGCTCCCAACACTTGTCGCGCCCGACCGGGAAGAGCTAATCATGTATTTGTCTGCGACTGAAGGCGCAGTCAGTGCAGTGTTACTAACAGATAGGGACTCAGTACAAACTCCCATCTACTTCGTAAGCAAGGCACTCAAGAAGACGGAGATGAACTATAGTGCCATGGAAAAATTAGTTCTGGCGTTGGTATTTGCTGCTAAACGGCTGCGCATGTACTTCCAAGCACACCCAATATCAGTAATCACGGATCAACCGATCAAGCAGATCATCTCCAAACCTGACGCATCAAGTAGACTGAAGAAGTGGAGTGTATTGCTAGGTGAGCACAACATCTCGTACAGACCACGTACCGCAATCAAAGGACGATTTCGCGGACTTCATCATTGAAAAGCCGACGCGGCGAGGTATCCACACCAATTAAGATCGAGTTGCAAGATCCATGGATCTTGTTTACGGATGGATCCTCATGCATTGATGGCTCGGGCGGGCCTCATTCTCACAATCCGGAGGAATGGAATTCACTTCACGACTGCGCTTTGAATTCACAAAGAACAAATAATGAGGCGAGCACGAAGCCACCTTTCATTGGACTACGATGCGTACTCGAATGGGTGTACGTAACCTAGAGGCAAATGTGGATTCCCGGCTAGTGGCCAACCACGTGTTGGGTGAATAAGTGGCCAAAGAAGATAATATGATTCAGTACCTTGATAAAACCAAGACGCTGATAAAAAGCTTTGATAGGTTCACTATAAATCAAGTTCCTAGAGGGGAAAACCGCAAGGCGGATGCACTGAGCAAGATTGCCTCGACAAGCTTTGCACACTTATCAAAGCAAGTGCTGGTGGAAACACTAAAAAGCAAGTCAATTTCGGAGATGGATATCTCCACGATAATAGAGGAGGAAGGTCCTACATGGATGACACCGATAGCGGACTTCTGAGCAGGGAACATTACCCCAGCGGAAGAAGCTCGCGGGATCGGCGCTGCATGAATTCGAGCTGAGACAACATATTGTACCGACGTTCCTTCCCGCAACCATGGCTCCGTTAGCCGACCGCTTTACAAGCAAATTACGTCTTGCGAGAAATCCATGAAGGTTCATGCGGTATGCACTCGGGACCACGGTCGGGTTGTGGCCGCGCCATGCGATCGGGATACTCTTGGTCGACCATGCCGTGACGCGATTGACTTAATAAGGAAGTGCAACGATTGCCAAGTTCGCGAGACCGTCCCACGCCAACCACAAAGACGAGCTAACCCCGATAACTTCACCACGACCATTCTGAGTGGGGTATTGACATCGCGGCCCTTTTCCTATCGCGGCGGGTGGACTAACATTTCTCATAGTCGCCATAGACTACTTCACCAAATGGATCGAAAGCGGGCGGTGGTAACAATCACCGCAACCGGTGAAGCGCTTCGATGGAAAACATTGTATGCCGCTCGGCCTCGCGGGAAATCATCTCGGACATCGGAAACAATTACGTGATAACCCTTTCGGGGATCGGTGCGAGAAGCAACATAACACAACACTGCGTCGGTTAAGCATCCATGAACCAACGGCCTAGTGGAGCAAGCGAATCGAAGCTTGGGTGAAGGAATTAAGGCACGCCTAGAAAAGCACAAAGGAAGATGGGTAGAAGAGCTATCACATGTCTTACAGCCTTTTAATGACATGAAAAAACAAACACATTTTTTGGGCCAAACATCTTACCGCGTCTAAATGAGTCAAATTAAGAGGTATTTTTAAAAAACAAACACCACCTAAAGTGCTATTTGTTTATTAAGAGGCTCTGAATCTGAACCTGATTGGACATCTGAATCTGAGGCATAAATTTCTGAATGAAATAATTTTTTACTTTTGTTTTGTTTTGTTTTTTTTGTTAAAAATTGTCTGAATGGTAAAAATATAAAGCAGTTTCAAACGTACAATCACTGTTGCAAAACTCGCCAGGCGCTAGTCGGGTGATTGACCATCTTTGAAGCGGAATTCGTCTAGGCGCCGCCTAGGCGGATTGGAATTTTATATATATAAATATTATAAGTAATATGTATAACATAACAAAATACTTCTAATTTCAAATAGTTCAAAGTTCACATAGTTTGAAGTTGCAAAATAGACAAATAAACATAACAATTCAAGTACTTAAAACTTCAAACGTTAACATATTACTTCAAACTTCAAACACAAATATTAAATTGATGCTTGATTCTCATCTTGTCCATATTGTTCAAATCAGTGAGAATTAGGTTCGAATTTCATATGAAAAATCCATGACTTTGTGACTATAATACCTAATTTTTCTTTTGTGTTGAGATGTTATGATAAATTAAGTATGGGTCGGGTATATTAAAAAGAAAACCCCTAATTTTTAGTTAAAAAATACATTTAAAAAAAAAGTTACATTTTTTGGACTTTTTGTTGATCGCCTTGGCCGCCTAGGCGGATGTTTGACCGCCTTTTGATCTCGTAAAACTAACACAACCTAGCAATGTGAAAATAAAACATGTTAAACAAAACATCTAAGACATTCTGCTTTAATTTGATCTTGTAAAGTAGTCATATAGTATTGATGTATGTTATACTCCTATGTTGTTAAACATTTTTACCATCTTGTAAGCTATCACTATCAATAAATTTACATTGATAAAAATTTCGAATAAAGTGAAATGTTTGATGACATTTACAATTTAAAATATATTTCAAAAAAATAATATTCAAGTTCAAGCTATAAATAAGCATGTCACGATTTGATTTCACAAACTAGTTATATATTATTATTTTTTGAATTTTTGTCTTTGAGCATTTTCGTCATTATCATATTATCATTTTTAACATTTCTTGTTTAGATTATCAATACTAAATGAAAGTCGAGAAACGACATAATACAAAATGAAAGAAAGAACCAAAGAAAAAGAAACTAAATTTGGAAAGTAAGTAAAAAAAATGAAAATAAAAGAAAATAATAATAATAAAGAAAACCATTAAGAGGTAGTGAGACATTCCCTTTGTATCTTGATGGGTAAGACGTTGGAGCCTCTGAACGAGAAAGAAACTGCACTTAATGACTGTCTGCGTCTGAATGAGTCAGATTAGGAGGTTATTAAGAGGTATTTAAAAAACAAACATTTACGTGATATATATTATGAGAAATGATTGTGAGCCTAAAAGATATCGCCAGCTCACGTATACAACTTGTGTGGATTATCCTAGTTAGTTGCGGTAAGAGACTTATTTTTCACAAACTAAGAGGATTATGCCACATGTTTGAGCATTGTCTTATATTTAGGTCTCTCAATCATTTTTCGTATATTAATATCTTTTTAGATAGGAAATACTATAATATTATTCTATACTACACTAACAAGAGGTAGTTAGAGGGGTTCCCAAGTCTAATCCAGTATGAGACATATGCCTCTGCCCGCGTCCCAGCATTGCGAATAAACAAACACATTTTCAGCTTGTTAGATCTGACTCGCTTAGATTCAGAGATTGGAAAGAGGGTTTTTCCAAAAATACAGTTAACAAATAGCATGTAGGTTCAAATCTAGTTAGGGACAAATGTGAGATCGATGTAATCGTGAGAATATACATAGTATGAGGTTGTTTAAGTTTATGAGTTGCACAAAGGGGTTCGCACAAACAAGATCAATATGTTCATTCATTAACCCAAATGTCAAAACTCTGCATCTCCTGACCAAATCCGCCCACATTAGGATTACTTGTCAACGGTTGATCCAATTTGATAGATTCACCTTCAGAAAGAATTCAAATTATCTAGTGCTTAAACTAAGTTCAAAATTGCTCCAAAAAAAAAAAAAAAAAAAAAAAAAAAAAAGTTAAAAAGAATCTAGCTTAAATGCTTTAAGTTCCTTGACCGGATTGTTGATCATCATCCGGTTACATCTTTGAAAGAAGTGTTGGATATGAGTACCTTCATGTTTATAATCTTTAGAAACATGTTATTAGAATAGAACTCTAAAATCATACTACAAAATTCAGACAAAGGTCAGACCAAAAGTAAAATAATTTTACATGCAACATGCTCTTGCCACAAATATACTAATGGATTATTGGATAGTATTTACAAGCTTAACTAAAATGATACATAAAAGAAAAAGTCAAACAAATAATTTTATGTTTATGAACTCGTTTTCTAACACTGCTCACGTGAACTAGTAAACATTAATACATATACCACGTTGGTCATAGCTCCTGACGACACTGTGATCTTTCATTCAGCCAACAAAATGATCTTCAAGCATCCTTGATCTAACAACAAAAATCAAAAATAGAAGTATTAGGTAATGACTCACACGTAAGTTGAGTAGCGGTGGCAATGTGTGACCCTTTTCTTTAGCACTGGTTGGGTATACATTGCTATCTCAAACGGTAACTAAATAGCTTAAAAGGGTCAAAATGGGTACAAGTCTCCGAAAGGGTATTTTCAACGCATAAACCCTCTTTAACTGATCTAATAAAAAGTTTAGGTTGTATTGGAAATAATATCACATACAGTTGGTGCATTATAAATTTGATAAAAAAGGGCCGAAAAGCATTGTGGGTCAACCTGGCCTTTTTCAATAGTACCAACCAACCCATTGCCAAAATCTGACATATTTCTTCAACTAATATTCACATGACAGCCACAAAATGAGTGTGTGTGTAGCGCGCGCGCAAGTATTAAAACTTCTCGTAGCAGTCATGTGTGAATTTTTATGTGTGGGTTAATTGAAGAAAGATACGATGGTCATTTACCGAGATGTTGCCAATGAGGACATTTGTCAAGTGTGCAGATAATTAGCAGCCATCATCAGTTCCAATGTCAGTTCAGGTTCAATGTGGAATTCAGTCTCCTTCCCACTGCCAAATTAAAGTAATAAAATGGATTCAGTAATAAGAATATGAATTGAAAAAAGACGATACAACAAAGGAAAAGATATGTTCCGCAATCATAAGGCGCAAAGTGGGAAGTCATAGGTATGAATTATGAATCACATTATAGTAGAATCCGTTCTCTTTCTATCTACAACTCCAGCTTGTAACTAATTTCCTTCCCGGACCACGCACGCACGCACGCACACACGCAGAGTTTAAGAAAAACATCATAACTACAAGGTGCACACACACACGCACTATATTGTGTCATGATAAAACAATCGCATATCCTTATTACTATTTTACTTGACAGATTTAACATGTCATGTCATCTGATAGTAAATTTATGGTATATTTAGCAGGCATAATCACAATATAATTTATAAATGCATAGAACTGCAACAAACCACTAACCACCTTCCATCTCAACTGAAATACAACAATTGACATGCATATAGTTTAATAGGAGAGTTTGACTTGTCAGATAACTACTAATATACCACTCAACTAATAAAGAGGAACCTTGTGTACCAAAATTCACATTGCCACTTGCCATTATTGTCTATCAAATACCAAAGCAAAAAGGCAATTAGGCATGAAACCATACTGAAAAGAAAATGTTCTATTTTGTAAAGACAGAGTATTATAAACAAGCAAGCCTAAACAAACCAGCAAACAAAACTGATCCTTCAACGTATATTTCAAAACTATTCTAGATCGCCAATAGGTCTAACGTATGTGTTCCTTTTAGGTTTCAAATCATGTATTGCATCACCTCATATCAAATACAATAAAAACCAATGTACATGTGGGTTTTCCATGTGGCATAGCAATTGTCCTATAACGATATACGAATCCTATCATATTAATATTAATATACATCTAGAAGAACCTTTTTAGTAATGTATCATGCATGTATTCCCTGGTGCTAGCTATATGATGGATGATTACGAGCACTTACAGATGATAGACAAAGCACATAGCGCACCTAGTTAACTTTTAATCCATATCCTTCCATCACCAAATACTAATCTTCTGCATTATCTTGGTGCGGAGCTCGAAACCCCATGCTTATGTTAATTTTCTGTTTAAGGGTCTTTTATACTTGATAACTGGAACCAAGGGATTGGTGCAGTTTGACCCTTTTGGCAGTTTACTTTTGGGTTTAACTATATCTCCCTGATTTTATCACTACCTAACAGGCTACCTAAGTTAATACAAACAGTAATCACCATATGCAGAGCAGATTTTAAAAGTCATGCGCTATAACAAAGTGATGGTATATGATAAAAATATAATGATAACCTGCATAATATATTTAAAAAAAAAAAAAATAGAGATGTGCCAAATGTTTGCCCCAACCAGATGCCTAAATACCCATAAATAAACGGACCATAATTTGGCGTTAGTCATTCATTACTTACATATAGGATGCTAATATATTTACGCATTTTGTATCATGTGTCATAATAATCAGTTAGACCACCAAATGTAACCTACTTTCACCTTTGGTCCATTCTACACAACTTACTTTACTAAGTTACAAGCGTATGCAACATACCACATACTTACATTTTCATACAATTATATGTAACCTCGTTAAAGGTGAAAGCATGTTCGATGAAAGTTTTAGCTCTTCGAACACATTATACGAAGTACAAAGGATACGTATATAAGTATCTCATAGATATGCTTTGTGAAGAAAAGAATGAAGGAAGACAAATGTGCTATCAACAAACAACAATATCAAATGGATGGAGGGCAGGGACAGAGCCACGTTGGGCTTAGGATGGGCCATGGCCAACCCCATTTTTTGTACAAGTACGAGTAGGGCAAAAGTTCAATATAGATCTCAAATTTACCATAGATCCAATGAACCAATAATAGCTATTCATTTTTATTATGATAAACTTTCACCCTTTTTAAAAATTAAATATCTCGCAAACCGTTAATCGTTCTGCGATAAAAATTATACCATCAGCGACGAATTAAATTATCTTTCTATAGATATGCACTACTATATTTTTAACAACTTTTTCTTCAAAATTTCGGTCAACAAAATCATATATGATTTGTGAAAATCATATATGATTCGATTTTCTGAATCATATATGATTTTGAGAATCATATATGATTTTTGAGAATCATATATGATTTGTAAAAATCATATTTGTAAAAATCATATATGATTCGTAAAAATCGAATCATACATGATTTTTGAAAATCATATATGATTCGTAAAAATCATATATGATTTTTTTGGACGAGATTTTTGAAAAAAAATGTTTGTCGAAAATATATAAAAGTGCATATCTATAAAAAGATAATTTAATTATCGTCGTGATGGTGTATTTTTTATAGTTTAAAGATTTATCGTTTGTAAGATATGTTGTTTTAAAAAATGTGAAAATAATTTTTACTAATTTAAATAAAAATGAAGGCTATAATTGGTTCATTTGTCTATGGAAATATAAGTTATATTGATCTCAACTCATCATTTAGTAGTATATATGTTTGCAAACAAAATTTTCTATCAGCCCACCCAAAATAAGAAAGCCATTTCATGCATGGATACTAGAAAATTTTGTTGTCCAATTTAATAATTGAAAACTGAAACTATGGTTTACGGATGACGGAAATTCAATTGTCAATTCGCTTTTCTCGAATTCTTTTTTCAGTTTCTGTTTTGGCCTAGCCAGTGAACAATTCTGGCTCCGTCACTGATGGAGGTGCATTACAGTTTAACTTATCCACATTAGATTTAAATATGTTCCATACTCCGTGAAATAAACTTAGCGCACGACCATCTAGACAAACACCGAGAGATCCCATAAAAAATGCAAAAAGTCGCTAAAATAGAAGCAATTTACATATTGATTATGTTGTTATCAATCCATTAAGTTATAAGTTATTCACCTAATGCAATCAACTCTAACTAAATCAACCAATAGCACATTTAATAAAAAAAACAAACCTTGCATATTGAAGAGACCAATAAAAATACTGGCAAATTTTCTCCAAAATGGTAGTACTAATTTCCGGAAACGTCACCTCTCTGTGCTCAGTTTCCGCAAAACCCCCTGCAAATTCAATTTATATAGCCATCAGATATTGGAATTCTTCGAATTAAGGCAATCAATGTTATAATTAAAGAAAAAAAGTTAGGGTTAGGGTTTTATAAAAAAAAAAAAAAAAGGACCTGGAGAGGTAAGCATGTTACGGATGGTTTGAGAAACCATAGCGGCATTCTTGTCAATGACAAATTCGAAACCTTCTGCGCTGATGAGCTTAACCGTGTCTTCTTTCTTCATTGTTGATCGCACCGATTAGGGGTTTCTGGATTCAGCTGGCTAATTTGTTTTGGGGGAGAGAGATATTTATAACTTAATTTTAGGGGTGTTTGGATTTATTGTTATATAGATGAAGGATATTATTTCGTGTTTAGGGTGTTTGGGACCGAATTTTTTTTAATAAGGGACTAACAATTTTTAAAAGGGAAAAAAAGGAACTAGTTGATATTTCTAAGGGTAAAATACAATCGTTCATCTCTAAGATGTATTAAATATATCGATTACGTTCAAAATTCAAAATAAATAAATCCACCGTTCTTCTTGCTCAATTTTTGCACTTTCACGATCCCTTTGACTACCACCGTCGATCGATAGTTGTTAAGTCCTCACATGCATTTCACGTTAAGATAAAGTCATTTTACTGGTTTGTTTTATGTTCTCCTACCCTCACCTTACACATAATTTTCATATGATTGTTGGCACCACTAAAAAAATAAATAAATAAAAATAAAATTACTCCCAAATCATGAACGAACAATCCATTGATGTAGACAACTCTTATCTCCGACCAACCGCCTTTCCTCCGTCCCTGCAACAGCCACCACAAACGTCGTCAAACAACCACCAACACCCAAACCCAACTTTCATCTCAAACCACTAAATTTGATAATTATGTTGAAAAGTCGTTTAGGATAATACCGGTTTTGTGGGTATTGTTCAAGCAACGAAGCTCCGTAAAATAGCGGATATTCAGGAAGGTGGGCAGGAGTGTGTAATAGCGACACATGAGTATATTAGGAAAGTTATTGAGGATGTGGTGAGGATGGGTATTTTACGTGTGGGCGGTGTGTTAGCGGTTGAGTTTGTAAATGTTGGTAGGGATCGTGAGTGGGTGTTTAGCGATATCAATCACTTTTGCAAGAATGAGAAATTTGACAAGGTTGTTGCGATAATCAAGTCTTCTACTCCGAACGCGCTAGGTGATCTAACAAAGAACACTCAAAGATCCTTCAAGTCAATTTCTGGTATTATTCATCACAAAGTCCTTACATTGGGGGGTTGGAAAGGTTCTTACTGTTGGAGTTGCTTTGATACTTCATAATGTTTTAACATGACCCATTATCTTAACACTACAAAAAGAAATTTGGTTATGGTATTCTACAAGGATGGTGGATCTTCATAGAAACATACATTAATTGGATGTACAATTCCTGATTCTGATTCTAGACGGGGCACAAAATTTTCGGGCATTGCATTTTCTATGAAACGAGGAGCAGAAGGATTTTCGGATGCAATCACAAGAAATATAGATAACAATAACAAGAGTATGCACATTGATGATGAACAAAAAAATGTATCTAGTTTTTTTCTATTGGGCAACAATGCAACAAGACAAAAGTAAATATTATTGAAGGTGGAGAAATGGTTCCAAGATGATTCATATAGTGGATGAGAGGTTTGAGAAGTGTTTTTGTTGACGGCGTTGGTGGATTTTTATCGGTGAACTCGGGTTTCAGTTATGGATGGCATGTCGTAGATCGATTAAGGGAATGGGGAATGATCATAATCAAGTTCGTGCAATGAATGTTAATGGTGGTGATTCTAGTACTCGATATCATTGTGATAAATATGTCCTTATGTTGTGTTATGTTTGTGTTATTTTGTGTTACGTTGTGTTTTGTAAGATCTTATTTGTATCAACTTAAACACTAAAAGGTGGTGAGTTGGTGATGGTGGTGTTGTTGTCGTGAGATAGAGAGAGAAGAGAAAGGGAGTTTTCTATTTCACACAATAAATGCCTAGCACACACACACAAGTGGGCTTGTGTGCATTCATATACCATCTCAATGCCTCTAACGGGCTTAGGTTTGGGCTTAGTTCTCGTGGGCTTGACTAAGGATACATGCACTATTAGATTAAAATGTATAGCCTATTAGCTTAGTTCATATAGCCCGATACTAAACTCTTACATATTTTATATCAATGTTACATAGTTCCTAAGCGTAGAATGACAATCACTTTTATCACTTCTATTAGTAAAAGTTGTTAATACAAATAAGTCAGTAAAACGCTTATTTATATTTTACGATCTTCTAATGTTTTGTCGATAATAAGCGTAAAATCATTTTAACGAAACAAATAAAATACATTAAATAGTTTAAGCCAATCGCTTTCTAACACACTTTACATTTTCACATAAAACACTAAAACAAGTATAAGTGATTTTATGATTTAGTAATACATATATACAACAACTAGTGTTTACATATTGGGCAAATATATACATAACTAGTATGTATTATAATGGGTAAAAACTACAACCCATGGAGCATATCCATAACCCATGGTATTGACCCATACCCATTTGACTAGATGCATTGCATCTATTAGGTACATTGTATCTAATGAAATACCCATGGACCAACCCATAACCCATGACCCATAACCAAAATACCCATGGGCAAAGAGAAGCGTCCCACGGATCCCTAACATTACACTAGACGGATCCCTTAAAGGTGGGATCCGTGGGATCCATGGAACAGTAGACAGTTTCTCTCTATAAATAGTGAGCCATTTCTTCATTGTTTCTTACCCCTTTCTCACATACTTTATCTTTGAGTCAAAAACTCTCTAACCCCAGATCCAAGTGATCTATGTATGTAGTTTTGTTTTTGTGTGATCCTCTAGGTTCCTCTTAAAGGCAAGATCACCATCTTTGAAGTCAAGCAAACTCAAGTCCATGAGTTGCCATACTTCCTCGACATCAAGACTCATCAAGTTCTCTTGTTGATGGTTCTTTCTTTCTCCTAAGAAGTGTAGTGTTGAAGACATTTGTGAAAGATGTCTCAAGAGTCAAGAAGAAGACATTAGTGAAGGGTGTCGATCGTCCGTATTATAAGCTGAATGAGTCAGATTAGGAGGTTATTAAGAGGTATTTAAAAAACAAACATTTACGTGATATATATTATGAGAAATGATTGTGAGGCCTAAAGATATGCCTAAGCTCATGTCTAAACTTGTGTGGCATTATCCTATTAGTTGCAGCTAAGAGACTTATTTTTTCACAAACTAAGAGGATTATGCCACATGTTTGAGCATTGTCTTATATTTAGGTCTCTCAATCATTTTTCGTATATTAATATCTTTTTAGATAGGAAATACTATAATATTATTCTATACTACACTAACAAGAGGTAGTTAGAGGGGTTCCCAAGTCTAATCCAGTATGAGACATATGCCTCTGCCCGCGTCCCAGCATTGCGAATAAACAAACACATTTTCAGCTTGTTAGATCTGACTCGCTTAGATTCAGAGATTGGAAAGAGGGTTTTTCCAAAAATACAGTTAACAAATAGCATGTAGGTTCAAATCTAGTTAGGGACAAATGTGAGATCGATGTAATCGTGCGAGAATATACATAGTATGAGGTTGTTTAAGTTTATGAGTTGCACAAAGGGGTTCGCGCACAAACAAGATCAATATGTTCATTCATTAACCCAAATGTCAAAACTCTGCATCTCCCTGACCAAATCCGCCCACATTAGGATTACTTGTCAACGGTTGATCCAATTTGATAGATTCACCTTCAGAAAGAATTCAAATTATCTAGTGCTTAAACTAAGTTCAAAATTGCTCCAAAAAAAAAAAAAAAAAAAAAAAAAAAAGTTAAAAAGAATCTAGCTTAAATGCTTTAAGTTCCTTGACCGGATTGTTGATCATCATCCGGTTACATCTTTGAAAGAAGTGTTGGATATGAGTACCTTCATGTTTATAATCTTTAGAAACATGTTATTAGAATAGAACTCTAAAATCATACTACAAAATTCAGACAAAGGTCAGACCAAAAGTAAAATAATTTTACATGCAACATGCTCTTGCCACAAATATACTAATGGATTATTGGATAGTATTTACAAGCTTAACTAAAATGATACATAAAAGAAAAAGTCAAACAAATAATTTTATGTTTATGAACTCGTTTTTAACACTGCTCACGTGAACTAGTAAACATTAATACATATACCACGTTGGTCATAGCTCCTGGACGACACTGTGATCTTTCATTCAGCCAACAAAATGATCTTCAAGCATCCTTGATCTAACAACAAAAATCAAAAATAGAAGTATTAGGTAATGACTCACACGTAAGTTGAGTAGCGGTGGCAATGTGTGACCCTTTTCTTTAGCACTGGTTGGGTATACATTGCTATCTCAAACGGTAACTAAATAGCTTAAAAGGGTCAAAATGGGTACAAGTCTCCGAAAGGGTATTTTCAACGCATAAACCCTCTTTAACTGATCTAATAAAAAGTTTAGGTTGTATTGGAAATAATATCACATACAGTTGGTGCATTATAAATTTGATAAAAAAAAAAGGGCCGAAAAGCATTGTGGGTCAACCTGGCCTTTTTTCAATAGTACCCAACCAACCCATTGCCAAAAATCTGACATATTTCTTCAACTAATATTCACATGACAGCCACAAAATGAGTGTGTGTGTGTGCGCGCACGCAAGTATTAAAACTTCTCGTAGCAGTCATGTGTGAATTTTTATGTGTGGGTTAATTGAAGAAAGATACGATGGTCATTTACCGAGATGTTGCCAATGAGGACATTTGTCAAGTGTGCAGATAATTAGCAGCCATCATCAGTTCCAATGTCAGTTCAGGTTCAATGTGGAATTCAGTCTCCTTCCCACTGCCAAATTAAAGTAATAAAATGGATTCAGTAATAAGAATATGAATTGAAAAAAGACGATACAACAAAGGAAAAGATATGTTCCGGCAATCATAAGGCGCAAAGTGGGAAGTCATAGGTATGAATTATGAATCACATTATAGTAGAATCACGTTCTCTTTCTATCTACAACTCCAGCTTGTAACTAATTTCCTTCCCGGACCACGCACGCACGCACGCACACACGCAGAGTTTAAGAAAAACATCATAACTACAAGGTGCACACACACACGCACTATATTGTGTCATGATAAAACAATCGCATATCCTTATTACTATTTTACTTGACAGATTTAACATGTCATGTCATCTGATAGTAAATTTATGGTATATTTAGAGCATAATCACAATATAATTTATAAATGCATAGAACTGCAACAAACCACTAACCACCTTCCATCTCAACTGAAATACAACAATTGACATGCATATAGTTTAATAGGAGAGTTTGACTTGTCAGATAACTACTAATATACCACTCAACTAATAAAGAGGAACCTTGTGTACCAAAATTCACATTGCCACTTGCCATTATTGTCTATCAAATACCAAAGCAAAAAAGGCAATTAGGCATGAAACCATACTGAAAAGAAAATGTTCTATTTTGTAAAGACAGAGTATTATAAACAAGCAAGCCTAAACAAACCAGCAAACAAAAACTGATCCTTCAACGTATATTTCAAAACTATTCTAGATCGCCAATAGGTCTAACGTATGTGTTCCTTTTAGGTTTCAAATCATGTATTGCATCACCTCATATCCAAATACAATAAAAAACCAATGTACATGTGGGTTTTCCATGTGGCATAGCAATTGTCCTATAACGTATACCGAATCCTATCATATTAATATTAATATACATCTAGAAGAACCTTTTTAGTAATGTATCATGCATGTATTCCCTGGTGCTAGCTATATGATGGATGATTACGAGCACTTACAGATGATAGACAAAGCACATAGCACCTAGTTAACTTTAATCCATATCCTTCCATCACCAAATACTAATCTTCTGCATTATCTTGGTGGAGCTCGAAACCCATGCTTATGTTAATTTTCTGTTTAAGGGTCTTTTATACTTGATAACTGGAACCAAGGTTGGTGCAGTTTGACCCTTTGGCAGTTTACTTTTGGGTTTAACTATATCTCCCTGATTTTATCACTACCTAACAGGCTACCTAAGTTAATACAAACAGTAATCACCATATGCAGAGCAGATTTTAAAAGTCATGCGCTATAACAAAGTGATGGTATATGATAAAAATATAATGATAACCTGCATAATATATTTAAAAAAAAAAAAAAAATAGAGATGTGCCAAATGTTTGCCCCCAACCAGATGCCTAAATACCCATAAATAAACGGACCATAATTTGACGTTAGTCATTCATTACTTACATATAGGATGCTAATATATTTACGTACTTTGTATCATGTGTCATAATAATCAGTTAGACCACCAAAATGTAACCTACTTTCACCTTTGGTCCATTCTACACAACTTACTTTACTAAGTTACAAACGTATGCAACATACCACATACTTACATTTTCATACAATTATATGTAACCTCGTTAAAGGTGAAAGCATGTTCGATGAAAGTTTTAGCTCTTCGAACACATTATCAATGATACAAAGGATAAATATATAAGTATCTCATAGATATGCTTTGTGAAGAAAAGAATGAAGGAAGACAAATGTGCTATCAACAAACAACAATATCAAATGGATGGAGGGGGGACGAGCCACGTTGGGCTTAGGATGGGCCATGGCCAACCCCATTTTTGTACAAATACGAGTAGGGCAAAGTTCAATATAGATCTCAATTTCTGATCCGATGAGCCAATAATAGCTATTCATTTTTATTATGATAAACTTTCACCCTTTTTAAAAATTAAATATCTCGCAAACCGTTAATCGTTCTGCGATAAAATTATATCATGATGACGAGAATTAAATTATCTTTCTATAGATATGCACTACTATATATTTTAACAACTTTTTCTTCAAAATTTCGGTCAACAAAAATCATATATGATTGTGAAAATCATATATGATTCGATTTTACGAATCATATATGATTTTTGAGAATCATATATGATTTTGAAATCATATATGATTTGTAAAATCATATTTGTAAAATCATATATGATTCGTAAAAATCGAATCATACATGATTTTGAAAATCATATATGATTCAAAAATCATATATGATTTTTTGGACGAGATTTTGAAAAAAATGTTTGTCGAAAATATATAAAGTGCATATCTATAAAAGATAATTTAATTATCGTCGTGATGGTGTATTTTTATAGTTTAAAGATTTATCGTTTGTAAGATATGTTGTTTTAAAAAAAATGTGAAAAATAATTTTTTACTAATTTAAATAAAAAATGAAGGGCTATAATTGGTTCATTTGTTCTATGGCAAATATAAGTTCTATATTGATCTCAACTCGTACGAGTAGTATATATGTTTTGCAAACAAAATTTTCTATCAGCCCACCCAAAATAAGAAAGCCATTTCATGCGCATGGATACTAGAAAATTTTGTTGTCCAATTTAATAATTGAAAACTGAAACTATGGTTTACGGATGACGGAAATTCAATTGTCAATTCGTTTTTCTCGAATTCTTTTTTTCAGTTTCTGTTTTGGCCTAGCCGAGTGAACAATTCTGGCTCCGTCACTGATGGAGGGTGCATTACAGTTTAACTTATCCACATTAGATTTAAATATGTTCCATACTCCGTGAAATAAACTTAGCGCACGACCATCTAGACAAACACCGAGAGATCCCATAAAAAATGCAAAAAGTCGCTAAAATAGAAGCAATTTACATATTGATTATGTTGTTATCAATCCATTAAGTTATAAGTTATTCACCTAATGCAATCAACTCTAACTAAATCAACCAATAGCACATTTAATAAAAAAACAAACCTTGCATATTGAAGAGACCAATAAAAATACTGGCAAATTTTCTCCAAAATGGTAGTACTAATTTCCGGAAACGTCACCTCTCTGTGCTCAGTTTCCGCAAAACCCTGCAAATTCAATTTATATAGCCATCAGATATTGGAATTCTTCGAATTAAGGCAATCAATGTTATAATTAAAGAAAAAAAGTTAGGGTTAGGGTTTTATAAAAAAAAAAAAAAAAGGACCTGGAGAGGTAAGCATGTTACGGATGGTTTGAGAAACCATAGCGGCATTCTTGTCAATGACAAATTCGAAACCTTCTGCGCTGATGAGCTTAACCGTGTCTTCTTTCTTCATTGTTGATCGCACCGATTAGGGTTTCTGGATTCAGCTGGCTAATTTGTTTTGGGGAGAGATATTTATAACTTAATTTTAGGGGTGTTTGGATTTATTGTTATATAGATGAAGGATATTATTTCGTGTTTAGGGTGTTTGGGACCGAATTTTTTTTAATAAGGGACTAACAATTTTTAAAAGGGAAAAAAAAGGAACTAGTTGATATTTCTAAGGGTAAAATACACCGTTCATCTCTAAGATTGTATTAAATATATCCAGTTACGTTCAAAATTCAAAATAAATACGTCCACCGTTCTTACTGTTCAATTTTTTGCACTTTCACGATCCCTTTGACTACCACCCGTCAGTCAATAGTTGTTAAGTCCCTCACATGCATTTCACGTTCGGCATAAAGTCATTTTACGGATTTGTTTTATGTTCTCTCCTACCCTCACCCTACACATAATTTTTCATATGATTGTTGCAGCCACTAAAAAAATAAATAAATAAAAATAAAATTACCTCAAATCATCATAGAACAATCCATTGATGTAGACAACTCTTATCTCGACCAACCGCCTTTCCTCCGTCCCCCGCAATGTACCACCACAAACGATCGTCAAACAACCACCAACACGAACCCAACTTTCATCTCAAACCACTAAATTTGATAATTATGTTGAAAAGTCGTTTAGGATAATACTAGGGTTTGTGGGTATTGTTCAACAACGACTCAGTAAAATAGCGGATATTCAGGAAGGTGGGCAGGAGTGTGTAATAGCGACACATGAGTATATTAGGAAAGTTATTGAGGATGTGAGTGAGGATGGGTATTTTACGTGTGGGCAGTGTGTTAGCGCGGTTGAGTTTGTAAATGTTGGTAGGGGATCGTGAGTGGGTGTTTTGGCGATATCAATCACTTTTGCAAGAATGAGAAATTTGACAAGGTTGTTGCAGTAATCAAGTCTTCTACTCCGAACGCGCTAGGTGATCTAACAGTAACACTCAAAGATCCTTCAAGTCAATTTCTGGTATTATTCATCACAAAGTCCTTACATTGGGGGTTGAAAGGTTCTTACTGTTGGAGTTGCTTTGATACTTCATAATGTTTCTGTAACCAGCCCATTATCTTAACACTACAAAAAGAAATTTGGTTATGGTATTCTACAAGGATGGTGGATCTTCATAGAAACATACATTAATTGGATGTACATTCTCGATTTCGATTCTAGGCGGGCACAAAATTTTGGCATTGCATTTTCTATGAAACGAGGAGCGTATGAGTTTTGGATGCAATCACAAGAAATATAGATAACAATAACAAGAGTATGCACATTGATGATGAACAAAAAATGTATCTAGTTTTTTCTATTGGGCAACAATGCAACAAGACAAAAGTAAATATTATTGAAGGTGGAGAAATGGTTCCAAGATGATTCATATAGTGGATGAGAGGTTTGAGAAGTGTTTTGTTGGCGTTGGTGGATTTTATCGGTGAACTCGGGTTTCGATTATGGATGGCATGTCGTAGATCGATTAAGGAATGGGGAATGATCATAATCAAGTTAGATGCAATGAATGTTAATGGTGGTGATTCTAGTACTCGATATCATTGTGATAAATATGTCCTTATGTTGTGTTATGTTTGTGTTATTTTGTGTTACGTTGTGTTTTGTAAGATCTTATTTGTATCAACTTAAACACTAAAAGGTGGTGAGTTGGTGATGGTGGTGTTGTTGTCGTGAGATAGAGAGGAGAAGAGAGAAAGAGGGAGTTTTCTATTTCACACAATAAATGCCTACAAGCACACACACACACAAGTGGGCTTGTGTGCATTCATATACCATCTCAATGCCTCCTAACGGGCTTAGGTTTGGGCTTAGTTCTCGTGGGCTTGACTAAGGATACATGCACTATTAGATTAAAATGTATAGCCTATTAGCTTAGTTCATATAGCCCGATACTAAACTCTTACATATTTTATATCAATGTTACATAGTTCCTAAACGTAGAATGACAATCACTTTTATCACTTCTATTAGTAAAAGTTGTTAATACAAATAAGCCGTAAAAACGTTTATTTATATTTTACGATCTTCTAATGTTTTGTCGATAATAAACGTAAAATCATTTTAACGAAACAAATAAAATACGTAAATAGTTTAAGCCAATCGTTTTCTAACACACTTTACATTTTCACATAAAACACTAAAACAAGTATAAGTGATTTTATGATTTAGTAATACATATATACAACAACTAGTGTTTACATATTGGGCAAATATATACATAACTAGTATGTATTATAATGGGTAAAAACTACAACCCATGGAGCATATCCATAACCCATGGTATTGACCCATACCCGTTTGACTAGATGCATTGCATCTATTAGGTACATTGTATCTAATGAAATACCCATGGACCAACCCATAACCATGACCCATAACCAAAATACCCATGGGCAAGAGAAGCGTCCCACGGATCCCTAACATTACACTAGACGGATCCCCCAAGGTGGGATCCGTGGGATCCATGGAGCGATGAGACAGTTTCTCTATAAATAGTGAGCCATTTCTTCATTGTTTCTTACCCTTTCTCACATACTTTATCTTTGAGTCAAAACTCTCTAACCCGGATCCAAGTGATCTATGTATGTAGTTTTGTTTTGTGTGATCCTCTAGGTTCCTCTTAAAGGCAAGATCACCATCTTTGAAGTCAAGCAAACTCGAGTCCATGAGTTGCCATACTTCCTCGACATCAAGACTCATCAAGTTCTCTTGTTGATGGTTCTTTTCTTTCTCCTAAGAAGTGTAGTGTTGAAGACATTTGTGAAAGATGTCTCAAGAGTCAAGAAGAAGACATTAGTGAAGGGTGTCGATCGTCCGTATTATAAGCACGTGTGAAGGGTGCTTAGAAGTCAAGACTAGAGGCATTAGTGAAGGGTGCCTAGAAGTGAAGACACAAGACATTAGTGAAGGGTGTCTTAAAGATCGAGTCAAAGGCATTAGTGAAAGGTGCCTAAGGTGTACATTTGATATGGTGTGATTCGATGTACAAGATAGATTAGTATTTGTTCATTTTATTCACTCTCTTTCACTCTACGCCTAACCGTGCTACTCTTAACGTTTGTGTGTGTGTGTTTAACGTGTTCAACCAATCTCTTCTCCTCTCTATTTCTTGTATTGATGCTTGTGTTGTAAAACTAGTGACCTAACGATGGTATCAATCGCCTACTAGTTGGGTGAATCGTTATTGCTTTTGAAGTGGGTTTATTGGTCCTACGCGTGAGCTAACGAGATACTTTGGTTCGCTTAAAAACACGCTTTTTACACTTTTAATCCAAGATTCTTGTACTTTCAATGTTTTAAGGTGTTAAAATAAGCTGTTTTGGCAAAAGTTTCAAACTTTATGCGTGGATCATCGTTTTAAGCTAGTTTTGTTCGAGGGTTTCATCCTACGTAACTGTTTTAAGTTTTGGATCATCAAGTTTCACACTTTTGTGTTATTTTGGTGATATTGAAGCTATCTCATCACAAAAATCGGTTTAGAAACATCTTTGGGCAAAATCAATTTTACCGGTAAAGCTACGTGTATCAAAACCCTAGTTTTACGCGTAACTTTATCCTTGGTTTGATCTTGGTTTAGTGGCTTACTCCGTGTTTTCTTGCTTGGATAAGCCCGAAAATCGTCGACTTTGGATATCTTTTGTCTTTGTGATAGTGTAAAATATCACTTGGGATAAAAACCTAAAATTACGCATAAGCATAAAGCTTACGGCGAGAAAATCTACGCATAAGATTTATCTTACGCCTAAGCTTAGTCTTCACGTATAAGGTAATCCTACGCCTAAGTTTTCTCGCCTAACTTCTTGTTTTACACATAACTTTAGTACTTTTTCCTTAACTTACGCGTAAGCTAAACCTACGCGTAACTCTTCTTGTTACGCGTAACTTTGGTGTTTTTACGCATAAGTGCTACTTGGTTTATTGTGATTTTTACGCCTAAGGATACTTCATCAACAAAGGTTCATTCGACTACAAAGATCCATTTTTACCAACACAAGTTTTCAACATGTCACAACCACCATACTCTAACTATTTCCCTTACACTTATTCTCAACGTCAACAACAACTAAGTCCACAACATCAACAATGGAATCAACAACAAGCAATTTATCAACAACAATTTAATCAACAACATACTCCACAAATTGGAGCAATTCCTCCACAAATGATTCAAACACCACCAGTCTTCAAGTTCAACCCTACACAAACGATTTAAATCAACATCCATCAAGGAACACTATGAAGGAACCCACTTGGTTTGCAAAGATGTGTGAAGCTTTAGCGACCAACAATCAATTCATGAGGTGGATCACTTGATAGACCTCCAATGCTCACTCTAGGAAACTACGATCAATGGGTAATTAGGTTCTTTAGGTTTTGTGATCGAAGAAGCCACCGGAAAGTTCTTAAAGAAGGTTATCTTGGAAGGTCCATTTCGGATGCCTCTTGTCATCGTGCAGGAGATCCAAATGCTAATCCACTGAGGATGAACAATCAAACATTGCTCTTGTGCAGACTGAATCCGAAGAACTTCTACACTTGTGAAGCTGATGAGCTTGCAATGCAATATATCCTTTTAGGATTACCAAACCCAATTCTTGAAGTGTTGATGCTCAAAAGATCGCAAAGGCAATGTGGGAACACATTCATCTACTTATGGAAGGATCTGCACTCAATCGGGAGGATATGGAATCCAAAATTTACTTGGCTTATGAACACTTCTTGATTGAACACGAGAGACACTAGAGTCTTATCATCATCGATTCTCGGACATCATAAATGATTTGGATAAACACAACATCATCATGCCAAAATTGCAGTTAATACTAAGTTCTGAGTAGTCTTGGTCTGAATGGGAGAAGTATGTCATTTTTCTCCGTCTGCGAAGAACATGCATCATTCTACATACGGATTGGTGTACGATTATTTGAAGCCTCATGAAAAGGAAGTTGATAGGAAAGGATTCTCCGTGCTCAAATTGCTTCACACATCCGGAAAATCAACAACTTGCCTTGTATGCTCAAAGCAGTTATCCTCCTCGACCCGTGACTCAACCAGCGCCACTATCACACCAAATGATCAATCACAACAATCTCAACATAATCAATTGGTTCCATACAACAACAACAATGCTCAAGCATTTGTCGGTGAAGCTAATGAGGAATCGATCCGTTGAGCATTGCAACAAGGATTTGTTATGATTGCTAATGCTTTTAGCGTTATACCAAAAATCCAACAATCGTATTCGTTCCTCATCTAACACACGAAATCAGTTTGTTGTGAACAATGGACGAGTTGAAGTTCGAGAATCGTGGTTATGGTCGTCGGATGGGAGGTGGTCAAGGTTTAATGCTATGGGTAGGAATAACAATGAGCTCAAGTGGTGGAGCAGGAAATGCTCGAGAATGGGTTGAATGGTCTTCGATGCTACAAGCGCAATGAGAAGGACACTGGCTAATGCATGCCCAAAGCCGAGGACTAAGGCGGTGCTTATCACAAAGAGGCTCTTCTTTTGGCTCTTAAGGATGAAGGCGGTGGAACTCTCACGGACAAAGAAAGCAGTTTTATGGAAAACGAGCACTGATGATGATATGGAGGACTTGCGCCAATGCAAATGTTGTGTTGATGGCTAATATGCACGAGTTACACATGAGTGACACGGGCCGCATGTGTGACCGATGGCTTGTCTCGTGCACCGAACAAACCATATTGATCTCGATCTAATATCTCCGCCAACATCTCGAATCAGGAAGGCTCGGAATGTTCAAAATGAGTCATCCACATCTCATTAAACGCTTTTCAATTAGAACCCGTAGTTACATTTGATGATCAAGATGACCTTATGGTTTCCATTGAGAATCAAATTGACACCGTGGTTATACTTGAGGATCTAAGTAATGATCATGTTGTGACTCGCGTTGAACACGCCGAACTTTGCCTCATCCAGTTTTGCTCGTTTAATACAAGACCAACAAACCATAGTGGAAGAATGTCGTCTTGTAAATCGGGACTTGAAAAGTAAAAATGCTTCATTAACCAAGTTTGAATGTTTACGAAGCAACTCAACTTTTCAAAACTTAAGAAAACCGTGAAAAGGTTTTGAAGCCGCGCTGCTAAATCTCATCAAAGCGAAAAATATTTAGAGACAGATCGTGATCTAGCTGCTTGAAGAATTCTTTGTTGTCGAAATAGAACAAGCTGAAACATGAACATAAAAAGCAAATTAACGCTTTCACCTTGGAAAATAAAAAAGCTAAGGTGAGTTGTTAACTTGTCAAAAGCAGGTTCTCGACATACAAAAGCATTCAACGAAATGAATAGATGATCATCTTGAAGAAATTATCGACTTGCAAAACAAACTTAAAGAGTTTAAAAGCATTGTTTACAAACATGGTGAGTCGATGCGCTATTGAAAAGTTTACTTTAAAACCCAATCAAATGGATATGGACGAATCTTCGCGATTACAAACCTAAGCTTTCAAGCAAAACATTGAACCAAATCTCGAAGTTTCGATGCGAGAATATAAAATTGATAATTACATTATGGTGTTATTGAATATCATTGTCAAGAGGAATTAGATGCGGAAGGCGAGAGTCGATCAAAATTAAGCATTGTTTACAACAAACCTTTTAATTATTCAAAACCGGTCACTTTTGTCACACCAGCAGTTCTTCTAACACACCAAGGGTTATCATAAAACCGTCTCGAGTCTTCTAATGTTAATCCCCAACCAGATTATGCACAAATTTATGGTCCTTTACCTTCCATCGATGAAGTAAACTCAAAACACGAAAATCGCAAAATTCTTAGATATTTTGACATTTTCATGGTCGACCTTAAAACTTTACAACATGAGATAGAATATCATTCTAAAATCAAAGTTCAACAATTTCAATCGCCTCTGGCGTGAGAACAAAGAGACATTTTCGAAAAATCTTTACCAAATGTTAAAAATTTGAAAAATTGTGCATTATCTTGGGGCAGGATTTTCATAAGGAACTTGGAGTGATGAAGGTCGTTTCGAAAGCGAAACATCTATTTCTAATACTAAGCGTAAAAAGAAAATGTTAAGAAAAGATGTTGATCGACTCTTGAATGATGTTATCTGTCTTTGATATCCATAATGTTGTGTTATTGAATTACGTGTCATATGCATCGATTATATCTCTAGCGTCTTGTTGATAATGTTGTATGCTGTGAGAATCTCCGATAATGTGCCGGATCGAGTCTTTAAAAGTTGAAAACGAACGTCTCTTACGAGCTTTCAAATGCAAAACGTCGTCTTCAATGGTGTCAAAAGATTGTCAAAATCGTGAACTTGCTTTGCAAAACAAAATCCACAGGTTGCAATTAAATCCAAAATTTGAGCAAGCTGGATGATCAGCGTTTCTTTGAAAAGTCAAATCTCAAAATATGAACAAGATCTTGTAAAAGTTAAGCAGAATATGGTGTCATATTTGATTTACTCAATAAGACTCGTCATGAAGCATCAAGCGAGCTTGATCATTATCTTGCACACACTAGAGAAGTAATGAATTTTCTTTGGTAATATTAGATTACGAAAATCAAGATTTGATTCACACTATCTCTAAGTTAAGAGAAATGTTAGGAAAGTATGAACAACTTCCTTAGTGATTAAGAGAATAGCACCGGTAACACTAGTAATCGTGAACCCAAAATCCCTCGCCAAAACACAAGTTGCTAACGTGCTTCCTTACTACTAAAGCAGGAATAGTTGCCTCTTTTCCAAAGCGTCCGCACTTCGACCTAGGAGCGCTACATCGAAGAATAGGAAGTTGCGACCTAAGAAAAGATCAATAAGGAATGCTAAAGTAGAAGAACACCCTAGGACTATGAATAAGACTCACGTTGCTTCCACTTATAGATATTGCGTCGGAAAATGTAATAGAAATAGTGATGTAACGAATGCTAAACCTTTAAGTACTTTTGATATTCGATCGATGCACCTTGTGTTATTTGTCGTAAAAGTATAAATTCGATTGTCATGACAAATGTGTTGCTAAAGCTATCATCTCTAGTTTACGGAATCCTAAGAATCGGAATACCTCGAGGCCCACTAATCTTTCTAAAGTGCATTGCAGTAAACCGCCTCCTTAGATTCTAGGAAGCAGCATTCTTTGTCCCTAGTAGCTCGGTTTTACCTCCTAAGAATGTGAAAGTGCGACCTAGTGCATTCACTAAGACTAAAGCAAATACTAGTTGGAGATGGCGAAATGGATTGTAACACCCGACCCGACAAGGGTAAAGATATCACAATACGGTTCCATATCGAACTTTAACTAATGTACAAAGCGGAAGCCTTTACAAAAACTTACAAAAGATAGTAGAAATAACCAATATTCAAATAAATCTAAGATCTCTATGGTGAATCTTGCTCGCCTCTACTCTCAAACCCGGATCGGCTATCCCATAAGCTCATCTTGAATGCTAAATACTGCCGAGGGAAAAGAAAAGTCGGTGAGCTTACAAAGCCAGGTGAGCGGATATACGAAACAAAAGCTAAACAAAACCAATATACGAATAACGATAATAAAATGAAATAATGACGAAGGATCTTTTAGGATTACGGAAGCACAAATATCACAATCCAAACAACCACATAGCGGTTTAGACTTACAGCACATTACTAACACAAACACAAACATATCGGAACAATCAAACACATAGCATATCAAAATAACAGATTACGTATAAGCTGACGGAAAGTCTAAGAGCTAGCAGGCGCTTCCAGAAAATAATCATGGCATTCATACAAGTGAAGCAACATTTAAAGCACTTAATTCAATACTATAGCGGTGAAATAGCGAGGCGGTCATGGCGGAAATAGCGAGACGAAACTTATGAGGACTAACGAAACTTAACGGATCTATCGAGAAAGAAACAATGACAGAACTATACTTTCAAAATTTTGTTTTATTTCCATTAATCAAACAAAATTTGCAGAATCGTCTTAAGATGAACTTCCAAAACAAAACTTAAAATCCAGATTCAAACGTCAAAATGAAAACAAAAGATCCTAACTCAAAATCAACTATCGGAAAAATTCTTATAAAGGGTAACAAATCGAAGCGAAACTCCTATTCTCGTGTCGGATTAAACCTACTAGTAGTCAGTAGACTCCAAATCAGAGTCCACCTCGTATTCTTCCTCATGACTCATTCGGCGATCCGGAAAGAAAAGCCGGGATATACCGAATGCTAAGCGATAAAACTTCACGATTCGCACGAGTTCCGAACAAATCGTAGAGAAGCAATCTGAGATCGAATCACTTATCGAATATCAAACCGACTTGAAACGCATGACAAGCGAATCGAGTGACATAAGTCGTGCCCAAATCATATGAAGTAGATGAATCTTCTCGACCACCGGTTGAATCTTTCTTCGTCTCTTGCGTCTTTGGTTGGTCCATCCAACTTCCTCCAACGACATCGATGTCTCCAAAAGCGGCGGATCGAGTGTGGCTTACGCTTCACGAACCTCTCCATTTCGGGGGCTGATCATGCGAACGCAGGTCGGCCACCATCTTCGCTCCACGGTGGTCTCCATCTACCGATCGACAAGCGGATGTGCGAAGACAAACAACAAAATTCGGCGAAAGGAGGGCCAATTCGGTGAAGATAAAGAATATCAAGTCAAATCGAGCGACAATCAAAAGGAATCGAAGATATCTAAGCGGGGCGGAAACCTAATGTCTACCCAGTCCTCGCGGTCATAGCCTAAGCTCTAAGGGTCCTAAAACCTAGAGCTCGATACCATAAATTGTAACACCCGACCCGACAAGGGTAAAGATATCACAATACGGTTCCATATCAGAACTTTAACTAATGTACAAAAGCGGAAGCCTTTACAAAAACTTACAAAAGATAGTAGAAATAACTTAATATTCAAATAAATCTAAGATCTCTATGGTCAAATCTTGCTCTCGTCTCTACTCTCAAACCCAGATCAGCTATCCCATAAGCTCATCTTGAATGCTAAATACCTGCCGCAGGAAAAGAAAAGTGCGGCTGAGCTTACAAAGCCCAGTGAACGGATATAACGAAACAAAAGCTAAACAAAACCAATATACGAATAACGATAATAAAATGAAATAATGACGAAGGATCTTTTAGGATTCTGCGGAAGCACAAATATACGTAAAATCAAACAACCACATAACAGTTTAGACTTCACATAGCACATTACTAACACAAACACAAACATATCGAACAACCAAACACATAGCATATCAAAATAACAGATTACGTATAAGCCAAACGGAAAGTCTAAGAGCTAACGGAACGCTTCCTAGAAAATAATCATGGCATTCATACAAGTCAATTAAGCAACATTTAAAGCACTTAATTCAATACTATAGCAATGAAATAGCGAGACGTGTCATGGCGGACATAATAGCTAAACCGGTTCTCGGATCAAATCCTAACCTTAGCGAGTTTTAAACATGGCAGTCACATATGCAGACACGGATATATAACCTTCAAAACACTCAATTGTGCACTAGCACATTCATCTCTGAAATCAACGCATTCACGTAACGATAACAAATCATAATATCGGATATCTGAATCATGTTTAAACATATTAATCCTATCCTAGTATGGCAACTAATAATCACTTAAACAAATCGTCATCGGCACATTCACTAACATATCATATCGTAATACATAATATAAACACTCGAAATACCAAATCATACGAATACTTAACACGTATAACAGATAAAGATTTAGTCAACTACCACGAGCCCGAAACATATCGATCATAACATATCATAAGTAACCATTGTATTCGGAGGGTGACCTCGGAATACCTTACATAATATGAGGGAGACCTCAAATAACCAATGGAGTAGCTAGCTCCCGAATTTTGTGAAGACGCAGACGTACACACGACATCATTCACCGGAAAACATATCGGATAACGGATCGGATCTAGGATGCATCCATACGCCCTTCCTTACACCATCCGAGACGTGGCGAACATCACTCATCGCCCTAGAGTCATATCGAGGTGCATCATCGATACGGACATGGAAACCCCATGACTAGTGAAATATTTGGCTCGGTGTCAAACTAACTTAGGTCAAACACAGTTGTCATAAATGACACGGATCATAATTCATCATAAAGTCACAGATAACTTATCGATAACATCATATCATAAGGTTCATATTCGGATATTCAAGTCGAAGTCATATCACGGTGGCATATCTTACATTCATAGCGTAAGTTTATAATCAAGTTCATAATCAACCATAGCAAAGTTCAGCAGTGTGCATATCAAAATCTTCCTAACATAAGTCACATCGATATCGCATGGTTCACTAGAACATAAGTTCATATAAGCAACAGATCAAACTTTCAGGAAAAAGGGTTCATAGCAATGGCATCGGAAATCCTAATAAGTAAAATAGAAAAGCGAACGAAAAGAACATCATACGGAACCTTTACTGAAAAGGTCAGAATATCTGTACGATAACACAAGTGTCTTAAAGTAAGACAGAATATCCGTACCTTAAAGCAAATGAAAGGAAAGCAAACGAATGTAGAAATACGAAGATGTAACGTCGCGTCTCCTCCAACGAATCTACACGGATATGATTTATTTATTACTTATTAGTATAACGGATTAATCTCATTAATACTTTTTAGAGTTGTCAGATCATTCTCATTTTTAGTGACGGACGGAATTACAACGTTTTAGAGTCTTAATCATTAAATAGGTTTAACTTATGGGTTGCAAATGACAAACGGTAATCTTAAGGGCTTAATATGATAATTATCTTATTTGAGGACTAATATGATCATCATTCATAGTATAGGGTTTACAAATGTAAATAACGGATTTTAAGATTCTCTTTCAAAATAGTTTACACAACTTCTATAACTTACATGAAATAACGAATTACACACTTAGCTTTTAACCCTAATCCACTTCCTATTTATGTTCTAGGGTTTCCGTACTTTTAATATTACTTATTACGCATTTAATTTACATGTTACCTCTTTTAATGATTTCCACTTTGACCTAGAACGTACATGAAAACAAACCCAAGTTATCTCAAAACTCTTGCATGTCATTACGTTATTTATTTACACATGTTGACCCATAATTACTCAGAATTACATGTTGCACCTTTAACATCTTTAATTATACGACCTAACCTTATGTTATCAGATTTTACACTTTTAGCCCAAAGGTTTTATAATTTACAAAACATACCCTTTTAAGTTAAATACAATTCGAATGGCCCTCTAAATATCCAAAATTACACGTTTAACCCCCATACTTATTTTTATACGTTTAGTACCTTTATTTTACTGTTCACAAAAATAACCTTTAAGTTTCAATATTTACAAAACCAACCCAAACCTTTTATGTAGAACCGATTTATGCATAATTCAAGTACAAGCCCTAAACCTAGATGTAACCCATCATTAATCCATCATTACCACTGCATTAATGACCCTTAATGATAACAAGAAAACCCTAGTTTTTATAAACCCTAATCGTCCCCTTTTTAAATACTTTCCTTTTTCATACGCAATCTAGTAATAAAACCCCAAACAATTCACACAAGCTTCGAATTCACAAACATGTATTTTATTCAGGTCTTATAACATGTAAGAGCTTCTGGAAAAATCAATTCATGGTCTTAAAAATTATTATATGCCCATTCGTTATTTTTATACGATTCTAGGGTTTTAGTTCCAATTAATTCTATACGACTTATTAAGCATGCATGGCTAATTTTTATGTGTTCCATATGACTTATAGGGCTGAAATCAACATTAGGAACTTACCCTTGATGAGCTTGGATCGTTAGAACAAAAGAAGCACAAAACCTCACTGTCGAAACCCTAATCAACCTAAAACTACCCACGCAGCAAACCAGTGACTTTGGAACTCGAAAACTATTTTTCTCACCTTCTTTACCTTCCAACTTATCCAAGAAAAATGGCCTTAAGCTCTGGAAACTGGAAGTCGAATTATTTAGGGTTTTGGGAGTCGGTTTGGTTTAATCGGCAATTAGGGATTTAGATAAACCGTATATTGTGTATTTATATGATTTACCATTTTCCTTGTGGGCTTAATAATTTCATGGACTTAAAATAAATGGACTCTGAATTCTATAAATTATATTGGGCTCTTATTTAATTTTATTTCTTTTATAAAATTAATTAAATATATTCGGCAAGTTTATAAAAATACCAAACGAATTTTATAAGATTATAAACTATAAAATTTACCTTTTACAAAGTGTTTAATATTTATTTACATCATGTGTGATATTTCTTAATAATTTTCTAAATTTACATAGCTTATTTGGTACTATTTGAATTAATTATTCATAATTTTGATTGTAGGGGTATTTTGGTCTTTTGTGAACTTTAGAAATTCCAGGTATTACAATTCTTCCCCTCTAAAAGAAAATTTCGTCCTCGAAATTGGACAAGACGGAACGGAACAGAAAACGAATCGGATTTTCAGGACTTCTAGGAATATAACGTACGTTAATCTTATTTCGGAACAATTGGATTTCTTATCAGAATATTCGAACTCATACTTATTCAGAAATCCAATCAATAGTCAAATACTTATAATAGATAATTATATACTTATCGAATAATGGCGGAGAGCAGGATGAGGACGCAGAAAATCAAACGACAAATTCTAACTTATCCAGATATCTAATGATGAGGACATCATATGCATAAACGGAATAAATCCTATCGGCCTTAATAGTCGCGAGAAATATGTGGAGACATATAAGCTTAAGGTGGTCATAGCAATCTATAGGTTCGTACATATCATAACAACTTCGGATTCAAGCGTACATAACTTATATGAAATGATATCGACAAAATCTCACAATTAGATGCAATTTAAACGAACACGGAAGCACCAAATAATGATACAAGTCAAAGTCCTATCACACATCAATCACAGGCATTTCCCGACGTCGATACCTTCAATAAGTTCGAGATTATATGATCTCGGTATTATTACGTTGATCAGGCGTCATAATACTTGCATCACATAACAAGTTCTTATTGTCATTATATTCGGTCTCGGGTCATGACAAAACACATAGCTAATAACATACCACATACAGATAACATACAGATAGCAGGTTACATACTATAACAAACCAGATACTCATGAGTATACCATCATGATGGCCATACTTCATTCAAGCGGTAAATTAAACAACAACACTACGAAAATAAATAGCAGACGAAACTTATGAGGACTAACGGAAACTTAACGGATCTATCAGAAAGAAACAACAGACAGGAACTATACTTTCAAAATTTTGTTTTATTTCCATTAATCAAACAAAATTTGCGAAAATCGCCTTAAGATGAACTTCAAAACAAAACTTAAAAATCCCGATTCAAACGTCAAAATGAAAACAAAAGAACCTAACTCAAAATCAATTGTCGAAAATTCTTATAAAGAGGGTAACAAATCGAAGCGAAACTCCTATTCTTGTGTCGGATTAAACCTACTAGTAGCCGAGACTCCAAATCGAGTCCACCTCGTATTCTTCCTCATGACTCATTACCGACGATCCGGAAGAAAAGCCGGGATATACCGAATGCTAAACGATAAAACTTCACGATTCACACCGAGTTCGAACAAATCGAGAAAAGCAATACAGATCGAATCACTTATCGAATATCAAACCGACTTGAAACGCATGACAAACGAATCGAGTGACATAAGTCGCGCCCAAATCATATGAAGTAGATGAATCTTCTCACCACCGGTTGAATCTTGTCTCCGTCTCTTGCGTCTTTGGTTGGTCCATCAACTTCCTCCAACAACATCTGATGTCTCCAAAAGCACGGCAATGAGTGTGGCTTCGCTTCATGAACCTCTCCACTCGGGGACATTGCAAAGAACGCAGCGGTCGGCACCATCTTATTCGGCTCCACGGTAGTCTCCATCTACCGATCGACAAACGGATGTGCGAAGACAAAACAACAAAATTTGATGCGAAAAGAGGAGGCCAATTCGGTGAAGATAAAAGAATATCAAGTCAAATCGAACGACAATCAAAAGGAATCGAAGATATCCGAGCAGACGAAACCTAATGTCTACCCAATCCTCACGGTCATAGCCTAAGCTCTAAGGGTCCTAAAACCTAGAGCTCGATACCATAAATTGTAACACCCCGACCCGACAAGGGTAAAGATATCACAATCTGGTTCCATATCGAACTTTAACTAATGTACAAAAGCGGAAGCCTTTACAAAACTTACAAAAGATAGTAGAAATAACTTAATATTCAAATAAATCTAAGATCTCTATGGTCAAATCTTGCTCTCTCTACTCTCAAACCCGGATCGGCTATCCCATAAGCTCATCTTGAATGCTAAATACCGCCGCAGAAAAGAAAAGTCTTGGTGAGCTTACAAAGCCCAGTGAACGGATATAACGAAACAAAAGCTAAACAAAACCAATATACGAATAACGATAATAAAATGAAATAATGACGAAGGATCTTTTAGGATTCTGCGGAAGCACAAATATACAGAAATCCAAACAACCACATAACAGTTTAGACTTCACATAGCACATTACTAACACAAACACAAACATATCAGAACAACCAAACACATAGCATATCAAAATAACAGATTACGTATAAGCCAAACGGAAAGTCTAAGAGCTAACGGAAACGCTTCCTAGAAAATAATCATGGCATTCATACAAGTCAATGAAGCAACATTTAAAGCACTTAATTCAATACTATAGCAGCGGAAATAGCAGACAGGTCATGGCAGACATAATAGCTAAACCAGTTCTCAGATCAAATCCTAACCTTAGCAGAGTTTTAAACATGGCAGGTCACATACGCAGACAGATAATTAACCTTCAAAACACTCAATTGTGCACTAGCACATTCATCTCATGATCAACGCATTTAATGCGATAACAAATCATAATATCAGGATATACAATCATGTTTAAACATATTAATCCTATCCTAGTATGGCAACTAATAATCATAAAATAAATCATCATCGGCACATTCACTAACATATCATATCCTAATACATAATATAAACACTCGAAATACCAAATCATACGTAATACTTAACACGTATAAATGATAAAGATTTAGTCAACTACCACGAGCCCAAAACATATCGGATCATAACATATCATAAGTAACCATTGTATTGGAGGGTGACCTCGGAATACCTTACATAATATGAGGAGACCTCGAATAACCAATGGAGTAGCTAGCTCGAATTTTGTGAAGACGCGATTGCACATGACATCATTCACCGGAAAACATATCGATAACGGATCGGATCTAGGATGCATCCATCGACCCTTCCTTACACCATCCGAGACGATGGCGTAACATCACTCTATCGCCCTAGAGTCATATCGAGGTGCATCATCGATACTGGACATGGAACCCCATGACTAGTGAAATATTTGGCCGGGTGTCAAACTAACTTAGGTCAAACAGTTGTCATAAATGACACGGATCATAATTCATCATAAAGGTCACAGATAACTTATCGGATAACATCATATCATAAGGTTCATATTCGGATATTGAAGTCGAAGTCATATCACAGTGGCATATCTTACATTCATAAGCAGAAGTTTATAATCAGAAGTTCATAATCAACCATAGCAAAGTTCAACGAGTGTGCATATCAAAATCTTCCTAACATAAGTCACATCAGATATCGCATAGTTCACTAGAACATAAGTTCATATAAGCAACAGATCAAACTTTCAGGAAAAAGGGTTCATAGCAATGGCATCGGAAATCCTAATAAGTAAAATAGAAAAGCGAACGAAAAGAACATCATACGGAACCTTTACTGAAAAGGTCAGAATATCTGTACGATAACACAAGTGTCTTAAAGTAAGACAGAATATCCGTACCTTAAAGCAAATGAAAGGAAAGCAAACGAATGTAGAAATACGAAGATGTAACGTCGCGTCTCCTCCAACGAATCTACGGATATGATTTATTTATTACTTATTAGTATAACGGATTAATCTCATTAATACTTTTTAGAGTTGTCGAGATCATTCTCATTTTAGTGACGGACGAATTACAACGTTTTAGAGTCTTAATCATTAAATAGGTTTAACTTATGGGTTGCAAATGACAAACGGTAATCTTAAGGGCTTAATATGATAATTATCTTATTTGAGGACTAATATGATCATCATTCATAGTATAGGGTTTACAAATGTAAATAACGGATTTTAAGATTCTCTTTCAAAATAGTTTACACAACTTCTATAACTCACATGAAATAACGAAATTACACACTTAGCTTTTAACCCTAATCCACTTCCTATTTATGTTCTAGGGTTTCCGTACTTTTAATATTACTTATTACGCATTTAATTTACATGTTACCTCTTTTAATGATTTCCACTTTGACCTAGAACGTACATGAAAACAAACCCAAGTTATCTCAAAACTCTTGCATGTCATTACGTTATTTATTTACACATGTTGACCCATAATTACTCAGAATTACATGTTGCACCTTTAACATCTTTAATTATACGACCTAACCTTATGTTATCAGATTTTACACTTTTAGCCCAAAGGTTTTATAATTTACAAAACATACCCTTTTAAGTTAAATACAATTCGAATGGCCCTCTAAATATCCAAAATTACACGTTTAACCCCATACTTATTTTTATCGTTTAGTACCTTTATTTTCTTGTTCACAAAAATAACCTTTAAGTTTCAATATTTACAAAACCAACCCAAACCTTTTATGTAGAACCGAATTATGCATAATTCAAGTACAAGCCCTAAACCTAGATGTAACCCATCATTAATCCATCATTACCACTGCATTAATGACCCTTAATGATAACAAGAAAACCCTAGTTTTATAAACCCTAATCGTCCCTTTTAAATACTTTCCTTTTCATACATAATCTAGTAATAAAACCAAAACAATTCACACAAGCTTGAATTCACAAACATGTATTTTATTCAGGTCTTATAACATGTAAGAGCTTCGGAAAAATCAATTCATGGTCTTAAAATTATTATATGCCCATTCGTTATTTTTATACGATTCTAGGGTTTTAGTTCCAATTAATTCTATACGACTTATTAAGCATGCATGGCTAATTTTTATGTGTTCCATATGACTTATAGGGCTGAAATCAACATTAGGAACTTACCCTTGATGAGCTTGGATCGTTAGAACAAAAGAAGCACAAAAAACCTCACTTGCCGAAACCCTAATCAACCTAAAAACTACCCACGCTTAAACCAGCAGCTTTGGAACTCGAAAACTATTTTTCTCACCTTCTTTACCTTCCAACTTATTCAAGAAAAATGGCCTTAAGCTCTGGAAACTGGAAGTCGAATTATTTAGGGTTTTGGGAGTCGGTTTGGTTTAATCGGCAATTAGGGATTTAGATAAACCGTATATTGTGTATTTATATGATTTACCATTTTCCTTGTGGGCTTAATAATGTCATGGACTTAAAATAAATGGACTCTTAATTCTATAAATTATATTGGGCTCTTATTTAATTTTATTTCTTTTATAAAATTAATTAAATATATTAACAAGTTTATAAAAATACCAAACAATTTTATAAGATTATAAACTATAAAATTTACCTTTTACAAAGTGTTTAATATTTATTTAGATCATGTGTGATATTTCTTAATAATTTTCTAAATTTACATAGCTTATTTGGTACTATTTGAATTAATTATTCATACTTTTGATTGTAGGGGTATTTTGGTCTTTTGTGAACTTTAGAAATTCCAGGTATTACATGGATATATAACACACTAGGATTTAAATGGATGCCTAAAGTTATTGATGTGTGTATGTCTACTATAATCGCTCGGAACCTACAACATTTTGGGTTCCGCATCTACTTCTATTCCATCGTATGTCGATGCGTGTGTGTCACGGTGATCTGATCATTCTATGGATTGTTGATAGCGGATATTCCGGACACATGACGAGCAATCTTAAAGCTGTTATCAAACTTTATTGCAAAGTTCATTGGCTTTGTCAGATTCGGAACGATCACTGCAGACTATCATGGAGCTCTGGAGACTATATCAATAGGAACATCGAAATTAGCGAGGTTTATTATGTGGAAGGCCTCGGTGCATCTCTGTTTTCGATGAGGTCGATTACGTGATGGAGATTTGGAGGTTGCTTTCGGGAGAAATCTTGTTTCATTCGTGATCTACAAGGAAGCGACCTTATATGCGGCTTGCGTAACTCGAGTCTTTACACTATCTCTATGCAATACATGGTTGCTTCATCTCCCATCCGCTACTTTCAAAGGCAACATCAACAAAATCCTGGCTATATGTCGTCTCTCACATTTAAACTTTCAAACTATAACCAATCTTGCTCGACACAAACTAGTTGAAGGTCTCCCTACGATTCCGTATTCTAAAGATCACTCTGCTCCAGCGTGAACAAGGGAAAAGCACTCGTGCTCATTTTCCTTCAAAGGTGGAACACAACTCGACATGTGCTTCATCTTTCACATGGATTTGTGTGGCCCGATCGGCGTGCAAGCGATCAATGGCAAATGCTACATCTTAGTAATTGTTGATGACTATTCACGATGGACTTGGGTCTACTTTCTTGAAGCAAGACCAAGCTCCACAAATGATCATCACCTTTCTCACGAAAATTCAAGTTCGACTTGAACCTTTGTCATGTCGAGCAGACAAAGGCTGAATTGTTAACCAAACCCTTCGTGAATTTTATGAGAAAGTGGAATTTAGCATCGGACATCTATTGCGCACACCGAACAAAATGGAGTTGTTGAAAAGCGAAACCGAGCGTTAGTGGAAGCTGCAGAACAATGTTAATCAATGCTAAACCTCACGATTACTTATGGGCGAGTATCTCATCGCATGCTATACTCAAAACCGTTCTATGATTACTAAACACCACAACAAAACACCTTTTGAGCTTCTCCACAACCATAAACCGAATCTCGAACACTTTCATGTATTTGGATCCCTATCTATCCGAATAATGATCGTGATGATTTTGAAACTCAAAGCCAAAGTGACATTGGCGTCTTTATTGGATATTGTAAGAATTCTAAAGGTTACGGATCGGAATCGTCGTACAAAGCGAGGTTATGGAAGCGATTCATGCTCATTTTGATGAACTTACGGAGATGGCTTACGAGTATATGACTTGGAACCGGTCACAACCGCAAACTTCCCTCAAACCCCATCATCGGTGAACAAAGCCCCGACTCACTCATCAACAAATGGAAAGGTTATTTGCTCCATTTGTTTAGTAGCGATATTGATGAGCGTGCTCGGGTGTATCCATTGTTTCATTGCTCAGCGTGATACTACTCTTATACACATTTGCTACAACAACTCTTGTTGAAGCACCAGTTGACTCCACCATATGATTGAACAAACCGCTTCCAACAATGATGATCCGGTGATGATATTCTTAATGAAGTACCCCACTGCGATTTTGATCTAAATCGTTCTTTAACCGTTTGCTAATGACCTCGCCGCACTTGATGTCGCGGAATCATCAACAAACCATTTGAATCCTCGAGAATCGCACAATGTATACCAACATCAACCCTCACACATCGATGGACAAAAGACCATCCTCGGCTAATATTATTGGCAACCCGAATCAACCCGATCGTTCACGAGACAACGTCTTCACACGGATGGTGAACATTGCATTTATCACCTCGCCATGCCTTGTCTGGGCCTAAAACATTAAAGGCGCAATGACAAAAGACATGAGTTGAATCCATGCAAGAAGAACTCAACCAATTCAAGCGTCTTGAAGTATGGGAGCTGGTTGAGCGACCAGCGAGGGTCTCGTCATTGGTCTCAAATGGATTTGGAAAAACAAATTGGATCTTGAAGGGAGCGTTATCCGAAACAAGTCACGTCTAGTTGCTAAGGGTTATCGTCGAGAAGAGGAATAGATTTTGAAGAATCTTTTGCTCGGTTGCTCGTCTTGAGGCATTAGGATATTTCTCGCGTTCGCGCTCATATGAATATGACGGTCTTTTAGATGGATGTCAAGCTGCGTTTCTTAACGGACAAGCTGAAAAGCGGTTTATGTCGACCAACCGAAGGATTCGTTGATCCAGTTCCCGAACCATGTCTGTTGAACAAAGCTCTTTATGGTCTCAAACAAGCTCCTCGGGCATGGTATGATAAGCTATCATCTTTCCTCATTGCTAATAATTTCACCAAAGGTTGATCGACCTACTCTTTTATACAATATCACGGGCACATATCTTAATTGTTCAAATTCGTAGATGACATCATTTTGGCTCTACACATAAAAAGTATTCAATCGCTTTTGCTAAACTAATGAAGAAAATTTTGAAATGTCCATGATGGGTGAACTTCGTTCTTTCTAGGATTGCAAGTTCATCAATCACCCGTGGTATTTTCTTGAGTCGGTTCAAATATGCCCTTGAATTGTTAAACAATTTGGAATGAAAACTGTGACACTTATGCCACACCAATGACTCATACCAAGAAGCTAGATCACCGATTTACATGGGAAATTAGTGGACCTACCAAATCCAGTATTATTGGGTCTCTCATGTATCTAACGACCTATGAGACGATATTGTCTTTACCATTTATCTATGCTCCGTTATCGATCGCGACCAAGCTGAAACTCACGCCTCTGCGAGGCTAAAAGAATCCTCAGGTACATCAAGGGAACCATTAACTTGGGGATCGGTATCAGAAGGATTTTGGTTTTGAACTAATCGCTTTTGAGATCTTGATCACGCGGGATGTTTAGATTCATGAAAAAGTACTTGAGCACTACAATTTCTTGGTGATAAGCGGTGTCACGCAATCGAAGAAGCGAGGATTGTACATGTTGTCATCAGCAGGAAGTAGAATATGTAGCCATGTCGGCGTGTTGTGCTCAAGTCATTTGGATGAGAACACAACTCAAAGACTATGGTTACGTATTTGATGATCCCGATGTCTGCGACAATCAGTGCTATTGCGATCTCGTCAACTCGATTCGACATTCAAATCAAAGCACATCGATCGCCGTTATCATTTCATCGAGGACCACGTGGAGCAGTGCAGTTGAATTATACATGATGAGTGCAGAATACCAATTGGCGAATCTACTCACCAAAGCCTTGCCTCCGCTAGGTTTAATGAGTTGGTCCACGGATTGCTATGAGGTGTTTGACTCAAGAGGAACTAGATGATCTCTTAAAACAGTCTTAAAAACCAGTCAAACACCATAATCTCTTTTGTAAACACCATGTCGGCCTTGATCAAACCTTCATTATGAATTGTTACGCGTGCAAACTTGTTAATAAATAAATCATAACGTCACGAAACCAATAATGTCACTAATAAGCTTAAACGTTTAATATGTTGTGTTAAATAAGTGATAACATAAACTTTAAAACTTAAAGTTAACTAACTCATGAAACTTATCACGGCGTCATTGGACTATTGAACAAACAAGTGACTTTGGACTCATGCTGATCATTGACATGTACATTCAATAATTAGACAATAAAACCTTACATTGACTAATGTCTTTCGATATGTTGGTTCTTTTGGCTAATGTTATTTGAGATCACGACATGGTTGCTCAAATGAATTTGGATGCACGGATGTTCTCACAATGGTGATATCTTCCACAATGGCTATCCAGGAAGATTGGAAGAACAACCCGGGTTGACTTTGAAACCCTCACTGTTCGAATCTTCTGTTTGGTTGTTGTGGATATTCTAAAGAATCATCCTTACCGAATATGCTCTCGCATTACTGCTACAATCTGGAGATCTACATTCACGGTTTGGAATTCAATGAAAAGGGTCAAAGGTCAAAGTGCGGTGACGGTGGCCTCGATCAAACAGTCACCATCCACACTCTGGACTTATGTCGTTTCTTCTCATCCCGACATCGAGCCAACCGACTTCTATGCACTTTCTTTGAAGAGCAGTTTTACAATTCTTGATTGATATTGGCTATGATGAAGCTTGAGGAACTATCTCAAGTGATTGTACAATAATTAAATGCGACCGGGCCTTGATGGTGATCGAAGGGTATGAGGTGATATGCTTGCCAAACTTGTAGTCAATCGCAATAAAATATGTTAATACATATAAGCCGTAAAAGCGTTTATTTATATTTCACGATCTTCTATTGTTTTGTCGATAACAAAAGTAAAATCATATTGTGAAACAAATAAAATCGTAAATGATTTGAACTAATAGTTTTATACACACTTACATTTTCATAAAACACTATAACAAGATTAAGTGATTTTATATTTTAGATACATGTACAACAACTAGTGTTTACATATTGGCTTAACAAGTTTAAGTAACTCTATGAGTTAGATACATATGTACAACAACTAGTGTTTACATATTGGGTTAATACATACTTATATTAAGTACACTAAAATGGGTAAAAACAAGTATATACTAAAATGGGTAAAGTAAGTATATACTAAAAAGATAAAAACTAGCAAATGGTTTTGACCCATAACCCATGGTTTTATATATACCACTTACACAAGTTCAATGTATCCTTAAGGTACATTGTATCTAGATGAAAACCATGGATCAACCCATAACCCATGACCCATGACCCATAAACCAAAATACCCATGGGCAAAAGAGGCGGACCACGGATCCCTAGCTTTGTGCTAGCGAATCCCAGTGGAAGGGATCCGTGGGATCCGGGAAGCGATGAGGTTTTCCTCTATAAATAGTGAGCCATTTCTTCATTAGATCTCACCCTCCCCAACATACTTTCTCCCAGGTTAAATCTCACTAACCATAGATCCAAGAGATCTATGTTTGTAGTTTTGTTTTGTGTGATCTTGTAGGTTCCTCTTAAAGGAAGATCACCACCTTTGAAGTCGAGCAAGCTCGAGTCCATGAGTTGTCAAGCTTCCTCATTATCAAGGCTATTGAAGTCCTCTTGTTGATGACCTCTTTCTTTCTTCAAAGAAGCGTAGTGTTAAAGACATTAGTGAAAGATGTCTCAAGTGTCAAGACGAAGATATTAGTGAAGGGTATCTATCGTCTATAAGATAAGCACTTGTGGTAGGTGCTTAGAAGTCAAGACAAGAAGCATTAGTGAAAGGTGCTTAGAAGTGAAGACATAAGACATTAGTGAAAGGTGTCTTGTAGATCTAATCAAAGACATTAGTGAAAGGTGTCTTATAGATCTAATCAAAGGCATTAGTGAAAGGTGCCTTAGATGTACATTCAATATGGTGTGTTTCGATGTACTAGATAGACTACCATTAGATCCAAGGATATTGATGTCCTTGATGATGTTGTAAAGGAGTAGATCTCCTTTGGGATTAGTCGTTGGTGTAGTGTGGTAGTAGTTCCTCCATTGCAATGGAACTAGGTGCTTAGCCTAGTACCTAATAAAGGTTAGGCGACGTTGTGAAGGTGTAGTTCACCTAAGGTGTGAAAGAACTCGGTGGTTAGCCTAGCACCGTATAAAGGGTAAGCGGCGTTGTGTTAGGTGTGGTTCGCCTTGGTGTGAAAGAACTCGGTATTTAGCTTTGTCTGGGAAAAGGTTAAGCGGCGTTGTGAAGGCTTCTCCGCCATAAGGAGATTGGTGTAGTGATTACAAACTCTCGAGTAGGTGACTCGGGGGTGGAGTAGGGAAAGGAAGGTGTCCTTGTGGCGAACCACTATAAATACTCGCGTTGTGGTTTTGTGCTTCTTACTCTTATCTTTTCATTACATATCTTTATATGCTTGTTTATCAACATCCAACACACACGACCAAATAGATTGACATAAGTCGATCTAAATAGTTTAAAGGAAGTTTTAATTGGTAAAACTATTCAAACCCCTTCTAGTTTTCCACAATTGGCATTAGAGCTTAGTTTGCAAGTTTCTTGAAGTATATTGTACTTTAAAACTTGATACGATCCATAGTTAATTGAAAACAACAAAGAAGGTTTTTCATAAAACAAACACCATGTTTTCAAAAGCGATATGTTTGGATGTTGTTTTGATAAACAATATTTTTTCTTTTCATTAATTGCACTAATCTTCTTTGTGATGTTGATTAGTCAAAGCTCATACCACTAAGCTTTAGGAGTTGCTTGGTAACAAGAATACCTTCCTTAAGAAGGTATCTTAGGCATAAAGGCGGGGAATCGTCTAAGTGACATTTGTCATTTGTAAAGACATTCCTAAGTGCATTCGGTATGACTTTCTACTTATATCTAAATGATATTAGCTTAGTATATAAGTGTTATTTGTTAGGCTTTTATTTGAGTAGATTTTTGTGTTTACATGATTTACATGTAGCTTCGTTAGGAAGCTTGTTTCTCTCTATCGTGTTATTTTCTCGTCTATAGTCATAGTTTGTAGAGCTTGTGCTTTATGTCTTCTAATAAAACAAAAACACAATTTCAAAATTCCTCCTTCCTATTAATAAGCCCTTTCGGCCCACTTTTTTCAACCTCACCTTTTCAAATTTTCAAATTTTAAAAATTTCCTCTCATTCAAAACTTCATCTTCCTCCTCATTCCATCTCTTCCTAAACCAAGAAGATCCGTCATCAACATGGTTTACATCGCTTTTCGTGCTCATCATACACTCATCGCACTTGTGTTCCCTATGATGAAGTTCACATACGGAGACATTTACTTTGTGTTGTTAATCTATATTGGGGTCATTTACCCAATCCTTTGTATCATCCTTAGCATTGAAATGCAATATTATTAATTATCTACTTTATCTAAGATGTTTGTGTTATTATGTGTGTTTCATTTCTTTTGATCTATATGTGTTATATTCTTTCGTGATACATTAGATGTCATGTATGCATGCTAAAAGAAAATGTAGGATAAAACATACTTCATGGTACAATAACCGTAAAACCTATTTTTATCAAAGCGGTTACGTTACTACGGATCCACGGATCCGGAAGTTACACTAGCGGATCCCTTTTGAAAAGGAAGTGTGGGATCCGTCCTCTTGAAAAGCAGTTTTCATGCAAGATTAAAACCACTATCTTTCTAAAAATAATAATCCACTAGAGCTTCAAAACCATGAGTTAGCTAAATACTAATTGTTAATAAAATATCTAGTAAAAGCGTTAGATTATTATAGGTTGACCATAAACGTCTTCCTCTATTAACCCATCACTTCTATAGGTTCAACTATGACGCATGAATACGAGTTTGATTTTTCACTCACTAGCGTCTACACCCGAACATTTCCTTGAGCCCAACACACGGCAATCATGTTCGTGGGTTCAATAATCTCAAAACCGTCACTTCCATGAAGGACGTGTTGTGACACCTCTCTACAATTCGAAGAAGGTATCAATACCTCCTTCCGAGCCATAGGACTAGAATGTCTTCTTGAAATTAACGAGAAGTGTTGGAATCACTCCTAAGCGATATTTCAAGTATTTATATTTCATATGTAATAGGTAGCTTTATTATGGCCTTTATGTTTGTTTAAGGTCAAGCTTATGTAGAAGGCCCATAAGCAGTCCAAGCCCAATAAGGAATAGGGAAGGAGAGGGTGTTGCCTAGCTCCTTGCCTATATAAACTCTTGTAAACCCTCATTTGAGGTTGGTTGTTCAAGTTACTCTTTCACATACACTATCGCTTAACCTTTCTCTTTTATCGTGTGTGTGTGTTTGGTATTTGCTCATCCGCCTTCATCTCTTTCTCTAGTAAGCTTGTGTTGTAAAACTAGTGACCTAACGGTGGTATCAATCGCCAAATAGTTGGGTGTACTCGTTTGTTTTGAAGTTTTGGTTTTGGATCTTACGCGTAGAGATAACGCATTCTTTGGTTATCTTAAAACTCGTTTTACACTTTTTAATCCAAGATTCTTGTACTTTCAATGTTTTGAGGTGTTAAAATACTTGTTTTGGCAAAAGTTTCAAACTTCTGGCGTGGTTCGTTTTAAGCTTGTTTTTGTTCGTGGGTGTCGTTCTACGCGTAACCCGTTTAGCGATTTTGGTACATCAAAATTCACACTTTTGTGTTCTTTTGGTACTATTGAAGCTATTCCATAACAAAAAGCGGTTTAGAAACACATTTGGCGAGAATCAAAGTTACGAGTAATCTCGCGTATCAAAACCCTAAAATTACAGCGTAAGATTGTTCCTTGGTTTGATCTTCAATTTTACGGGTTTAATCCGTGTTTTCTTACTTGGATAAGTGCGAAAATCGTCGACTTTGGATATCTTTTGCCTTTGTGAAGTGTAAAAGATCATTTGAGCAAAAACCTAAAATTACGCATAAGCATAAGCTTACGCGTAGAATTCCTACGCATAAGATTCACTTTACGCGTAAACTACGGTCTCGCATAAGGTAATCCTCGCCTCGTTTCTCGCCTAACTTTTGTCTCGCTTAACTTTAGTGTTTTCCTACTTACGCGTAGCTAAAACCTCAGCGTAACTCCTTATTATTACGCGTAACTTTTGGTGTTTTACGCATAAGTGCTACTTGGTTCTTGTCTTTTCTCACCTAAGGACACTTCATCAACAAAGGTTCATTCGACTACAAAGATCCAATTTTACCACACAAGTTTATCATCATGTCTCAACCACCATACTCTAACTATTTCCTCACTTATAATCATCAACAACAACAACAATTAACTCCACAACATCAACAATGGAATCAACAACAAGCTATTTATCAACAACAATTTAATCAACAACATACTCCACAACTTGGTGCAATTCCACAACCACAAATGGTTCAACCACAACCAAGCCTTCAAGTTCAACCCTACACAACCGATTTCAATCAACATCCATCACGGACCACTATGAAGGAACCCACTTGGTTTGCTAAGATGTGTGAAGCTTTAAGCGACCAACAATCAATTCATGAAGTGGATCACTTGATAGACCTCCAATGCTCACTCCGAAACTACGATCAATGGGTGATAAGGTTCTTTAGGTTACGTGATCGAAGAAGCCACATGGAAAGTTCTTAAAGAAGGTTATCTTGGAAGGTCCATTTGAGATGCCTCTTGTCATTGTGCAGGAGATCCAGCTGCTTTGTTCCACCAAGAGATGAACAAACCAACATTGCTCTTGCTTGCTGATTTAAATCCTCTGAACTTCTACACTATGAAGGCGATGAACTTGCAATGGAATACATCCTCTTAGGATTACCAAACCCAATTCTTCGTAGTGTTGATGCTCAAAAGCGCACAAAAATGTGGGATCATATTCGTCTTCTTATGGAAGGATCATACTCAATCGGGAGGATTTGGAATCCAAAATTTACTTGGCTTATGAACACTTCATGATTGAACACGGAGAGACACTAGAGTCCTATCATCATCGATTTTCGGATATCATCAATGATTTGGATAAACACAACATCATCATGCCAAGAATTGCGGTGAATACTAAGTTCTGAGTAGTCTTGGTCGAGAATGGGAGAAGTATGTCATTTTCTCCGTCAAGCGAAGAATATGCATCATTCTACTTATGGATTGTTGTACGATTACTTGAAGCCTCATGAAAAGGAAGTTGATCGGGAAAGGATTCTCCGTGCTCAAATTGCTAAGCAGATCACAACCGGACAATCAACAACTTGCCTTGTATGCTCAGCGAATTATCCTCTCGACCATCAACTCAACCAAGCGCATCAAACACACTTCACAATCACAACCTCAACAAAATCAATTGGTTCCATACGGCAACAATGCTCAAGCATATGTCGATTGAAGCGGCGAGGAAGCAGATCCGTTGAAGCATTGCAACAAGGATTTGTGATGATTGCTAATGCTTTTGGCGTTACACCAACAAATCCAACAATCGTATTCGTTCCTCATCTAACACACGGACTCAATTGTTGTGAACAATGGGCGTGTTGAAGTTGAGAATCGTGATTATGGTCGTCGGATGGGCGGTGGTCAAGGGTTTAATCTTGTGGGTAGGAACACCATGAGCTCAAGTGGTGGAGCAGAAATGCTCGAGAATCGGTTAAATGGTCTTAGATGCTACAAGCGCAATGAGAAGGGACACTGGCTAATGCATGCCCAAAGCCAAGGACTAGGGCGGTGCTTATTTCAAAGAGGCCTTACTTTTGGCTCTTAAGGATGAAGGTGGTGGATCTCTCACGGACAAAACGAGCTTTATGGCGGATCACGAGACTCGGATGATGATATGGAGGACTTGCGAGGCTAATCATTTGTTATGTTGATGGCTAATATGCATGAGTGCACATGGTAATCTGAGCCCGGTGTATGACAACGATGGCTTGTCTCAGTGCCGAACAAACCATCATCATATCGAACTAATATCTCCGCCAATATATCGAATCAAGCGCGGATCGGTTATTCAAAATAGTCTTCTACATCTTCTTACGATGATTTTCAAGTTAACCACATAGTTACATTTGGCGATCAAGATGACCTTATGGTCTCCTTTGATAATCAAATTGACTCCGTGGTCGTACTTGAGGATCTAAAGAATGATCATGTTGAGACTCACGTTGAACAAGATGATCTGTTGCCTCATCCGGATTTTGCTCGGTTAATTCAAGACCATAAAATCAAAATGGAGGAATGTTATGCATTAAATCAATCCTTAAAAAGTAAAAATGCCTTTATTAACCAAGGATTTTGAATGTTTACAAATGCAACTCAACTTTTCAAAACTCAAGAAAACCGTGAAAAAGGTTTTGAAGCCGCTTTGCAAAATCTCATCAAAGCGAAAAATATTTAGAGACGGATCGTGATCTAGCCGCCTCGAAGAATGCTTTGTTATGCGAATTAGAACAAGCTGAAACACGAACATAAAAACAAATTAACGCTCTCACCTTGGAAAATCAAAAATCTAAAATTTGAGTTGTTAAATTGTCAAAAACGATTCTCCGCATACAAAAGCATTCAACAAATCGGGTAGATGACCTTCTTGAAGAAATTCTCGACTTGCAAAACAAACTTAAAGAGTTTAAAGCATTGTTTACAAACATGGTGAATCCGTATGACTATTGAAAAGTTTACCTTAAAACCCAATCAAAAGGATATGGAAAAAATCTGGCGATTACAAACCAAAGCTTTCACTAAAACATTCAAACCAACTCACGAAGTTTCGGTCACGAGAATACAAAATTGATAATCTTGTCATGAGTGTTGTTGAATATCATCGTCAAGAGGAATTAGATGCGAGAAGGCGAGTCGATCAAAATTAAAAATGTTGTTTACAACAAACCTTTTAATTATAAAAAAGCGGTCACTTCGTCACACCAGCGGATTCTTCTAACACACCAAGGGTTATCATCAAAACACGAGTCTTCTCATGTTAATCCCAAAGCGAATTTGCACAAACTTATGGTCCTTTACCTTCCATTAGTGAAGTAAACTCAAAACACGAAAATCGAAAAATCCTTGATATTTTGACATTTTCATGGTGACCTCAAAATTTTACAACATGAGATAGAATATCGATCGAAATCAAAGTTGAACATTTTCAATCGCCTCTGGCGCGAGAACAAAGAGACATCTTTCGGAAAAATCTTTTACCTAATGTTAAAAACTTGAAAAGTTGTGCAATTGCACAGGAAAAGGATTTTCATAAGGAACTTGGGGTAATGAAAAGCGTTTTCGAGAAAGCGAAACATCTATTTTGAACACAAAAGCAAAAGAAACTATTGAGAAAAGATGTTGATCGACTCTTGGAAGATGTTATCGTCTTGATATCCATAATGTTGTGTTACTTCATGCCTTGCCATTTGCATCGATTATATCTCTGCGATATTGTTGAAGCTGTTATATGCTGTTGAGAACACCGATAATGTGCTTGGATCGAGTCTTTAAAAGGCGAAAATAAGCGATTACACACGAAATTTACAATGCAAAGCGTCGTCTTCATTGGTGTGAAAAGATATTCACAACCATCAACTTAGTTTTCAAAGAAAATCGCTCAATTGAGTGCAAAATCTTGATCCTAAAATTGAGCAAGCTGGATGATCAAAGCGTGTCTTTGAAAAGTCAAATCTCAAAATATGAACAAGAACTTTTAAAAGTTAAGCAGAATATGGTGTCATATTTGATTTACTCAAAAGACTCGAGATGAAGCATCAAACGAACTTGATCACTATCTTGCTCACACTAGAAGTCATGAATTTTCTTTGGTAATATTAGTTACGAAAATCAAGATCGATTCACACCATCTCTAAGTTACGGAAATGTTAGGAAAGTATGAACAACTTCCGCCTCTTGTGATTAAGAGATTAGCACGGTCACACTTAGTAATCGTGAACCAAGAATTCCCTTTGCCAAATCACAAGTTGCTAATGTGTTTCCCTCTCTGAAAGCAGAATAGTTGCATCTTTTCCAAGCGTCCGCACTTCACGACCTAGGAGCACTCAATCGAAGAATAGGAAGTTGCGACCTAAGAAAAGATCAATAAGGAATGCTAAAGTAGAAGAACACCCTAGGACTACGAATAAAAATCATGTTGCTTCCACTATAGATGTTACGTCGGCAAATGTAATAGAAATAGTGATGTAACGAATGCTAAACCGTTAAGTACTTTTGATACTCGATCGATGCACCTTGTGTTATTTGTCGAAAGAGTATGAATTCGATTGTCATGACAAATGTGTTGCTAAAGCTATAATCTCTAGATTACGGAATCCTAAGAATCGGAATACCTCTAGGCCCACTAATCATTCTAAGTGCGTGCTTGGTAAACCACCTTCTTTAGATTCTAAGGCAACCATTGCTATCACGGTAGCTACCGCTTCACCTCCTAAGAATGTAGTACCACCTAGTGCTTTCACTAAGACTAAAGCAAAGAGTAATTCTGGATGGCGAAATGGATATATAACACACTAGGATTTAAGTGGATGCCTAAAATTCTCAATGTGTGTATGTCTAATATATCGCTTGAACCTCTAACATTTCGGGTTCCACATCTACTTCTATTCCATACGTGTAAATGCATGTGTAATGCGGTGTCTGAGATCATTCTCTGGATTGTTGATAGCGGATGTTCCCGACACATGACGAGCAACCTTAAGCTGTTATCAAACTTTATTGCAAAGTTCATTGGCTTGTCGATTCGGGAGCGATCACCAGCGACCATCATGGGCTCGGAGATTATGTTAATGGGAACATCGAAATCGGCGGGGTTTACTATGTGGAAGGCCTCGGTCAATCTGTTTCGATGGGTCAATTTTGTGATGGAGATTTGGAGGTTGCTTTCGGGAGAAAACTTGTTTCATTCGTGATCTACAAGGAAGCGATCTTATATCGGCTCGCGTAATTCTAGTCTCTACACTATCTCTATGCAAGACATGGTTGCTTCCTCTCCCATTTGCTTACTTTCAAAGGCAACATCTACAAAATCACGGCTATGGCACGTCGTCTCTCACATCTAAACTTTCAAACCATCACCAACCTTGCTCGACACAAACTAGTTGAAGGACTCCCACGATTCCGGTACTCAAAAGATCACCTTTGCTCGACTGTGAACAAGGGAAAAGCACTCGTGCTCATTTTCCTTCAAAGGTGGAACACGACTCTCGACATGTGCTTCATCTTCTTCACATGGATTTGTGTGGCCCGATCGTGTGCAAGCGATCAGCGGCAAGCGCTACATCTTAGTAATTGTTGATGACTTCTCACGATGGACTTGGGTCTACTTCCCGTAGCAAAGACCAAGCTCCACAAATGATCATCACCTTTCTCACAAAAATCTGAGTTCGACTCCATGACACCGTCCGAATAATCGAGCAGACAAAGGCTGAATTTGTTAACAAAACCCTTCGTGAATTTTATGAGAAAGTGGAATTGACATCAAACATCTATTGCGTACACACGAACAAAGCGGAGTTGTTGAAAGGCGAAACCGAGCGTTAGTGGGCTGCCTGAACAATGTTAATCAATGCTAAACTTCGGTTACTTATGGGCGAGTTGTATCTCTGCATGCTATACTCAAAACCGTTCTATGATCACAAAGCATACAACAAAACACCTTTTGAGCTTGTCACAACTATAAACCAAACCTCAAACACTTTCATGTATTTGGATCCCTTTGCTATCCGAATAATGATCGTGATGATTTTGGAAAGCTCAAAGCCAAAGGCGATATTGGAGTCTTTATTGGATCTTGTGAAAATTCTAAAGGTTTCGAATGCGGAATCGTCGAACTAAGGAGGTAATGGAAGCGATTCATGCTCATTTCGATGAACTCACGGAAATGGCTTACGAGTATATGACTTAGAACCGGTCACAACCGTTTAAACTTCCTCAACCCCATCATCGGTGAAGAAAGCCCTCATTAACTCGTCAACAAATGGAAAGGTTATTTGCTCCTACGTTACGTGGCGATATTGATGAGCGTGCTCTGGTGTATCCATTGTCTCATTGCACAACACGATAATATTCCTATACGATACACTGCTACAACAACTCTTGTTGAAGATGCACCTACACCAATTGACTCAACACAGCAGTTGAACATACCGCCTCCAACAATGATGAACGGTGATGATATTACGAATGAAGTACCCCGCTGCGATTTTGATCCAAATCGTTCTTGACCCGTTTGCCAATGAGGCTGCGCACGGATGTTGCGGAATCTTCAACAAACCATTTGAATCCTCGAATCGCACAATGTATACCAACATCAACCCTCTACACATAGATGGACTAAAGACCATCCTCGGCTAATATTATTGGCAACCCGAATCAACCGATCGTTACGAGACAACGTCTTCACTCGGATGGTGAACCTTGCATTTATGCACTCTTTGTCGCCAATCGAACCTAAAAACATTAAAGGCGCAATGACAAAAGACAATGGATTGAATCCATGCAAGAAGAACTCAACCAATTCAAGCGTCTTGAAGTATGGGGGCGGTTGAAAGACCAGCGAGTCTCGTCATTGGTCTAAAATGGATTTGGAAAAACAAATTGGATCTTTGAAGGGCGTCATCGAAACAAGTCACGTCTAGTTGCTAAGGGTTATCGTCGGGAAGAAGGAATAGACTTTGAAGAATCTTTTGCTCGGTTGCTCGTCTTGAGGCATTCGGATATTTCTCGCGTTCGCGGCTCATATGAACATGACGGTCTATCGGATGGATGTCAAAGCGGCGTTTCTCAATGGGCAACTTAAAAGCGGTCTATGTCGACCAACGGATGGATTCGTTGATCACGAGTTCCCGAACCATGTCTACAAAGCGAACAAAGCTCTTTATGGTCTCAAACAAGCCCCTCGGGCATGGTGCGATAAGCTATCATCCTTCCTCATTGCCAATAATTTCACCAAAGGCTCGGTTGACCCAACTCTTTTATACAATATCACGGGGCACATATCTTAATTGTTCAAATTCGTGGATGACATCATTTTGGGTCTACACATAAAAAGTTTTCAATCGCTTTTGCAAAACTAATGAAGAAAAATTTTGAAATGTCCATGATGGGTGAACTTACATTCTTTCTAGGATGCAAGTTCATCAATCACCCGTGGTATTTTTACGAGTCGATCAAATATGCCCTTGAATTGTTAAACAAATTTGGAATGAAAACTGTGATACTTATGCCACACCAATGACTCATACCAAGAAGCTAGATCTTTGATTTACATGGGAAATTAGTTGACCCACCAAATAGAAGTATTATTGGGTCCCTCATGTATCTAACGACTAGCAGAGACGATATTGTCTTTTTGGTTTATCTATGCTCCCGTTATCGATCGCGACCAGCTGAAACCCACCTCTACGAGGCTAAAAGAATCCTCCGATACATCAAGGAACCATTAACTTGGGGATCGGTATCAGAAGGATTACGGTTTTGAACTAATCGCTTTTTGAGACGACCACGCGGGATGCTTAGACTCGAGGAAAAGTACTTGAGAGCTCTACAATTTCTCGGTGATAAGCGGTGTCTTGGCAATCAAAAAGCGAGGATTGTACATCGTTGTCATCAAGCGAGCGAGAATATGTAGCCATGTCGCGTGTTGTGCTCAAGTCATTTGGATGAGAACACAACTCAAAGACTATGGTTACGTGTTTGTGAGAATCGATGTCTTTGCGACAATCAGTGCCATTGCAATCTCGTGCAACTCGATTCGACACTCGAAATCAAAGCACATCGATCTCGCTATCATTTCATCAAGGACCGCGTGGAGCAGTGCCGTTGAACTATACTTTGTGGTCTTGAATACCAATTGGCGGTTGCTCACCAAAGCCTTGCCTCCCGCTAGGTTTAATGAGTTGGTCCACGAATTGGTATGAGGTGTTTGACTCAAGAGGAATTGGATGACCTCTTAAAGCAGTCTTAAAACACATCAAACACCAAAACATCTTTTGTAAATAAATTTTCAAAAACAAAATACAAAAATATAAAATCCGATAAAACAACAAAAATATTCTCCCAATCTATCTTTCTTTCAACATGGCAAGTACATTTCTTCCGTCAACACTTTAATCTTTCAAAATTCGGTATTTTTCGATCAAGTGTTGAGGGAGAAAATAATCTATTGCTTGTTTCAAAACATCGTGTACTTGCATGTTATCTTATCTCGGTTGAATCTTTTACAAATGGTGGTACATTTCTGGTTCAAATACACTCCTCGGACTTTAATTAATAACCTTTCATTATTTTCTCAAGTCGAGGGGGTGTCGTCATGTTTCTTTCCTAAAATCTTCGTTTGGTAACCAAAATGGAAGTTAAATGGCTTGGTTTGAAAAAGGAAAAGGTGGAGGGACCAAAAGCGTCAAAGGTTAAAATCACTCTTAATAAAACACCCTCCACCTTTGTTTATTCTTCACATTATTGCAAAAACCCTAAAACCATCCTCGCAATATTCTCTCAACAAAACCGTGCTTTTGATCTTCATTGTGTAAGTGTTCTTGTGATCTAAACATGTTTTTAAGATAAGGTCTTGAATCTCATTCAAATCCAGCGGTTAAAATTCATGTTACAAGTGATAATGTGTTCTCGCATAAGCGTATGAACACACAATCATTAATGTGGACGTTTGTGGTTAAATGGATTATGTCAAAATGTTTCAAATACTTCAATAATATCGGTTTAACCATCAAATTCCACCGAAACACTAATTGATGATTTTTGAAAATTAGGGTTTATAAGTCGAATTGGGTGTTTTCGAATGTGAAGTGATTTGGTGAAAAAGATTGTTGTATAAGGTTGTTATCAAGTTGAATTGATTATATCTAGGCCCAGTTACATCCGAAACACTAATTACTCTTAAATGGAAATTAGGGTTTTGTGTTCATCTGGTTTGGGTACTTTTGATTCTTGACACTTTTGATGTTAAAACTTGACCAAAACAACGCTATATGCCTCTTAGTCCTCCCGAGAATCGGTTGTATGCATATTACGTGGCTAGATCTCATCTGGCGTAGATCTAGGGTTTAGTCTCTGCGTATGTCGATTTCTGGCGTAGCTGTTAAAGCGTGCAAATGTGTTTTGATTTGTCATAAAGCAGATGCTATGTGTTTAACTTTGTTGAAATGATGCTTTATTTCGGGCTTGCAACACGTAATATTGAGAATCAAGGTTGTTATTAATCTACGCTAAGGATCACCTTACGCGTAGCTTGTTATCGTAAGATTAGTCTTCGCGTAGCTTCTACGCATAAGGTTCTACAATGGACTACGGCGTATCTGTGAAGGATATGCGTGTGATGACCTCTACGCATAAGGTCAACTCTTACGGTAGCCTTACGCGTAAGGTTAATATATGCCTACGCATAAGCTCTCGCATAAGGTCTCCTTTTCTACGCGTAACATTTCTTACGCGTAAGTTAGGATTCTGGCGTAAGTTTACGCCTAAGCATATATCATTCCTGTCTACGCATAACTTTGCCAAAACTACGCTTATCCCTGGATTGACCTTCATGATGATTTGTTACGTGTACAAACTTGTAAATAAACTAATCATATCATCACGAATCCAAAAATTGTCACTAATAAACTTAAATCGTCTGATATGTTGTGAACAATAAGTGATAAAATAAACTTTAAAACTTAAAGTTAACTAACTCACGAAACATTTCACGACATCATTGAACTATTGAACATACAAGTGACTTAGGACTCGTAACAATCATTGACCTTTGTACATTCAATAACTAGACAATAAGACCTTACGTTGACTAACATTATGTCTTCGATATGTTGGTTCTTTTGGCTAATGTTATTTGAGATCACGACATGGTGAACAAATGAATGTGGATGCACACGAAGTTCTCTCCATTCTTGATATCTATCCTCATGGCTATCCAATGAAGATAGGAAAGAACAATCTCCGTGTTGACTTTGACACCTCACTTGCTCACGAATCTTCGTGTTTAATTGCTATTGACATTACGAGGACTCATCCTTATCGAACATGCTTACTCGCTCTGCAATTGTTCACGAGATCTACATCCAGCAGTTACGGAACACTATGGAAAGGGTCAAAGGACAAGCTAGCGTGTGCGGTGACTCGAATCACAAACAAGTCATCATTACACTGCGGACTTAAGAACATTCTCCTAATTCTGAAGTCGATCCAACCAAACTATATGCCTCACTGTTTGAAGAGCTCACTCTCCAATTCTTAATCGATATCGGTTATGGCGAGGCTACGGGAGTAATCAACAAGCATTCTCACGTAGAGCTTAGAGTATTCCTCAACCACGGAGAACTCTCTACATGATCATCACCAAGTCATTTACGGTCGTGACGGCGGATATGAGCACCTAAGCTCATGGAGCGCAAATATTACGGGCATTGGTCAACAAGAAACACATCGCTATCGAAGCTCGATTTGGGATGACATGATGTCATTTCTCAACAAACTTGGCTCAAAGATTCCCTACATCGGATATACCAAATTGTTGATCCGAGAGCACTTGGACTTCATCGACATTCCCAAGAGGCTCAATGACCCGACAATCACGACATGTTGGCGGAACCTATTCTCTGTCGAGAATCAAGGAAAGCGTCCACAAAGAAACAAGGTCTTTGTCTTTGCGATTTCCTTCTAGCGAAGATGTCGAGCTCGAATCGTACCAAAGGTATCGGAAGCGGTCGAGACAAGGCAAAGTTGGTCATCTCGACGAAAAATCTTACGGTACACTGTAAGGAGAACCGAGAAAAGGAAATCTTGGAAGTGTCACAAGTACGAGATAGTCAAAGGAATGTTCCAAAGAAGAAACCTATTCCAAAGAAACCTACCCCTAAGAAGAAAGTTCCGTCTCTGGAAGCCACTCCTATCATTTCACTTGAACGCAAAAGGCGGCTCGGGGCGAGGACTCGATGCTCTTGACACGAGATGAAGAGATCACATACTCGAAGCGCAAGGATGTTAATCCTCGGTAGCAAAACCTCCAAGTCCTCAATTTGTCCAAGAAAAGGAAGACTCTGCACTTGTACCTTATGATGAGAGCTACGAAGAAGAAGAAGAGCAATGAATAAATCATACGGAAAAAGTTTCTAGCGTCAGACACCTTCAAAAGGCGAACAATTTGCTAAAGATCAAATGGGTGGCCGGAGGATCAAGTGGTCTTGCTGCTCCTCTCCGGATCTGATGCGGTTAATCAACCCGATAAGGGATGCGGTACCACCACTCTTGTGCAACAACAAAAGCACTGTAGAAGACACTATTGTGTATGATTTTGAAAGCAGAGGCGAGAAAGAAAAGTCTAGAGATGGCGAGGATGATTATACAAAGTTTCTTCTAGGCAGTCCAACACACTCAAAGGAGAAAACCTCGAAACTCTAAGGACATGAAGTCTCCTCATGTCTCCTCATCATCAGACTCTTCATCTCATTCATCACCACCACCATCAACGAAGTCAACGGATCATCATCCAATCCGTGAAGAAACCACCTAAATCTTGGATTTCTCAAACACATGCAAGAATTGTGAAATTTGTCAAACAAGTTAGAAAGAAGGACATGCTCCACGAGAAAACTTAATTGGTATCTTGAACAAATGCGGTACTTACATGATGAGAATGACAAGATGCGGAAAGATAGGAAAGCTATTCGAGAATTCATGAAAAGTCATCGTCGGGAGGCCGAATGAAATGATTGAAGGTTACACTCAAAAGTACCTTGGGATATCGTTCCTAAAGTCCAAAAGGCTGGAGAAGTCGACAAGAGATCAAACCCACAAGTTTCTTCTCGACCTTGTCCCGGTGTGACTAGAGAAGTATTCTCGGACAACTCCCCTAACATCGTCGCATTGGTTAAACATACAATGGCCAAAAGGCGATCTCTCGAATACGAGTTAATCGCTAAACTAGTGATGCAAATGTCAAAGCGATGCGGCGTTTACGCCGGATGAAGCTAAATTTTTGAAGGTCTACTTGCTTTTCAACTCGGTTCATCATGCAAGGAGTCGGCCGATCAACCCAAACGGCCGAGATGGCGATGATAAGGATAAGGACTCTGCACCTAAGCGTCGAAGCGATCGGTCAATCTACATCTATGCCACCACCTCCACCACGGACTTCTTCTCAACAAAGTCTCCTCCACCTCGGTCTTCTCTTGATAAACCTCGGGACGATTCGAGTTACCACCACGACTCATAAAGCGGTGATCACTTTGAGTATACGGGTGGTGGCGATGAAGAGGTCCTTGAGCCCGACAACAACCCACCTCACCCAAACAAGTGCGAAACCGGTTTCATCATCAAAGCCTTCCAAAAAGAAAGCAGACGACTCTCGGCCGTAGTCGTATCATGGCTAGATGACGATAAAACCGAAGAGTTTGAATGGTTCTCACACTTGTCAATCAAACTCCATACCACGATGAAGGCCAAGAAATGGTGAGCGGTTCTACATTGGAGCATGCAAAACTATTGCAAGAAAAGTTCCATGTGAAGAAAATGACAAAATCGAGTTGAGCGAATCAAAATGAAGCTTTTCAACTATGGAAAACGACTCGAAAGCGCCCTCGGTCGAATATCATCTTGAGAACATCGCTCGAGCTATGTCTAACAACATGGATTGGCTCAATCGGAAGCAAACATTGACTTCACACAAAGGGACAACCCTCCATACTACACCATTGGACCAAACCTCTACAGACCATTGGCCAGCAGCAGCGAACCAAGGATTCCCTTCGATATTTCTTCAACAAAGACACGGAATTTCTTCTCCATGGTGGCGATGGTTCGAGAAAATACACTACATCATTGACTCTTCCATTCCAGTGACCATTTACTCTAGCGCATAGCTATCGAGGCGTCAACTCACTTGTTTTCGACAGCGTGCAAGCATCGACCAAGATGCATTGTATGGGATTCATCATTGGCACGAGCGCGAAGAATCTACTCTGAGTTGCTGGTTGAAGTCTCAACATGCGGTGTATAGCTCGAAGGACATCGTGGCCATCAAACACATTGATCTCAAGTCTAAGTGGGACTACACATTCTTAAAGAATATCATAGTCAAGCGACAAGATGAGCAGGACTATGGATTCTCCGAAGGCGACTTTGAGAACTTGTCCCTCAGCGACATCGAAGACATGTATCTTGCCAAAGTGAGGTCGTATGAGACAATTCTCATTGAAGTTCAACGTGAATTTATCAAGTCGGTTCTCATCTTCATTAGGCGCATCGTGATCAAAGAGCGTGTCGAAGATATCCGGATGGTTGTTGAATCATATCGAAGCGTGTAAACTTCACTCCACCGACTTGATCTTCCCGACATCAACCGGCTTAAACAACTCACGCTCATCGACAAACCTTTCGGCGTTGTTTACGCGGTGAACTTCAAAGCGCTTAATGGCGTGTAGTGAACTCCACAAATTTGGGGATCATACCTTGAAGGCGGTTAGGGATGGATTGGCGTCTGATTGAAGGATATTCGCACGAAAGTTGGGAATCCTAAGCTGGAATTCTCGGGAAAGGAGGGATGTGAGAAGGATCATCACCATGATTGATGAGCGGTTGTTCGAAGGATCGATTCGAGACGATTGGAAAGCTATGTTGGTGGTCGACTCGGGAGAAACATCATCGGCTTTCAGCATACATGCTTGCACTCACAGGAATATCACTTGCACTTCACGGTACCCGTGAATTGTTTCCTTCATATAATTTTGGATGTATGATTATATATGTGAATGGCTTGTGCACACATAACGATGTACAACCCGTAATTGTCAAGAAAGGACCACGTAGTGCGCCTCGGTGCCACAATCCTTATAAAAGGGCGAAAGCTTCTTATTTTGAGTAAAACCTATCAAACCTTTCATTTTTCAAGGTTTTGCTCAAAAGACAAGTACTTCCCATATGATTTTCAAAACCTCAACCGTTTATATCACTAATTGAGGGGGTATTTGATTTAAAACTTTGTTCACAAATTGTTCATAGTGGTCGTCTTCCCAACACTCGAAATGGTCATATTTATTCTCAAACGTTTCAAAATAACATTGTCATATGCCATTTTGAGGGAGAAAATTTGTGTGATAAGAAATATGTTGTGAATGCAAATGAATCTGTGAACTTGAGACTTAAACAACGAATTGCGGTACTAAAGCTGTTAGTAACTCGAAAAGACTTGTCTGGACGGGTAATAATTTCAAGCTAGTTCGCTAGTGATGTAAGCGTGTCTCATGAAAGGACTTGTCTAAGTAGAAAGTACCATTCGAGAAACTTTTGATAGACATGAACTACGGCGGGTTTGACAACCTTCAAGGTTTGTCTACACCTTCAAGGTAGTTATTAGAGCTAGTTGTCACCTAAAGGCGACAATATATCTCTTTAACTATTCAACGTAACCGTGTCTCGCGGAGATTGTCTATCTTTAGTGGATCAATTCAAAAGTCGCGCTCTTTCCTCTTGTGCATTTAACCATTAAAACTATTAAGCACATGTGGAGGGAGTATTTATGCAAAACTTATCTCTCACGATGGTTCAAACATGTTTTCATTTACAAACCCTTTGAGAGATATTTTCACATCTGATGGTTTAAATGGCAAACATAGGTTAGTCATGGGTTATAAGGTGACTAAGGTTAGGAATAACAGTCCTATGATCCGCTTGAGCGGAGGGATCTACCCAAGGACACTACCATTAGTTAGTGTTAGAAGTCCTTAGGAATGATTATAAAAGGAGAAAATGAGAATCGGAGAAAGAAGGAGTTGAAGAATCAAAAGAAATGTAAAGTAAAGGGTGAAAAGAAATAGCCCTCAGTTATTCAACTTAGAGGCGGACACGGGTTCAATTCATATACTCTTGGTTGTCACTTAGTGACACCGGTATTGAAGATTAAAAGTCGTCATGGACCCGGTGGCGCATGCACTAAACCTTCTTAGCCACTCAAGTTTCTCTCAGCGAAGCTTGTTTCATTCTCACGGGAACCCTACATAAACTATTGGCTTTCTCTTAGAGATCGTTGGTATTGAAGAAGGAGACCCTCTCCTAGTCTCCGCTCGGGAAAACCAAAAAGCACTATTGAGTCTAGAGCCACGAGATTCATCAAAAGATCTCTTAGGAACACTTGACATTTAATCACTTGATGATCAACAAATAAGATCATCGATGGTTCATATCGAGTCCTTCACGGATCTTAGCAATCATCGAGAACATTTATGAGAGGTTCACATCTGTGATCCTCGGTGATTGAATGGAAACTCTGCCGGGGTCAACATCAAACGACCACGGCGGTCGCCGGTAACTCCCGTGGATTACGCGGTGTGTCTCAAGCGGTCTGATCGTGAGGTGATGCTTGGTGTACCTCGGCGACTCATCGAGCTGTAGATGTACTTGGTACATCGCGTTATCTCACTTGTGGGACTCGGTTCGAGAGCGGCCTTTGTAAAATTAGAGTTGTGTTTTCACACTATCTTGTTAACACTCTCGAAGTTCAAGCTTGTAAGTCTTGGAAACCGCTTATTACTAACCGTTTGAAATGTTTTCTTCTTATGGAAGCTCGGGGCGGGATGATCGTCTTGATTCTTCTCATGTTCACGCCAACATCATCACTAATGGAAGTTCTATTCAAAAGCAACACAACCGTCGAATGATTCTTCGTCAAACCAAAGAATCTACAAAGTCAAAGACTTAGAGAACTTCATCGATATTGAATTCCAGCGTCAATAGGCGTGTGAGCATGTTGAAGAATGGCGTGGAGACCTTTGGGCGTGAGCGGACACGAAGCGGGCGATGCGAGACAACAACATACTATCACTTTCACCACAAAGAACAATGATCAAAGAACAAAGTTAAAGATGGCGTCAAAGCATAAGCGTTCAAAGATAACTATCTCTCTACTTTGGGAGATTGTTCGAATCAAGACAATTCCTCTCACAAGAAAGAAGAATGTCGGAAGGCGTCACGACTACTATTACATCAACGCCTTCACCGTTTACATTCATATATACTTGAGGGAGATTGTTGGAATCACTCTAAGCAGTATTTCAAGTATTTATATTTCATATGTAATAGGTAGCTTTATTATGGCCTTTATGTTTGTTTAAGGTCAAGCTTATGTAGAAGGCCCATAAGCAGTCCAAGCCCAATAAGGAATAGGGAAGGAGAGGAGTGTTGCCTAGCTCCTTGCCTATATAAACTCTTGTAAACCCTCATTTGAGGGTTGGTTGTTCAAGTTACTCTTTCACATACACTATCGCTTAACCTTTCTCTTTTATACGTGTGTGTGTGTTTGGTATTTGTTCATCCGCCTTCATCTCTTTCTCTTATAAGCTTGTGTTGTAAAACTAGTGACCTAACATCAATCACATAATGATCCTCCTAGTGAAGACACTCAAGGAACCTAGAATAGTCAAATAGGATCTATTCTACTCTACTCCTTTGTTATCAATGTAATCCTATCTCTTTCATGAAATAAAACATCTTACATTTGATATCCTAGTTTTAGAACTCCTTTAAACAAAACTTGGAATATAATGCATTGTCATGATCATTGCATACCTTTAGTAAAGGTTCTATCTAGCGAGATAGGCGGATCCCAAATGTTGTACTAAGCGGATCCCTACATCTAGGGAACCGTGGGATCAACAAAGCAGAAAATGCAATTACAAGCATTATATGTCAAACACATCCTTAGAACACCTCACACTAAGCTAAACATAGTGTCTTAAGATTGATCAAGACTTTATCAAGATAGGTTGACCTTTCCTACTCTTTCCAACTCACATAGATCACATTCTAAGGCTTTGTTAGATCTATCATTTCAAATCCATCATCTTTCGCTCTCAAAACTCACACTTCATTTTTTACTTGATTCCTCACAACTAAGTTAGAAATCCTTCGATTATGACAATATTGATCATTAATCAACCTCACCTCAAAATTGATCAAAGTTGATCAAATCCTAGTTTTTCCATCTCAAAACCATTAGGATATTTTCCAAAACACAATCCTAAGACACAACCTGATCTCTAGGATCATTTAGTTCCATTCAACTTCAATTGACATCTTTAATGTCATCCTTGGCCATCCATTGGTATTTTTTTCTAGTTCCAAATCCTTCCATAAATAACAATCATTAGCTACACCACTTCCAATTGCCTTCAAACACTTAAGCACCTTCATTTAAAACACTTGGGAGAACTGAAACACTCAAGGTGATGTAGGTCTAGGATCTTAGAAACATCATTTCCACTCTTTCATAAAGCTGATGAGCGCGGATCCTAGAACTAGCCTAGGCGGATCCCTACGAGAAGGGAACCGTGGGATCCGGATGACGATATATGACAAATCTTGGTAAAACAATCATTTCAACTCATCTTCCTAACTCAAACACTCCATCTCATCTTAAATGAGTTCCTAGAACGACACAACCTCGTAGTTGACTCTTGTGCATGCTAATCATCACATTCCAATGAACCTTAGTGGCTTAAGGCTTAAATGCACTTTCCAAATCTCTTGGTTTATAAACCACCTTGTTAGGATCTCCATAGTCATCACTCTCATCCTAACTTTCAGCCTTTGCAATCTCTTGAAATCATCTCATCATGAGAAAAACCCAAGTAACAACCTATCCACCAAAGAACCACCCATGAAAAGGGCTCGTGTTGTACACGAAATCTCTTCAACCGAATCATCTCAAACCAACGGTCAATCCAATCAAACCAATTCCTAGAAGGTTAGTACCCACAAAATTACCTATGCCTAACACCACCATACCTCCTAGGCCAAACAATATCATCTCCACTAAACCATCTCCATTGGTTCCTAGAGCTATCTCTTTTACATCCCCACAATCATCACCTCACCTCTACAATTTAGAGGACTTACCACCTAGGCCGTCTCATCCGCTTCACGACAACATTCTCCTCATTAGGAGGAACAATGATTCAAAATCAAGGTGTTGAGTCAACACTTGCTCCGGCTTCCTTTTCGCCGTTTCCATCATATAATCCTATTTGGATTATAAGAAATCACCAAAGTCAACCACCCGACCTTATGGAAGTTGACACATCTTTACCACCATCATCATTCTTGATCGAACCATTCCTAAATGGACCTCCACCAATCCTCCATCATTCGAGGCCCTCAACCCAGCTTCAATTGATCCTTTGAATATAGCCTCTTCATTTCATCCACCACCACTACCTAGCCATGACAAAGATTGCTATCATTGTCAACATGTTGAAAGTTTGATACATGAAGTACGAGAAGACCAACGTTTCATGTTCTATCATCTCCTCGAACGTTTCAGCGAGATTAAACCTAAACATAACTTGAGCTAGAGGATTATAGTGGTGTCTAAGCATCAGCGTTAGTTGGTCTAAGAAATTCCTAGTTATGTATTGTCTATTTTCTTATTTTTGAGTCATATATATCATAACTCTTGTTTTATTAAATGGAATTACATGCTACTTGTTATTTCGTTGAGCATATGATTACTTTGTATTCATATCTCATTTGTGTGATAACATTACTTGTTATATCACCTTTGCTGATTTTAGTCATCAGCCAGACGGATCCCTCAGTATTGCCTAGGCGGATCCCTACCAGAAGGGAACCGTGGGATCCGTGAAGTCAGAATGTTTTTCTTTATCACATTTGCAGGAATTGTGAATTATACTTGCTTTCTAACCTTTGTTTTGTAGTATTTCAATTCACTCATGAAGACTTTGACATCCTAAAGCTAGGGGAGCTTTATGTCAAAGCAATACTTTGCAAATTACTTGCAATACTAGATTTACTTTTCATAACTTCCCATTGCAAAATTGCAATCATCTAGGGGGAGCAAACCTAGTTGCAAATGATCTAGATTAGAATTACTTTCTTGGCGCCTTACTTAGGGATGGACTCGTCAAGGGGAGTAAGGCGAGATATATTCCGTTACTTACTCTTTATTTTTTTCTTTCTTTACTTTTTCTTTAAAAACAATGTGTTGCTTTTCTTCAAACACTTTTGTTTCGACAAAAGGGGAGAAGAAAGTAAAAACTACTAAATTCAAACGTTTACAATTTTAGCTTTTCCTTAAAATAATTTTATGTTTTGTCATCAACAAAAGGGAGATTGTTAATACAAATAAGCCGTAAAGCGTTTATTTATATTTTACGATCTTCTATTGTTTTGTCGATAACAAAAGTAAAATCATATTAACGAAACAAATAAAATACGTAAATGGTTTGAACTAATAGTTTATAACACACTTATTTTCACATAAAACACTATAACAAGATTAAGTGATTTTATATTTTAGATACACATGTACAACAACTAGTGTTTACATATTGGCTTAACAAGTTTAAGTAACTCTATGAGTTAGATACATATGTACAACAACTAGTGTTTACATATTGGGTTAATACATACTTATATTAAGTACACTAAAATGGGTAAAACAAGTATATACTAAAATGGGTAAAAGTAAGTATATACTAAAAAGATAAAAACTAGCAAATGGTTTTTGACCCATAACCCATGGTTTTATATATACCACTTACCAAGTTCAATGTATCCTTAAGGTACATTGTATCTAGATTGAAAACCATGGATCAACCCATAACCCATGACCCATGACCCATAACCCAAAATACCCATGGGCGAAGAGGAGGCGGACCACGGATCCCTAGCTTTGTGCTAGCGGATCCCAAGTGGAAGGATCCGTGGGATCCGGGAAGCGATGGGTTTTCCTCTATAAATAGTGAGCCATTTCTTCATTAGATCTCACCCTCCCAACATACTTTCTCCCCGAGTTAAATCTCACTAACCATAGATCCAAGAGATCTATGTTTGTAGTTTTGTTTTGTATGATCTTGTAGGTTCCTCTTAAAGGGAAGATCACCACCTTTGAAGTCGAGCAAGCTCAAGTCCATGAGTTGCAAGCTTCCTCATCATCAAGGCTATTGAAGTCCTCTTGTTGATGATCTCTTTCTTTCTTCAAAGAAGCGTAGTGTTAAAGACATTAGTGAAAGATGTCTCAAGTGTCAAGGCGAAGATATTAGTGAAGGGTATCTATCGTCTATAAGATAAGCACTTGTGGTAGGTGCTTAGAAGTCAAGACAAGAAGCATTAGTGAAAGGTGCTTAGAAGTGAAGACACAAGACATTAGTGAAAGGTGTCTTGTAGATCTAATCAAAGACATTAGTGAAAGGTGTCTTATAGATCTAATCAAAGGCATTAGTGAAGGTGCCTTAGATGTACATTCGATATGGTGTGTTTCGATGTACTAGATAGACTAGCATTAGATCCAAGGATATTGATGTCCTTGATGATGTTGTAAAGGTAGATCTCCTTTGGGATTAGTCGTTGGTGTAGTGTGGTAGTAGTTCCTCCATTGCAATGGAACTAGGTGCTTAGCCTAGTACCTAATAAAGGGTAGGCGGCGTTGTGAAGGTGTAGTTCACCTAAGGTGTGAAAGAACTCGGTGGTTAGCCTAGCACCGTATAAAGGGTAGGCGACGTTGTGTTAGGTGTGGTTCGCCTTGGTGTGAAAGAACTCGGTATTTAGCTTTGTACGGGAAAAGGTTAAGCGGCGTTGTGAAGGCTTCTCCGCCATAAGGAGATTGGTGTAGTGATTACAAACTCTCGAGTAGGTGACTCGGGGAGTGGAGTAGGGCAAGGAAGGTGTCCTTGTGGCGAACCACTATAAATACTCGCGTTGTGGTTTTGTGCTTCTTACTCTTATCTTTTCATTACATATCTTTATATGCTTGTTTATCAACATCCAACACACACGACCAAATAGATTGACATAAGTCAATCTAAATAGTTTAAAAGGAAGTTTTAATTGGTAAAACTATTCAACCCCCTTCTAGTTTTCCACAAACCGTTAAGTGATTGCGTAGGGGTTGGGCCCTCACGAACCACCTCCAAGATGTGAATAAGTATGTGATATGAGTTATGGATAATATGATGTATGTGAAATCTGTGTTGAGTGAACATACCATTGAAATGACTCGTCGACCTATTTATAGGTGATGAAAATAGCTTGGAGAGTGTTAGCACCGTTTAGGAGATCATGGGGGCGTCCCGATTTATGGTAACCGCTGAAGGCTTCATCCCACTATCTCGAACTTGGCGAGGAAGCTAAGGACATAGTAGGGGCGTGGGGAAGACCAAGTCAAGGTTCTTATTGTCTTGGCATCTTCAGAGAAGACACCGAAGGCATAGGACTTGGTGGCGGATTCAGCGGTAACCATGTCAATGATGAATGGTTTTACGCCACCAATGACTTAAGAAGAAAGACTTGGGTCTTCGTAATGCAATTTTGATCGAGGTAGAAGGGGTCCTTCGACACAGACGTCGGAGGATGCGTCATCAAGCCCCCGGTCGAAAGTGATATGTCACGAACAAAAATATTGCTACGACTCGAAATAAGCGAAACCTCCCCCGTTACAAAAAGCGAAGCGAAGATGAAAAGTCTTGCTCATATTGACCGTAATTAATGCAACTAAATATCTTAACCACCCTTTTCCTAGGTAAAGAGCGTCCTTTCAAAATTTAAAGAGTTTTGAAATCCGGTGGTTATGGGATAAGTAATTACGTGTAGGGTCGAGATTTCTCACCTTATAGGGTATATAATCGGTAAAACCCTAAAAAGTTTATTTCGCCCAAGTTTTCACTACCAAAACCTCTTCGATCGAGCCTTTGATCGAACAAGGTAAAGTGCTCCTTCTTCTGTTTTTCAAATACATTGGTGTGTTCTTTAGAAGGCTCCATGTCTACCAATAAAAAATTTGTGATAAAACAACAATGTTGCACTTGACGGGGAGGAGCTTAAAGCGTTCCTCATGATTATCCCATTCAAAGGAACATAAAATAATGCTACCAAGTAAAAATCAAGGGATATTTGATGCCCCGAAAATTATGTAGGCACATATACCCATGCTTTCACCACCTCCAACCTTAGGATACCTTTGCATCCTTTGATCTTAGAATTCCTCAGGTATTATGAAGTACATTTCTAGGTTCAACCCTTTTAGCCTAGCCAAGCTTACAACATACATTGTTATGTGCAAAGCTTATGGGTTTGAACCATCCTTGGTCGTGCTTGGGGTTTTGAATCTATACGGGAGGAGATTGGTTGACCTTGGCGAGAGGGGTGAAAAGGATGTGCCATATTGATAGATAGACCTTTTACGAACATAAGGGCTGGAAGGCAAGTTCTTTTATATCTAGACTACCATTATCCTCACGGATACTACGCATTGTTAAACCCGGACTTTCAATATGATGAGAAAAGGTTCACCGATCCATTGCCTTATCTTTGTGAAGAAACCCATTGTATCGCGTTTGGCTCGTCATCCGATCACCTTCCACTGAGCCAATCCTGTTCATGGTGGCATTCTTTGAAAGATGGGAGGGTCTCCGTTGGTACTGAGATAATTTGTGATGGAGAAAGTATGTATTTTTAAATTAACATAAGAAACAAAAACTTATCTCGTGATATTTATCTTATTTGCTCCTTTGTGTAGAGATGTCGTTCGGGAACTTTGTTGTGCTTGGAGGTGCAAAGAGGTAAGCTTTCTTCCAAAGAATCCCCGAGAGACAAGCTATGGCGTGGGCTCCTTATCGGTGTCCATAAACAAAGGCGAGGTGGAAGCCCGGCACTGTCGAGCACTGTATCCTCTGCTCCTCAGTTAAAGGAAACCATAGATATAGAAGATCGGTTGGTGGAGAGCGTTCGCGACTTAGGCGAACCGGTCTCAGAAGGACCATTGGCCATCGTGGGACCCTCCGAGCATAGGTGAGAGGGTCCGGCGAGATAGGTGCCAGTGCTAAAAGCGTGAAATCGATTAAAAGAAAGCTTGTTCTACCTACTCCTCCTCCGAACTACCCGGCGGAAGAGTGCAGGGGTAAAGTGTGGTATTTCCGACCATCGAAGGGCCAATGGCGATGATATCCATGGTAAGTTTCTTTCTGTGAAACAAAATTAGGTACCAAATATAATATGCTTATGAAATGTACATTTGTTGTAGGACTTCACGATCTGAATGAGCTTCCTTCTCCCCAGCTTGTCACCAACTCGTAAGCCATGTGATCCCACCCAAATGGAAGGGGTGATGGACAACAAGTCCATAGAGAGGCTCTGCGATCTTCATGATAAAAGCTATGTTCGCGATTGCATGCTTGACAACCAACTCAATGCTAGGACAAGGGAATTGCTCGTCTTGTTACAGCTCAAGAAGAAATGGATGGTATCTTTGAGAGGAGAAGGCTAGGGATCAGTATGCTAGTATTTTAGTCGAGTCGAATATGCCCATGAATTGTTAAACAAATTTGGAATGCAAACATGTGATACTTATGCCGCAATGACTCATACCAAAGCTGAATCTGATTTACATGGGAAATTAGTTGACCCACGAAATCTGAAAGTATTATTGGGTCCTTCATGTATCTAACAGCTAAGTAGACTGATATTGTCTTTGCCGTTTATCTATGCTCCGTTATCGATCGCGATCCAGTGAAACCCACCTTTCTGCAGGGCTAAAGAATCCTCAGATACATCAAGGAACCATTAACTTGGGATCACGGTATCGAGAGGATTACGGTTTTGAACTAATCGCTTTTTAGACGCCCGACCACGCGGGATGCTTAGACTCGAGAAAAGTACCGGAGCTCTACAATTTCTCGGTGATAAAGCGGTGTCTTGGCGATCAAAGCGAGTTGTACATATTGTCATGTTGAGCGAATGTGTATGTCGTGTTGTGCTCAGTCATTTGGATGAGAACGCTCAAAGACTATGGTTCGTATTTGAATCGATGTCTGCGACAATCAGTGCCATTGCAATCTCAAATGTTCGATTCGACACTCAAATAAGCACATCGATCTGGCTATCATTTCATCAGGGACCGCATGGAGCAGTGCAGGTTGAACTATACTGGTGGAGTCTTGAATACCAATTAGCGGTTGCTCACTAAAGCCTTGCCTCCCGCTAGGTTTAATGAGTTGGTCCACGATTGGTATGAGGTGTTTGACTTTCAAGAGGAATTGGATGACCTCTTGGCGGTCTTAAAACATCGAACACAGAAACATCTTTTGTAAATAAATTTTCAAAAACAAAATACAAAAATAAAAATCCGATAAAACAACAAAATATTCTCCAATCTATCTTTCTTTCAACATGAGCAGTACATTTCTTCCGTCACACTTTAATCTTTCAAAATTGGTGTTTTAGATCAAGTGTTGAGGAGAAAATAATGCTATTTCAAAACATAGAAGTGCTTCTTGCATGTTATCTTATCTCGGTTGAATCTTTTACAAATGGTGGTACATTTCTGGTTCAAATACTCCTTGGACTTTAATTAATAACCTTTCATTATTTTCTCGAGTCGGTGTCGTCATCATTTCTTTCCTAAAATCTTAGTTTGGTAACCAAAATGGAAGTTAAATGGCTTGGTTTAAAAAAGAAAAGGTGGAGGACAAAAGCGTCAAAGGTTAAAATCACTCTTAATAAACACCTCCACCTTTGTTTATTCTTACATTATTGCAAAAACCCAAAACCATCCTCGCAATATTCTCTCAATAGTGCTTTTGATCTTCATTGTGTAATGTTCTTTGATCTAAACATGTTTTTAAGATAAGGTCTTGAATCTCATTCAAATCAGCAGTTAAAAATCATGTTACAAGTGATAATGTGTTCTACGCTGTATGAACCTGACAATCATTAATAGACGTTTGTGGTTAAATGGATTATGTCAAAATGTTTCAAATACTTCAATAATATCAGTTTAACCATCAAATTCCACCCGAAACACTAATTGATGATTTTTGAAATTAGGGTTCATAAGAGCCGGTTGGGTGTTTCGAATGTGAAGTGATTTGGTGAAAAAGATTGTTGTATAAGGTTGTTATCAAGTTGAATTGATTATATCTTGGCCCAGTTACATCGAAACACTAATTACTCTTAAATGGAATTAGGGTTTGTGTTCATCTGATTTGGGTTGCTTTTGGTTCTTGACACTTTGATGCAAACTTGACCAAAATATCTCTATTCTCGATAATTATTTATTTCAGTGCCTCAAGGTTTGTCTGGTGGATACCGTGTCACAGCAGAGGATTGTCGTGGCGATCAGACCCCTGCGCCCAAAATTGGGCTCTTGCGGGTGGCGCGCGTGGTGTATGTGCCTCTTTAGCATAAAGCCTCGCATAAGGTCTCCTTTTTCCTCTGTTAACATTTCTTACTTGTGAGATTAGGATCTCTGCGTAAGTTTACGCTAAGCATATATCATTCCACCATCTCACCTTAACTTTGCAAAACTAGCGTATCCTGGATTGACCTTCATGATGATTTATTACGTGTACAAACTTGTAAATAAACTAATCATATCATCACGAATCCAAAAAATTATCACTAATAAACTTAAATCGTCGATATATTTGTGAACAATAAGTGATAAAATAAACTTTAAAACTTAAAGTTAACTAACTCATGAAACATTCACGACATCATTGAACTATTGAACATACAAGTGACTTAGGACTCGTAACAATCATTGACCTTTGTACATTCAATAACTAGACAATAAGACCTACATTGACTAACATTATGTCTTTGATATATTGGTTCTTTTGGCTAATGTTATTTCGAGATCCGACATGGTTTGAACAAATGAATGTGGATGCACTGATTTCTCCATTCTTGATATCTATCCATGGCTATCCAATGAAGATAGGAAAGAACAATCTCCGTGTTGACTTTGACACCCTCGCCTCACAGAATCGTGTTTAATTACTATTGACATTACGAGGACTCATCCTTATCGAACATGCTTACTCGCTCTGTATTCATTCACGAGATCTACATCCAGATTGGAACACTATGGAAAGGTCGAAGGACAAGCTAGCATGGCGGTGACTGAATCACAAACAAGTCATCATTACACTGCGGACTTAAGGGGTACATTCTCCTAATTCTGAAGTCGATCCAACCAAACTATATGCCTCACTGTTTGAAGAGCTCACTCTCTAATTTTTAATCGATGTCGATTATGGCGAGGCTACGGGGTAATCAACAAGCATTCTCGCGTAGAGCTTAGAGTATTCCTCACCACAGAGAACTCTACATGATCATCACCAAGTCATTTTACAGTCGTGATAGCGGATATAGCACCCTAAGCTCATGGAGCGCAAATAATACAGGCATTGGTCAACAAGAAACATCGCTATCGAAGCTACGATTTGGGATGACATGATGTCATTTCTCAACAAACTTGGCTCAAATTCACATCGGATATACCGTTGTTGATCGAGCACTTGGACTTCATCGACATTCCCGAGAGGCTCATGACCCTATAATCACGACATGTTGGCGTAACCTATTCTCTCCCATCGGAATCGAGAAAGCGTCCACAAAGAAACAAAGTCTTTGTCTTTGCAGTTTCCTTGGCGAAGATGTGGCTTCAGATACGTGCAAGGTATACAGGCGATCGGAATGAGCAAAGTTGGTCATCTCGTGGAATCTGGTACCGGATAAATCAGATCGCGATCTATGGGATGAGAGGGATCATACTCTAAAGCGCAAAGGATGTTAATCCTCGATGAAACCTCCAGAATCTCAGGTTGTGAGAAAGGGAAGACTCTGTGACACGCCTTATGATAGAACTACGAAGAAGAAGAAGAAGCTGAATAAATCATCACGGAAAAAGTTTCTAGCGTCAGACACGCTAAGGCCGAACAATTTGCTTTAAAGATCAAAGGGGTGGCCGGAGGATCAAGTGGTCTTGCCGAGCTCCTCTCCGGATCTGATGCGGTTAATCAACGATGGGGATGCAGTACCCTCTTCTTGTGCAACAACAAAGCTGTAGAATGACTGTTATGTATGATTTTGAAAGCAGGAAAGAGAGAAAAGTCTAGAGATGGCGAGGATGATTATACAAAGTTTCTTCTAGGCAGTCAACACTGCTCGAAGGAAAATACAGAAACTCTTAAGGACATGAAGTCTCCTCATGTCTCCTCCTCATCAGACTCTTCATCTCGTCATCACCACCACCATCAGCAAGTCGACGGATCATCATCAAATCCATGAAGAAACCACCTAAATCTTGGTTCTCAAACACATGCAAGAATTGAAAATTTGTCAAACAAGTTAGAAAGAAGGACATGCTCCACTGAAAACTTAATTGGTATCTTTGAACAAATGCGATGCCCATGATGAGAATGACAAGATGCGGAAAGATAGGAAGCTATTAGAATTCATGAAAAGTCATCGTCGGGGAGGGTAGATGAAATGATTGAAGGTTACACTCAAAAGTACCTTGGGGATATCGTTCTAAAGTCCAAAAGGCGGAGAAGTCGTGAGATCAAACCATAAGTTTCTTCTCGACCGCATCCCACGGTGTGACTAAGAAGTATTCTCAGACAACTCACTTTAACATCGTCGCATTGGTTAAACATACAATGGCGAAGGTGATCTCTCGAATCGAGTTAATCGCTAAACTAGTGATGCAAATGTCAAAGCGATGCGAACATTTACCGGATGAAGCTAAATTTTGAAGTCTAGTGCTTTTCTTTCAGTTCATCATGCAAAGTCGACCGATCAACCAAGCGGCAGAGATGGCGATGATAAGGATAAGGACTCTGCACCTAAGCGTCGAAGCGATGCGGTCAATCTACATCTATGCCACCACCTCCCCGGACTTCTTCTCGATAAAGTCTCCTCCACCTCGGTCTTATAGATAAACCTCGGGACGATTCAGAGTTACCTTACGACTCATAAAGCGGTGATCACTTTGAGTATCTGGTGGTGACGATGAAGAATCGCCCGACAACAACCCACCTCACCCAACAAGTCACGAAACCGGTTTCATCATCAAAGCCTTCCAAAAAGAAGCAGACGACTCGGCCGTAGTCGTATCATGGCTAGATAACGATAAAACCGAAGAGTTTGAATGGTTCTCCGCATGTCAATCAAACTCATACCGATGAAGGCGAAATGGTGAGACGGTTCTACATTGGAGCCGCAAAACTATTGCAAGAAAAGTTCCATGTGAAGAAAATGACAAAATACGAGTTGAGGCGAATCAAAATGAAGCTTTTCAACTATGGAAAACTGACTCTAGCGCCCACTCGGTCGAATATCATCTTGAGAACATCGCTCGAGCTATGTCTAACAATGGATTGCTCAATCCGGAGCAAACAGTGACTTCACACAAGGGACAACCCTCCATACTACACATTGGACCAAACCTCTGCAGAGCCATTGGCCAGCAGACAGACCAGGATTCCCCCGATATTTCTTCACAGACACTGGAATTTCTTCTCCATGGTGGCGATGGTTGATACACTACATCATTGATTCTTCCATTCAGTGACCATTTCTCTAGCGCATAGCTATCGGAGCGTCGTGACTCACTTGTTTTACGACAGCGATGCAACTGTCGACCAAGATGCATTGTATGGGATTCATCATTGGCTGGGCGTCGAGAATCTACTCTGAAGTTGCACGTTCAAAGTCTCAACATGGGTGTATAGCTCGAGAGGACATCGTGGCATCAAACACATGATCTCAAGTCTAAGTGGGACTACATTCTTAAAGAATATCAGTCAAATGACAAGATGAGCAGGACTATGGATTCTCGGTGACTTTGAGAACTTGTCCTTCAGCGACATCGAAGACATGTATCTTGCCAAGTACTGATCGTGTGAGACAATTCTCGAAGTTCAGCATGAATTTATCAAGTCGGTTCTCATCTTCATTAGGCGCATCGTGACAAAGAGCGTGTCGAAGATATCCGGATGGTCATTGAATCATATCGAAGCGTGTAAACTTCACTCCACGGCTTGATCTTCAGGCATCAACTAGCTTAAACAACTCACGCTCATCGGCAAACCTTCGGCGTTGTTTGCTGGTGAACTTCAAAGCGCTTAATGGCGTGTAGTGAACTCCACAAATTTGGGGATCATACCTTGAAGGCTGGTTAGGGATGGATTGGCGTACAAATTGAAGGATATTACGGTTGGAATCTAGCCTGGAATTCTCGGGAAAGGAGGATGTGAGAAGGATCATCACCATGATTGATGAGCAGTTGTTCGAGGAAGGATCGATTCGACGATTGGAAAGCTATGTTGGTGGTCACTCGGGAGAAACATCATCGACTTTCAACGCCTATCTTGGCTCAAGGAATATCACTTTGCACTTCACGGTACCGTGATTGTTTTCTTCATATAATTTTGGATGTATGATTATATATGTGAATGGCTTGTGCACACAGGTGATTACAACTCGTGTCATCGAAAGGACCACGTAGTGCGCCTCGGTTGCCTGAATCCTTATAAAAGGAGAAAGCTTCTTATGTTTAGTAAAACCTATCAAACCTTTCACTTTTCAAGGTTTTGCTCAAAAGACAAGTACTTCCCATATGATTTTTCAAAACCTCAACCGTTCATATCACTAGTTGAGGGTATTTGATTTAAAACTTTGTTAAAATTGTTCATAAGTGGTCGTCTTCCGACACTCGAAATGGTCTTATTTCTTCTCAAGCGTTTCAAAATAACATTTCATATGCCATTTTTGAGGGAGAAAATTGTGTGATAAGAAATATGTTGTGAAGTAAAATGATCACATGAACTTAGGACTTAAACAGATTAATGGTGCTAAAGCTGTTAGTAACAAAAAGACTTGTCACAGACGGTAATAATTTCAAGCTAGTTCGCTAGTGATGTAGCGTGTCTATAAGGACTTATGCGAGTAGAAATACCATTCGAGAAACTTTTGATAGACATGAACTTCTGTGGGTTGACAACCTTCCAAGGTTTGTCTACACCTTCAAGGTAGTTATTAGAGCTAGTTGTCACCTAAAAGGCGACAATATATCTTTAACTATTCAACGTAACCGTGTTCGCGGAGATTGTCTATCTTTAGTGGATCAATTCAAAAGTCGCTCTTTCCTCGGCTGTGCATTTAACCATTAAAACTATTAAGCACATGTGGAGAAGTATTTATGCAAAACTTATCTCTCAATTGGTTCAAACATGTTTTCATTCAAACCCTTTTGAGAGATATTTTCCACATACGATGATGGTTTAAATGGCAAACATAGGTTAGTCATGGGTTATAAGGTGACTAAGGTTAGGAATAAGCAGTCCTATGATCCGCTTGAGCCGTAGGGATCTGAGGACACTACCATTAGTTAGTGTTAGAAGTCCTTGGAATGATTATAAAAGGAAAATGAGAATCGAGAAAGAAGGAGTTGAAGAATAAAGAAATGTAAAGTAAAGGGTGAAAGAAATAGCCCTCCAGTTATTCAACTTAGGCGGGACAGGTTCAATTCATATACTCGGGTTGTCACTTAGTGACAATTATTAAGATAAAAGTCGTCATGGACCCGGTGGCGCACTAAACCTTCTTAGCCACTCAGTCTCTCTCATGCTTGTCTCATTCTCACAGGGAACCCTACATAAACTATTGGCTTTCTCTTAGAGATCGCGGTATTGAAGAAGGAGACCCTCTCCTAGTCTCCGCTCGGAAAACCAAAGCAGCGGCTGAGTCTAGAGCCACGATTCATCAAAAGATCTCTTAGGAACACTTGACATCTAATCACGATGATCAACAAATAAGATCATCAATGGTTCATATCGAGTCCTTCCGGATCTTAGCAATCTGTCGAGAACATTTATGAGAGTTCACATTTGTGATCCTCGATGATTGAATAAAACTCCTGCCGGTCAACATCAAATAGCCAGACGGTAGTGTCAGTAACTCCCGTGGATTACGCGAGTGTGTCTCAGCGGTCTCTGATCGTGAGGTGATGCGGTGTCTCGGCGACTCATCGGCTGTAGATGTGCCCGGTACATCGTTATCTCACTTGTGGGACTCCAGTTCGAGGCGGCCTTTGTAAAATTAGAGTTGTGTTTTCACACTATCTTGTTAACACTCTCGAGTTCGAGCTTGTAAGTGCGAAACCGCTTGTACTAACCGTTTGAAATGTTTTCTTCTTATGGAGCTCCGAGGGGATGATCGTCTGATTCTTCTCATGTTCACGCCAACATCATCACTAATGGAAGCTCATTCAAAAGCAGCGCCAACCGTCGAATGATTCTTCGTCAAACCAAAGAATCTACAAAGTCAAAGACTTACGAAACTTCATCGATATTGACTTCCAGCGTCAAAGGCGTGTGAGCATGTTGAAGAATGGCGTGAAGACATTGGAGCGACAAAGCGGAGACTGACGGTGGTCTGAGACAACAACATACTATCACTTTCACCACAAAGAACAATCAAAGAACAAAGTCAAGATGGCGTCAAGCATAACGTTCAAAGATAACTATCTCTCTACCTTTGGGAGATTGTTCAAATCAAGACAATTCCTCTCACAAGAAAGAAGAATGTCGGAAGGCGTCCACATTACTATTACATCAGCCTTCACCGTTCACATTCATATATACTTGAGGAGATTGTTGGAATCACTCCTAATGATATTTCAAGTATTTATATTTCATATGTAATAGGTAGCTTTATTATGGCCTTTATGTTTGTTTAAGGTCAAGCTTATGTAGAAGGCCCATAAGCTTGATCCAAGCTAATAAAGAATAGGGAAGGAGAGGGAGTGTTGCCCTAGCTCATTGCCTATATAAACTCTTATAAACCTCATTTGAGGGTTGGTTGTTCAAATTACTCTTTCATACACTATCGCTTAACCTTTCTCTTTTATCGTGTGTGTGTGTTTGGTATTGCTCATCCGCCTTCATCTCTTTCTCTAGTAAGCTTGTGTTGTAAAACTAGTGACCTAACACCACGAGATATCAGAGAAGAGTATAAGCCGCTTGCTCTTATTCTCGTGAAAATGTTTGGAGTCTTAGGGAAATCAAGATATTCTTCACCTTGTTGTGCTCACATGTTGTCTTTGTTGCTAACACAACAACCATACAATCCTCCTGCTTACATAAGGCGTATTGCAAATCTTCAAGGCTCCAAGAATAAAATCATTCCTTATGGAATGTTCTTGTACGCTCTATCACAATGTTGTCTTCCATCCTCAATTTCAAAGTCCGTTATGCGTGCTTGTGAACAAGATGATGGAACCGCTATATCTCTCTTATGAGAGCGTTCTTCATTCATGATTCCACCAATACCCATCAATCACATAATGATCCTCCCTAGTGAAGACACTCAAGGAACCTAGAATAGTCAAATAGGATCTATTCTACTCTACTCCTTTGTTATCAATGTAATCCTATCTCTTTCATGAAATAAAACATCTTACATTTGATATCCTAGTTTTAGAAACTCCTTTAAACAAAATTTGGAATATAATGCATTGTCATGATCATTGCATACCTTTAGTAAAGGTTACATCATGAGATAGGCGGATCCCAAATGTTGTACTAAGCGGATCCCTACATCTAGGGACCGTAGGATCGGCAAGCAGAAAATGCAATTGCAAGCATTATATATCACACATCACTTAGAACACCTCACTAAGCTAAACATAGTGTCTTAAAGATTGATCAAGACTTTATCAAATAGGTTGACCTTTCCTACTCTTTCCAACTCACAGATCATTCTAAGGCTTTGTTAGATCTATCATTTCAAATCCATCATCTTTATCTCAAAACTCACACTTCATTTTTGCTTGATTCCTCACAACTAAGTTAGAACTCCTTGATTATGACAATATTGATCATTAATCAACCTCACTCAAAATTGATCAAAGTTGATCAAATCCTAGTTTTCCATCTCAAAACCATTAGGATATTTTCCAAAACACAATCCTAAGACACAACTGATCTCTAGAAACGAGACGATCCAAAATATTGTCCAAAAGTTTTTAAACCCATCGGCACAAATCTATACCTCGTCTTTTCGGTGGTACTTAATACATAAAAATCAACCACCGCAAATCAAGGCGGTACACCTACTAGCGGGGTGTGACCATAATAAGTTCGAACAACGATTTAAAACTTGCCTTTGTGTCCTTGTGATTTGGTGTACCTTTTTCAAAAGCCATTTCATTTGTGATTATTGGTTAAGTTCACTTGTCGTTTTGCCGCATTTGTTTTGGCGGATTTTTATACTTAGTGCATGCGCTCGTTCTTCGATTCTAAGTCCACTTTACGAGCTTTCGAACATTCTCGTGAGCGTGGGGGCGTTACGCTCCTTGACCGTGGTGAGGCGTCTACCACCACCACCCTCTGTCGTAATGGCGAGAAGATAAGCCCATGAATGAGCTTCTCCAAGCACCCATCGAGGGTTACGGAGATGCTATTGTTGTCCCGCCATCGTGGGCGATGCTGACTCAAAACCGGGTTGCTTAATGCGGTAACAAGCGATTCTATGGTTTTGGCGGGATGATCCTCATGCACACATTCGATGGTTTAACAAGATTGCATCTACCATCAAGTACAAGAATGTCCCCATGAAGCTATCAAGCTTTTCGTTTCCCATTTTCTCTAGAGGACAAGCCGGGAATTGGCTTGAGAAACAACCCCTCGTTCCATTGAGACATGGGAAGATCTAGTCACCAAGTTAGTTAATCGAGTTCTATCCTCCATCCCGAACTACAAGTCTTAAGAATGAGATAATGAAATTTTCTCGAGATTTGATGAATCATTCGGGGAGGCATGGGATCGTTACAAAGAGTTGCTCATGATGTCGCATCACGGTTTTACCGAGTTAATGCAAATGGATACTTTCTATAATGGTCTCGACCAGACTAATCAAGACTCTTTGAATGCCTCCAGCGGGAGAGTAATTTCTGAGCAAGACCACAAAGAGGCCTTGCAAATCATTGAGAACAAGTCTCGGGTCCGCCTTTCCGAGCAAAGACATGTCGGTCTAATCTTTGGACCTTCTTCATCTCTCCCGTGAGTACATCTAGCACCGATGCTAAGATTGACAAACTCACGAGATATTATTCGAGCTTTGGTTCTTGCTAACCAAAGAAAGTGACCTTCACGCGACACCATCACATGGTGAAGTGAAGAAAGTCGAGTTGTGTTACTTGTGGTGGTCCTCATGCATACTACAATCAGTCGCCACCGATGGTAGTCCGTTTGAAGCCAATGCTCTAGATGTACTTCACGGCGGGGAGGTAATCAATACCGTCCTCAAAATGAACCACACTACCGTGCTAACACTAATCGGGCACCACCGGTTTTAACGAGAATCATAACATGCAAAACCGGAATCGAGAACCAGCGAGAATGAACAAGGTTATCAAAACCAAGGTAATTTCTATCATGGACCAAATCAAGGTTTCCAACATCAAAACCTTAATCAAAACAATTTCAATCGGGAATCAATTTCATGGGAATATGAATCCTAATCAAGGAAATTTTCAAAATCAAGGCCCTAATCCTAACATTAGAGGCGAATTTTCCTAATCCACCTCCGCCATTGTTCCAACGGACCATCATCGATGAAATTTGTTGAAGCAATTCATGAAATCCAAGATGAAATGAGCAGGGTTGTTGGTCGATCAGTTGGCGATCTAAAGAAGTCTTTAAATGATCAACCCTCGGGCTCGGAAAACTTCCGAGCAACACGATCGCTAACCGAGGGGCGTCTGGCGATCGCTGACCGAAGTGGTGTTTCATATGATGGACACTGCTATTCCTACTACCTCCTCTTCTTCTTCTCTCCCAAAGGTAGTAGAAAGTGAACCTCCAACACACAATGGACCTTTGACTCCAATGCCTCCTCCACTAGGAGAAATGAGTCAAGTTACCAAGGATACAATGGACAAGGTGCATTTTTCAAGCCCATGATACCTGCACACGTCCACCTTGGTAGTCAACCTCAAGTTGTCCGAAACCCAAATCCAATCCGGGAGTTGTTTTTGAACCTCCTGTAGCTCCGTTGAAAATCCAATCCAAATCTTCTATTCCTTACCCATCACGTTTGAATGAGCAAAAGCTCATGAGAAAGCGGTCATCGAATGGACAAATTTTTCCAAATTTTCCAAGAGTTACATTTGACATAAACTGCGGATGCTATCATGTTGATGCCCAAGTTTGCATCAACTCTCAAACACATGTTAAGCAACAAGGAAAAATTTGTTTGAAATGGCAAAACTCCTTTAAGCGAGCGCTTTCGTGATTATCTTGAAAAACTTCTGAGAAACTTGGAGATCTGGGAAATTTCTCTTACCTTGTGTATTTCAAGAATGGTTGAATGCTTTGCCTTAGCGATCTTGGTGCAAGCATCAATCGATGCCTTATTGATATGGAAGAAACTTTCTCTTGGGAACTTACTTGTAAAACACGAAAATTTAAAATCCGAATAAAGACTAAAATACCCTTAGAACAAAAATTATAAAATATGTAAAATCTATTTATAACATTTAAAGAAATTAAAAGTTTAACTTGCGAATATTTAAAAGCCCTAACTAAAATATATTACGTAATTGATTTAGTGCGACGAAGAGTTAAAGTTTCGTAAATGTTTTGGGTCGCGTTTGTTTGTTTCGTATGAGCCTAGGGCGAAGCCCAAATGGTGGTGCGTGTGATGATGGTGACGGTTGGACCAAACCCAAACCCAAACCCAATTACTTTCCTAGTTTAACTCAAATACTACAACTATATATACCCTACATAATCATAAGTTTGGAACCCTAGTTATTTTGCTCTCTCTTTTTCTTTTTCTCCCTATTCGGCCGAGCCTAAACAAAACACCCTTGGTGTTGATTTTGCTTCAACGAGTTAAGGTATATCGTTTATTTGTATTCCTTTAACGTACCTTGCGTGTATATGTCAAGTTATATTTGTTTAAATCGCGTTTTCCTTGTTGTTCTTTTGTGGCGAGGGGTATAAAACAAAAACCAAGAGAAACCCTAATTAATTTAACTAGTAACTAATAAGAAACATGTAACGTAAGATGTGATATTGAATCGAGTCGTGTTTGTGTTGATTTAATAAGGGCCGAAACACATTAAATAGGACCGAACCATGTGTAGTTTTCGAATAATGATTATAACTTAATAACTTGAATAAGTAAAGTATTTAGATGAGCTAATACTAGTGTAAACCCTAATTTACATAAACCCTAATTTGAATCGAGTTACATATAAGATGTGAAGATGCATTACTTAAGTAAAGGTTATGTTAAACATAAACCCTAGTTTTGATATGCTAATTTAGTAAGTTATGCTAAACCCTAATATAGTAAATGAGTGATTAATACAAGTAATAAGTAAATTATATGTCACATAAAATCATAAACATATGCGTTGAAACATAAAAGGAAAGATTATTTTGTGACGTGTTAGGTTAAGTAACTAGTCATTTAAAAGGCGTAACATGTAAGTTAATGCATATTAATGAGACATTTAAGAATGAAAACCCTAACGTTAATAAAAGCGTATGAAACCCTAATTTACGATATTAATATTAAAGCATTTAAGTCTCATTTAATTATGGAAACCTAAAATATTTAAAGGATCATTTGACGATTTGGAATCATTAATAATATATCGACATTAATGTATATAGGTTACGTGAAGAAGGAGTAATTCTTTGCTTCCTGTTTGACTTTTGATCTCTTGCTTTCGAATAAGATGCGGATATTCGACCTTTTAGGTAAAGGTTTCGTATAAGTTTTCTTTTCGTTTTCATATTAGGATTTCCTAAACCTTTGCTATGAACCTAATGTGTCTATTTGTATGTTGCTTATACGAGCTGTGATTTTGAATCATAAAACCTTTGATTTTGAACTATATGATATGAAGACTTTGATTTTGAAAACATGATTAAACATTTGATAAAATATGATCTATATCGGTTATGACATTCTTATTTGATCTCGATAGTTGACACAGAGCCAATTTTAACTAGTCATGGGGTTCCATGTCCGTGTCGACAAATGCACTTGACATGACTCTAGGGCGATGAGTGATGTTACCTTACGTCCTTATCTCATTATCTGTATGAGCTCAATTTGAATTATATTATGAATATACATGCGTGGGCGTATGGATGCATCCTAGATACATTATATGCCATATATTATTGTTATATCATTATATGTTATCGATGATTGATCTTTGCGTGCATGCGTCCTTCATAACTCTGGTAGGTCTCCCTACAAATATGTTGCCTTATGTGATTATGATATGTTTACGATATGGCATATGTTACGGGCTTTGAGGTAGTTAGCTATAAAACTTATTCGATATTACGAATTTTTATCTTTTGAAAAGACTATGATTTCACTATCTTTCTTTTACTTTATTTCGTATTTGTTCTGTTTCGTATTCGTTTTGCTTGTATATCATTCCTTGGGCTTTTGAAGCTCAGCACTTTCTTTTCTTCATGGCGGTATCTAAGCATTAGGCTGAGTATTGCTTTGGGATGAGTCTTTGAGTGGACTTACCTTAGAGATTTAGCTTTGATCTTATGATGCCATTTAGACTTTATGCTTTAGACATTTCTTTTGGAGTTTATTTTTCATTTGGGACCTATGTATTGAAGTCTTTTGATTTGGATTATTTCCATATTTATGTTAAAGATTTCTTTTGGTTTATATGTTTGCTTTGATATGACACCATTACTTGTGATTCCTTTACCCTTGTGGGGTCGGGCGTTACAATTTATGGCATCGAGCCGAGTTTCGACTTGTAGTCGGGACTGTGACATATGGAGCCTAGGTTTGAGACTTTAGAGCTTAGGATTTGACTGTGAGGATTTGGGTAGACTTTAGGATTCCTTCGTACTTCCATTTCGTATCTCACCTTTGTTCATTTTGCTAATCGTTTAGATGGTTCGAACTCGTACTCTTGGTGGCGCGGATGGAGATGATGATCTTTGTTAACATGGATCTGCGATTGCGAATGCTCTCAACTCTCTTTCCTGGTTTGACTACACGAGATGATGGAGCATGCGATCAACAACATTCGTAATCGAATGGTGCCGGGTAGTGGTGGAGAAATCAACCCGTAGGTATTCATACTTGGCTCGGCGTTTGGTAGCTTAAGCCTCTTTCGTTTAGCTTCTTGCTACTCCTCACGGTAGGGGTGGATCACTCATATTGAGAAGTTGTTTGAAGTCTTGGGTTGTGGAGCGAGTTTAAGACTCGTTTGGCTTCATTCAAATTGGAAGGTGATGCTTTGAGTTGGTGGAAAGCATTGAAACAAGCAAGAGGAGGTGGCGCTTTTGCTATGACTTGTACTTGGGTGAGTTTGGACTATCTTCTATAACCGTTACTTCCACGATGCGGGCGACAAAGGTATGAGAGGATTATCGAGGCGATCTACCGGTTTGATCATGAGACCTCAAATGAGTACATGAGTAGGTTTATGAGGTTGGTGAGTTTTGTTGGAGTGATTCTTTGGAGATGGTAGGCGTCAAGCTAAGCACTTCAAGTGGGGGCCCGAAGAAGTGGGGTTGGACCGATTGCTTAATATTGAGTATGAGAATGTGTCGGACTGCAATGGCCTTGACTCGTAACATTGAGATCTTTCATGAGGTTTCGGGTTCTAACAAGCGTGTCGCGATGGTGATCGGATTCAAGGTAGAACTCAAGGCAATGACTATAAGGAAACTCGGTAGGAGTTATGATTCGAGAGGTCATGTGGATAGGAGTTATGATCGGAGGGTCGATCGGGAAGAAATGTTGACCTTTGGGCGTTACGGGGCGAGGGTCAAGATAATAGAAATCTTGGTAGGAATGGAAGTGATCGTCGGAACCAAGGTAACAATAACCGCGTTACAACGAGGATCGACCCACTAGAGGAACAAATCGTGGTCGTGCGTCGGGATCTTCTAGTCGTGAGAGGGACGGTGAGGTTTTGCCACCCCACCTATTTGTACTACTTGTGGAAAGGCTCATCGAGGCGGTGCTTCAAGGCCTTTGGTGGATGTTTTGGTTGTGGTTCCACTACTCACAAGATTAAGGATTGCCCTAAGAAGAATCCGCGGTTCACGGAAACTACATCAAGCCGCCAACTACTCTTTGGGCGTGTCTATGCTACTACTCGTAACGGAGGAGGAACTTGAGTACCATTCGGGCACTCTTTTCATTGATGATTTCTTTGTCTTCGTTTTATTTGATCTGGCGCACACACTCCATTATATCTATCACATACGCTAAGAAACTTAATATGAAGCCCAAACCGTTAACAAATCACTTATCGATTTCTCGCCTATGAAAATCATGTGATCATTGATCGTAAATATGTTAAGTGTCCTCTTCGTTTTGATGATCGTATTCGCTTTGTAAATCTGTATCCTCTCAATATGGTCGACTTTGATATCATTCTAGGCATGGATTGGTTGGCTTACCATCGAGCTTCAATCGACGCCATGCTAGAACGGTGATCTTTGGAGCGTAAAACATCTGAATTCGTTTATCATGGTTCTCAACCCGCCGTCTGTTAAGCTCATTTCCGCTATGAAGGCACGGATCATGATTGCTCATGGGTGCCAAGGTTTTCTAACATCTGTTAAGGACACATCTTTGGAGAGTCCTAACATTGATAGTCTTCGGTTGTTCTTGAATTTCTTGGCGTTTTCGGATGAACTCCTGGACTTCCCATTTCGAGAAGTTGAGTTTAGCATTGAGTTAATTCACGGTCTTGAACCGATTTGAAGGCTCCGTGTCGTATGGCACTGTAGAGGCGAAGGAGTTGAAGGAGCAGTGCAGAGATGATAGAAAGTGGATTTATTAGCCTAGTGTTTCTCCATGGGGTGCTTTTGTCTTGTTTGTGAAGAAGAAGGATGGAAGCATGCGCTTATGTATCGACTACCGTGAACTCAATCGTATTACTATTCGTAACCGTTATCCTTTGCAGCGTATAGGCGATTTGTTTGATCAACTACAAGGAGCTAAGTTCTTTTGAAGATTGACACGAGTCGGCTACCATCGATTCGTGTGAAGGAGCAAGATGTTCCTAAGACCGCGTTTCGTACGGATATGGTCACTACAATTTCTCGTTATGCCTTTTGGTTTGACCAATGCTTTCTTGTGTTTATGGACACGATGAATCGTGTTTTCCATGAGTTTCTCGACAAGTTCGTTATTGTCTTCATCGACGATATTTTAGTTTACTCTAAATCGAAGAGGAGCATGAAGAACATCTTCGAATAGTTTTGGAGATTTTGAGGAAGAAGAAGTTGTCGCCAAATTTTGAAGTGTGAATTTTGGTTAAGACAAGTTGCTTTCCTTGGTCATATCATATCGGTGATGGTATAACCATGGATCCGTCTAAAGTTGAGGCTATCACTAAATGGCCAAGACCTCGACGATGGCGAGGTCGGAGTTTTCTTGGACTTCTTTGGTTACTATAGGCGTTTTGTTGAAGGTTTCTCTCGCTTAGCTCTACCCCTAATTGATGAGGAAGGTGAAAAGTTTGTATGGACGGATGAGCGAGAGAAGAGTTTTGAAGAATTGAGCGGAGATTGGTGTCGGCTCTATTTTGACTCTTCCAACTGGTTCAAGAGGATTTCAAATCTACTGATGCATCCAAGAAAGGATTAAGTTTGTGTTTTGATGCAACATGGAAAGGTAATAGCTTATGCTTGAGGACTAAAACCTTATGAGGAGAATTACCCGACTCATGATCTTGAGTTAGGCTGTGGTGGTGTTTGCGTTGAAGATTTGGAGACATTATTTGTATGGAGGCGTGTGATATATTCATCGATCATAAGAGTCTCAAGTATGTTTTCACTCGAAGGAACTTAACATGAGACAAAGAAGATGGTTAGAACTTCTTAAGGATTATGACACCAACATTCGGTACCATCCGGTAAGGCTAACGTGGTTCTTGATGCACTTAGCCGAAATCGGCATTCTTGCGAGTATCGAGATTGAGCCTAGGATTTTGCGTGACTTAGAAAGTTTGGATGTTGAGATGTGTGTGCGAGGTTTTGATGGATCTTGGGCTAGTATGAAGGTGGAGTCGAACCTTATCGCAAATTAAAAGCTCAGAAAGATGACGGTGTGTGGGCGTGGTGCAAAATGTTGAGGAAAGTAAGCGGACGGAGTTTAAGGTTGATAATAGCGGTATTGTATGGTATGGAGATAGGCTTTGTGTTCCCAATGATCGGTGCCGTGAGAAAGTTATGATGACTCATAGTTCTCCTTTCACTATTCATCTGGTTCTACCAAGATGTATAGGGATTTGAAGTAGTACTTTTGGTGGAGCGGCATGAAGCATGATGTGGCGGCGTTTGTGTCGAAGTGTATGATTTGTCGACAAGTTAAGATTGAACATCGGAGGGCTAGTGGATTATTCTGACCTTTGGAGATTCCAACATGGAAGTGGGATAAGATATCTATGGATTTTGTGGTGGGTTACCTCTTACTAGGAAGAAACATGATGCGATTTGGGTGGTTGTTGATCGGCTAACCAAATCGCTCATTTCTTGCCAATCGAAAGGATTATGGTATTGGTAAATTGGCGGAGATTTTTCGACAAGAGATCGTTAGACTTCATGGTACTCAGACATCTATTGTGTCCGATAGAGATCCGTTTTACTTCTCGTTTACGGAAGGGTTTCTGAAAGCTTGGGGTACTCGACTTAATTTTAGTACGGCATTTCATCCTCAAACGGATGGTCGGTCGAGAGAGGACTATCTGGACCTTAGAGGATATGCTAAGGGCTTGTGCTTTAGAATGGGTGGCGGTTGGGACGAATATTTATGTTTAGTGGAGTTTGCTTATAACAACAGTTGGCATGCTAGCATTAAGGCAGCACCGTTTGAACTTCTTTATGGAAGGAAATGTAGAGCACCTATTTGTTGGGATGAAGTAGGTGAGCGTTTGATTGAAGGACCGGAAATGATCGAGATCACTAATGAGAAAGTAGCTGTGGCTAGAGAGAAATTGAAGGAAGCTAGGTCTCGTCAGAAAAGTTATGCTGATAAGCATCGTCGTGATTTAGAATTTCGGGTTGGAGATCGTGTGTTTTTGAAAGTTTCGCCGTTTAGAGGTGTGAAACGTTTTGGAATCAAGGGCAAGCTTAGTCCTCGATTTATTGGACCATTTGAGATTTTGGAACGTATAGGAGAAGTTTCGTATCGTTTAGCACTTCCGCCTCAGTTATCGCATGTTCATGACGTTTTTCATGTATCACTCTAAGGGATACAACTATCATCCGTTACCGTTGCTTCTTATCCGTTTGATCAAATTCAATCCGATATGTCTTTATCGAAGAACCGAAGCTATTACGGAAAGACAACAAAGAGTTATGAGAAATAAAGTGATTCCATTCGTTAAGATTCTTTGGAAGAATCATCACGAGCGTGAGGCTACTTGGGAAACCGAGGAGTCGATGCGTGCTAGTTACCCTCATTTCTTTGAATAATTTGGTATGTTCTCATTTCGTTTCGTTTTCATTCTCGTTTTCATTTTCATTTCGTTTCATTCAATTTTCGAGGACGAAAATTTTTCTTTAGAGGGGAAGAATTGTAAAACCTGAAAATTTAAAATCCGAATAAAGACTAAAATACCCTTAGAACAAAAAATTATAAAATACGTAAAATCTATTTATAACATTTAAAGAAATTAAAAGTTTAACTTGCGAATATTTAAAAGCCCTAACAAAAATATATTACGTAATTGATTTGGTACGACGAAGAGTTAAAGTTTCGTAAATGTTTTGGGTCGCGTTTGTTTGTTTCGTATGAGCCTAGGGCCGAAGCCCAAATGGTGGTGCGTGTGATGATGGTGACCGGTTGGACCAAACCCAAACCCAAACCCAATTACTTTCCTAGTTTAACTCAAATACTACAACTATATATACCCTACATAATCATAAGTTTGGAACCCTAGTTATTTTGCTCTCTCTTTTTCTTTTTCTCTCTATTCGGCCGAGCTAAACAAAACACCCTTGGTGTTGATTTTTGCTTCAACGAGTTAAGGTATATCGTTTATTTGTATTCCTTTAACGTACCTTGCGTGTATATGTCAAGTTATATTTGTTTCGTCGCGTTTTCCTTGTTGTTCTTTTGTGGCCGAGGGGTATAAAACAAAAACCAAGAGAAACCCTAATTAATTTAACTAGTAACTAATAAGAAACATGTAACGTAAGATGTGATATTGAATCGAGTCGTGTTTGTGTTGATTTAATAAGGGCCGAAACAAATTAAATAGGACCGAACCATGTGTAGTTTTCGAATAATGATTATAACTTAATAACTTGAATAAGTAAAGTATTTAGATGAGCTAATACTAGTGTAAACCCTAATATACATAAACCCTAATTTGAATCGAGTTACATATAAGATGTGAAGATGCATTACTTAATTAAAGGTTATGTTAAACATAAACCCTAGTTTTGATATGCTAATTTAGTAAGTTATGCTAAACCCTAATAGAGTAAATGAGTGATTAATACAAGTAATAAGTAAATTATATGTCACATAAAATCATAAACATGTACGTTGAAACATAAAAAGGAAAGATTATTTTGTGACGTGTTAGGTTAAGTAACTAGTCATTTAAAAGACGTAACATGTAAGTTAATGCATATTAATGAGACATTTAAGAATGAGAAAACCCTAACGTTAATAAAAGACGTATGAAACCCTAATTTACGATATTAATATTAAAGCATTTAAGTCTCATTTAATTATGGAAACCCTAAAATATTTAAAGGATCATTTTGACGATTTCGGAATCATTAATAATATATACGACATTAATGTATATAGGTTCTGTGAAGAAGGAGTAATTCTTTGCTTCCCTGTTTCGACTTTTGATCTTTTGCTTTCGAATAAGGTACGGATATTCTGACCTTTTCAGTAAAGGTTTCGTATAAGTTTTCTTTTCGTTTTCATATTAGGATTTCCTAAACCTTTGCTATGAACCCTAATGTGTCTATTTGGTATTGCTTATACGAGCTGTGATTTTGAATCATAAAACCTTTGATTTTGAACTATATGATATGAAGACTTTGATTTTGAAAACATGATTAAACATTTGATAAAATATGATCTATATCGGTTATGACATTCTTATTCGATCTCGATAGTTGACACCGAGCCAATTTTAACTAGTCATGGGGTTCCATGTCCGTGTCGGCAAATGCACTTCGACATGACTCTAGGGCGATAGAGTGATGTTACGCCACGTCCCTTATCTCATTATCGTATGAGCTCAATTTGAATTATATTATGAATATCTCATCGTGGGCGTATGGATGCATCCTAGATCATTATATGCCATATATTATACATTATCATTATATGTTATCGATGATTGATCTTTGCGTGCATGCGTCCTTCATAACTCGGTAGGTCTCCCTACAAATATGTTGCCTTATGTGATTATGATATGTTTACGATATGGCATATGTTACGGGCTTTGAGGTAGTTAGCTATAAAACTTATTCGATATTCGAATTTTTATCTTTTGAAAAGACTATGATTTCACTATCTTTCTTTTACTTTATTTCGTATTTATTCTCGTTTCGTATTCGTTTTGCTTGTATATCTCATTCCTTTGGGCTTTTGAAGCTCGGCAAGCACTTTCTTTTCTTCCGTGGCGGTATCTAAGCATTGAGCTTGGTATTGCTTTGGGATGAGTCTTGAGTGGACTTACCTTAGAGATTTAGCTTTGATCTTATGATGCCATTTAGACTTTATGCTTTAGACATTTCTTTTGGAGTTTATTTTTCCGCTGGGACCTATGTATTGAAGTCTTTTGATTTGGATTATTTCCATATTTATGTTAAAGATTTCTTTTGGTTTATATGTTTGCTTTGATATGACACCATTACTTGTGATTCCTTTACCCTTGTGGGGTCGGGGCATTACATTACTCCTACATGCATGACTCTCGAGCTTGCGAGATCGTTCCATATCCGTCCTCTTGGCATTCTTGAGGACGTATTTTAGTAGGAAAGTTCCATTTTCGGTGACCGACGTGGTTGTTGATTTTGATGCCGATCATCGGGTTCCTCTCATTGTTGGTCGAGGATTCACGAGAGCGGGCGTGCTCTCATAGATGTATTTGAGCAAGAAATCGATTACGTGTTGGTAATGAAGCTGTCACCTTTAACCTTGATCAAACTTGAGGTACTCGCAAATTATGATTACGAGTCGGTTAACGAATAGATATCATTGATGTTGCTACGAAGAGTACTCTCAAGAAATTCTTGGTTATTCTCATAATTACGTGAGAGGGGATTCCACCACACCTTCTCAACCTATCATAGCCAATTTACTCCTTCTCTCTCCGTTTGAGGCGACTTCATCTTGGAAGAGATCGAAGCATACTTGGCTAGTGATTACATTCCATGGGAAATTGATCACGCTCCAATTGACATTGAGGGACATACTTCTCATTGAGAAGTGCTTTATGATGACCCATCATCAACCCCTCACACTAGTGATTCAATTCGGTGAGATTAATCAAAATGAGATTAATCTGAGGAGATATTCTTCTAAAAAGTTGTTAAATCGGGACACTTCTCCTCCTCTCCTCCCGTCAAGCTTCATAACAAGGAAGTCAAGTCGGTTGAAAAGCGAAGAATTTCACGAGGTTGAGCTTAAGGACTTACCACCTCATCTCGAGTATGCATTTCTAGAAGGTGATGATAAATTACTGTCATTATTGCTAGAGATTTGAGTAAAGATGAAAAAGTGCTCTCATAAAGGTCTTGAAGTCACACAAGCAAGCAATTGCTTGGAAACTCTCCGACATTAAGGGTATCAACCACGAGTTTTGTACTCACAAAATCTTGATGGAGGATGACTTCAAACAGCGATTCAACATCGAGAGAAGAGTAAATCCAAAATCCATGATGTTATCAAGCAGGAGGTTATCAAACTTCTTGATGCGGGATTGATTTACCCGATCTCGAGATAGTCCTTAGGTTAGCCCAATTCATTGTGTTCGAAAAAGGGTGGCATTCTTGTTGTCACAAATGAAGATAATGAGTTAATTCCAACTCGGCTGGTTACGGGATGGCGTGTGTGTATTGACTATCGTAAGTTAAATGGCGCTACCGAAGACCATTTTCCTCTACCTTCATGGACCAAATGCTAGAGAGATTAGCGAGGAATGAATACTATTGTTTCCTTGATGGTTTCTCGGGTTACTTTGATTCCCATTGATCCACGGGATCAAGAGAAGACCACATTCACCGCCCATACGGAACTTTTGCCTACAAACGCATGCCTTTTGGCTTATGTAATGCTCTGGCACATTCCAACGATGTATGATGGCCATATTCCACGACATGATCGAGGAAACAATGGAGGTGTTTATGGATGACTTCTCGGTCATTGGGGATTCATTTCAAACATGTCTTTCCCATTTAGAAAAAATGCTTCAAAGGTGTGAAGACACCAATCTGTGTCTAAATTGGGAGAAGAGTCACTTTATGGTCAAAGAAGGCATTGTCCTTGGCCATAAAATTTCAAAAAATGGGATTGAGGTAGATAGAGCAAAAGTCGATGTTATTGCTAAAGCGCCTCATCCTACTACCGTCAAAGGTATTAGGAGTTTTTAGGTCATGCCGGTTTCTATCAGAGATTCATACAAGATTTTTCTAAAATCGCCTGCCTATGACTCATCTTTTGAAAAGGATGCTCTTTTATCTTCTCACCGAGTGCATTGAAGCTTTTGAAACATTGAAGAAAAGCTTCTTCAAGCACCATTCTCGTTGCTCGTGGGATTTACCTTTTGAGCTCATGTGCGATGCAAGTGATTTTGCTATCGGTGCGGTCTTGGGGCAACTTGAAACAAGCATTTTCGACCTATCCACTACGCAAGTAAGACTATGATCAAGCTCAAACTCATTACACCACCACGGAAAAAGAGCTATTAGCCGTGGTGTATGCGTTTGAGAAGTTTAACCATACTTAATCTTGACCAAATCGTGGTGTATACGGATCACTCGGCTCTCAAATATCTCTTTGCAAAACAAGATGCAAAGCCGAGATTACTCCGTTGGATTCTCCTCCTCTAGGAATTTGATATCATTATACGTGATAAAAAGGAGCGAGAATCTAGCTCACGATCATCTCGTCGATTAGAAAACCCTCACCAAGATGTTTTCGAGAAAAGGAAATAAATGAAACATTTCCTCTCGAGACACTCAATGCGGTTTCTTTTCGTGGAAACTCTTCTACCCCATGGTTTCTCGACTTCGCAAATTACCATGCGGGTAACTTCATAGTGAAAGGATGTCGACCCACGGAAGAACAAATTCTTCAAAGATGTTAAACATTATTTATGGGACGACCCTTCTTATTCAAAATCTGTGCGGATCAAGTCATCCGAAGGTGTGTTTATGGACGAAGCTATTGACATTATCACGACTTACCATCTTTGGACCCACCGGGGCCATCATAGTCCAAACTACACCGCCAAAAGGTGTTTGATTTGGTTTTATTGGCCCAATCTATAAGGATGCCCACGAATTTGTCAAAACACGTGACGCTTGTCAACGTCACGGAAATATATCTCAAAGAAATGAAATGCCACAAAACGCTATTCAAGTTTGTGAGATATTTGACATCGGGGCATTGACTTTATGGGGCCATTTCCTTAAATCTTCGGTAACAAATACATACTCGTGGCGTTGACTATTTGTCAAAATGGGTTGAATCAAAAGCTTTACCTACCAATGATGCCCGAGTTGTTGTGAAATTTTAAAATCTCTTTTGCGTGTTTGGAACTCCAGAGCGATAATCGTGATCGTGGTACATTTCGCAATGACCAATTTGAAAGAGTCATGCAAGAGTATGGTGTTACCACCGTCTCTCTACCGCATACCACCCCAAACAAGTGGGCGGTGGAAGTTTCCAACCGTGGTATAAAAAGAATTCTTGAAAGGACAAGAGGTGAAAATCGTGCATCCTGGTCGGATAAAGCTGGATGCGCGCTCTGGCCTTCGTGCGACTTACAAAACACCCATCGGTGTACTCCATACAAGCTAGTGTACGGAAAGGCATGTCATCTTCCGATTGAGCTTGAGCACAAGGCATCGGGCCTTGAAACATGCAAATTTCGATATTCAGACATTTGGTGATCACGAGAAAAGTTCAAATGAATAAATTAAATGAACTCCGTGATCAAGCATACGAGAACTCTTTGATCTACAAGCAAAGACAAAGAAGATTCATGACTCTAAAATCAAGAACGCGTTTTCAACGTTGGTGATCGAGTCCTTCTTTTCAATTCAAGATTGAAGATTTTCTCGAGAAAGCTCAAGTCCCGTTGGTGCGGTCCATTTACTATCGCTAAGGTTTATCCTTATGGTACCATTGAGTTATCTCACTGATGGTCCTAATTTAAAGTAAATGGTCATCGAGTGAAGCATTACTTTGAGAGGACATTCCATACGTGGTTGTCTCGGATCTACAAACTTTCCCATGAACCAATGAATGTGGGGATCGAGTCAAGCTAATGACTCGGTAATCAAAAACATTAGCACACACCATATGGGTTTCACCCATATTTACATCTTCTTCTCTGTTCTACCACCTAGTGTGGGAGTTGCCCGCTAATGTATATAAATCTTTTCTAAAAAAAAAAAATCTCTTTCAAATAATGGCGTAATATTTCCCTTTACGTTCTTTGTTTCGGCATAACCGCGGTACTTTGAATATTGAGAGCAATATTCATTTCTAAGTGTGGGGGGAATTTCACGAATTTTATCATATAATTATACCGCTTGATTCCCGTTTTTGGCCAAAATTTTTTGGAGTAAGTGTTTTCACTTACTCAACATATAATAATCGGTCCGCCATGTCTAAAAAACAAAAGGATTGGCTAATCCAGAGCAAACGGCTCTTGGTAAAGATTTCTCAAATCCGTTTATGGCTTGCAATTTGCCCAAAATTGTATGGTATTCAACTCACCATATCCTAAAAGTGAAGAGTTGGCTAGCCCGCAAGTTTATGGCTTGTGGTAAAGGCGGTGGAAAAACCATAATTGGTAATCGGCTCACCAAAGATAATTACGATAATTTATCTAAGAGTTGGCTAGTCCGAGCAAACGGCTTACGGTAAAGACAAATCAAATCCGTTCTGACTTATGATTTGCTCAAAATCATTTGGTTATCGTTGTACCAAGGTTCTTACTTGAGCTGAAACAATTGGCTACTCCGAAGTGATGGCTTTTGGTAAAGAGTTTTAAAATCCATTAAAGTTCTAAATCATTGCTAGGGACTAGCAATATCTTAGTGTGGGGGATTGATGAGTGTCTAAATACTCATCATTTTGTACTATCTAGATCGCAAAATCATCCGAAAACACTCAAAATGCATCAAAATGATGAAAATATCACAAATCGGTGTTTTATGTGTTTTAAATGCAAAAGATCAAAATCGGATGAAAAATGTATCAAGTTTTTAAAATTGGCGCTTTAGTCCCCAAGTTTTAAAGTTGTCAAATCTAGTCCTGGAATCCAAAATGTGGAATTTTATCATTCAAGGTCCACGAAATATTCTAAGTTGTTAAAATTGGTCCTTGAATGATTCTTTGGTCAAATGGCAGAAAAGGTCCATAAAATTTGAAAAATGTCAAATTTAGTCCTTGGATATTTTAAAATGGAATTTTATGCAAAAAGGGTCCTTGTACTATCAAAGTTTTTCAAGTTTGGTCCTTGTGATAAGTTTGGAGAATTGGCAAGATCAGTCCTTCAAGATTGGTGGAATTACAACTTTGGTCCTTGTGGTTAACTAGCTACTTAACCAAACCGGACAACGTTGTATATATCAAGCCCAAATTCAATCCAACAGCAGCTGGCCCAAACCTTAGCCCAATCCCACCTTGACCCCTTGACCCAACCACCGTATTATTAAACTTCGGTCAAAAATAGTCAAAGCGCTTAAAACCGTCTTGCTCACTCTCCTCTCAAAAAACATAAAACCAATACGAGTCGGTATTTCATCTTTTCAACATTCCACTTGCTCATATCCATCCCTCACCTTACCTTGTCCCCTCCACCTCCACATCTTCCAAAAGCCATTAATATCAAAACCCGCACTCGAGAAAATTGCCAAAATGACACTTGGGCGAATTTGATGATTTTGGCCAATCCAATGGTGGAAATGAGTGGAATTCAATCGAGAGGTCATCAAGGAGTCTCAAAAGTTGATTATAAAGGGAAGAGAAGCAATGGGAGAAGATATCTAGAATTTTTAGTTTACTTAATGTCGTTTAGCTTAAACTCAATTTTCGATGTATGTTTTAACTTAAAAGCTTTGTATTTCAAGTATTTAGTGTGTAATAAACCTTTTGAAGTCATCAATTTCGAGTTTCAATTCAAGTTTCAGTTTATGCGTTTTCATTTCAAAAATCTCAATATGTGTTAATGTTGTTTTTAGTTGTTGTTTGGACTGAAATAGCACACATAAGCTCCTACATAGCTTATAAAAGCTATTAGATACCTTAAAATTCAGTTTAGAATCAAAAAGGAAAAATCACCAAAAATACCAAATAATTAGTTGAAAAATCAAAAATCCCATGGAAATGGTGTTCACAGCTGGAGCAGGGTGAATTTTGGATGGCCTTGGGTTAGTGGCTTAGTGGTAAGCCTATAGGAGTGATCTTGGCCTTTGGTTCTTAGTTTTCAGTTGGATAGCTATTTGTAAGCACTTTGATCCATTTTGGCATTTTACTGTACAAATGTTCATTAGCTTAAACTTCTGGTTCTTTATGTTCATTAGTTATAGTTAAGTGTATTTAAGAATTAAATCGGTTGGTTGGTCTTCTAAATTTGTAGTTTATAAAAATCTCAATTTGACGATAAAAATAGCATCATCATCATTCTTATGTTTCATGTTGTTAGTTCATTGGTTCATGCTTATTCGGTCTCATGTAATGATATTATCAGTCTATAATCGTTTCATGGTTTTAATTTGTGTTTAGCTTTGAAAATCATCAAAACAGTTATATCAAGTGTTGTTTGGATTTGTGAGTTAAACTGTGTTAGAGGTTGTTTGAGTGGGTTCTTGTTAGTGTTTTATATCACACTTGGTTCTAATAACTCAAGCAAGTCATAAAACCATCCTTGTTTCATCCAAAGTCAAAATACTTTTTGATCCTATCTTGTGCACTAACTGTTGGATTTTAATGATTCATGGTCATGATTTTGTGTTCATAAGTTGTTAAAATTACTTAAATCAGTCTTAGTTCACCTTATAACAACATAATCGAGTTAATAGAATCGGTTTAAAGTTTCATTTTAGTCAACTCTTTTGGTTTTATAAAAGTCAAATTTCCATTGGGTCGTTTTGAATAAACTTTAGAATTTCACTTTATGTGTTTAATATTGAGTTTTAGCTCAATAGCTTTTGGGATATTAAAGTTTAGTTGCTAAACTTAATTAGTAAAATACTAGTTTACTTTTAATCGACTTATAAAGTGCTTATTTTCTAGTTTCTTTTGGACCCTGTCGATAATGGTGCCACAAGACAGTTGGGTAGTCAACTTGATAAGCTCACACGAGCTTATTAGTTGGTCTAAGCTATCCTTGGTTCTTTGGAAAGCCAACCTAGCCATCTTGAGGTCTCAAGCTTTGTTTTCATTTTCTAGCTTGTTTGGTAGGGCTATAATAAGCCTCGACCTTGTCCCATTTCATCCATTTCTCGGTTTAAGCTAAGTGCTTATCGCTTATTCTAGCTTATCGTTGTTTGCAATTGTTCTTTCTATCTTCATTTTAGTTACTTTAGCTTATTTGCTTCTTATTATATCTTTGGTTTTAGCTTGTGAGTTTGTTTGAGCTTATTTCTCCAAAATAAGCTCATAAGCAATCTGTTTGCTCATAAGCTCACTCAAATAGCTTATTTTTATTTGTAAAATTTTGTGTTTATTAAAGTCTCATATTTTAAGTAGTTAAGTAGTTTTCAAAAAGAAAAACCGAGAAAACATCAATTTAAATACGATGATAGCGTTTATTTAATATTTTTTAGCTTTTTGATTTTTCTTTTTAGTTTATTATTAAGCAAATCTTGTTTTTATATTTTTCTTAGTTTTCTGTCACCTTAAGTTAGTTTTAGAAAAAGTTTCATAATTTTCCTAATCTTTTTAGTATTTATTAGAATTTTAAATAGTTAAAAGTATTAAATAATTAGAAATAAATAATTAAAAAGCATAAAAAATATCTTTTCAGTTTTAAAATTAGTTTTATCATATTTTAGATTTTTCTAAGTTATAATTTTATTTTTCCAGGTTTATTTTATATTTCTAGTATTTAAGTGTATTTTAAATAATAATTAATTAGTAATAAATATATAAAAAGTGTAAAAAATATATTTTTAGTTTTAAAATTAGTTTTATAATATTTTAGATTTTTCTCAATCATAATTTTATTTTTCTAGACTTATTTCATATTTTCTTTTATTTTAGAGTATTAATAAATAGTTTAAAATAGTTTTTAATTAATAATAATTAAATTAATAGTTATAAAATAATTTTCTTTTTCTAATAATTTTCTTTTATTTTTAGGATTCCAAAATGTCATTTTCATATTTTTGGTCTTTTATTTCTTAGATTTCACTTTTTATTTGGTACGTTTACGTAATTTTTAAACGACGCTTTACGTTTGTCTTGTCGATTGTTGTGCTTTCCAATTCGTATCCAATACATTCCAATCAATCAAGAGTGTAATAATTCATCAAAACCTTATCGATCACTATCCTTAGTGATCATTCTATCATCGATCAAGTGTTTACACACCATTGAGTCTCAAGTGGGACTTAACGACCCGAATTCATTATATTCTCGATCTTCATTGTATTGGTTTCGAGCGGTTTTAAGTTTATTACGGTTAGTGATGAGTGTGTAAATACTCATCATTTTAGTCAATCTGAACTACAAAGCGTCTAAAATGCTCGAAATGCATCAAAATCTTGAAAATATTCCAAAATTGCATTTTATATGTTTCGGATGTAAAATGTTCAAAATCGATGAAAAATGAGCAAAGTTTACATAATTGGCGTTTAGGTCCCCAAGTTTCTAAAATTGTCAAAAATAGTCCCTGAGTCAAAATTTCAAAAGAAAAGTCACCAAAGGTCCTTTTTAAATCATAACTTGTCAAAATTAGTCCTTTGGTGAAAAATATCAAAAGTTTGAGAAAATTACAAGAATGGTCCTTCAACTTTGAAAATTGGCAGAAATGGCCCCTGGAAAAATTGAAAATGGCAACTTTGGTCCTTGTAATATTAACACTTGTCAATTTCAGCCCCTGAAACATCTTTGCAGAATTGGCAGAACAGGCCCCTTGAATTTCAGAAATTACAATTAAGGTCCTTGTATTAAAACCTTGTCAAATCCTATTTTGGACCCTCACAAAGCCATTGAACCTGTCATTAACAAATTGGACCCTCTATTATTTAATCCCGGTCAAACACCCTTTGACCACCCTTTCCTCTCTCTCCTCACGAGATACCCATTCTCCATCATCACAAACCCGCAATCCCTCCTGCTAACACTCCATCTCCTCCATCATGCCCCTACTCTGCCCCCCCCTCCAAACACAACAAGCCAAGAGTTCATTTAATGCCCTAAACCTAACACTCAATCACCTCCAGCTGTTAAACAACTTTTGGCGCCAAAAAGCTTTGAATGGCCAAGATCAATTGCAGTCATCCAATGGTCAATTTTATTAGTGGGATTTGTCCAGAGGAGAGAGACATGTACTTTGGGTGTATAAAAAGACCAAGAGAAGCAAAGAGAAAAAAGACTTAGTTTTAATTTTTAGCAATGTATGTCGTTTTACTTATTAAGTCTTAAAATAGATTAACAAAGTGGTTATTTCAAGTTCCTTTGTAACAAATTAGTGTGTTGAAGTGTATGGCAACTAGTTTAAAGTATCAATGCAAGTTTGATTTCATTTTCAAAATTTTACATTAGCTGTTGAAAATTGTAATGCCAAACTCGAATATCAAGCTTCAAACAACTTATTTTCAAGTCAAAACAGTTTATCTCGAGCTTATAATAGCTTTATATAAGCTTGTATTTATGTTTCAAGCTATTTTGAATATTGGTCAACAAAAAGTCAAAATGGATCAAAAGTGATGCAGGAAGGATTTGGGTTGATTCAGACATGGATGTGGGTTGTTTTGGAAGAAGTGGTTGGATAAAATAGGGCAGTGGTTCATGGTTCACTGGTTTGCAAGCCATAGTGGCTTTGGACACTTGTGTGGCAACTCGCAATTTCAGGTCATTTCTCGAAACAATTCATGCCTTACAATTTCAACATTTATCGTAAACTAGGTTTGCGTGTTTCAAATTCGCGTAACCTTAAAGGTTTAGCGGCGAATTCATGATCATATCATCACGAACATTTCATATGGACTAAGTGTAGTCTACAATTCATTAACATCATTTGCATCACGTTAGTTCATTCATGACATTGCATTTCACATTTAACGCGTAAATTTTATATTAAATAAACGTTATCGCGTGAATTATTATTTTGAATATTTAATCCGTTACTTCCAAAAATGATCCCGACATATTTTTATATTTACATTTAGTTATAAAAACTATATTTTGAGTTTACCTAGTGTTTTAAATTTATTTTGTACATAAATCGTTAAATTTATATTATTACGACGTTTTTCTTAAAAACGACACGATAATTGTTATATCACTCAAATTTCACAAGGAATGTATTTTTACAATTTTTATGATTTCATTATACCCTACTTTGATCTATTAAAAATTTACTTGTACCTAAAAACTACCATTTACCTTAACTTGAATTTATATTTACTTATACTTTTCTTACCAATTTGTACATTACATATATACAAGTAAAAAAAAATAAAATTGTGAAACATTCCCTAATAACCGGCCTTAGGAAGTCAAGAGTGGGTTGCATTTATTGTAGTTGGTAACTTGGTCTTTGATAGTATAGATCCATACTCAAACTCAAACCACTTTATTCACATATCTCATTCATTTCATTCTTATTTTCAAAAGTTAGCAAGTGTTTTTCTCTTTGTTTCTCTCAACAAAACCGGTCATCAAGGGTCTTCACAAGGATCATCACAAAATTTTTCTCAAGTGTTTAATCAATCTAGAATCACACTCTTTATAAGGTTTTGAAATAAAAACCTAGAGTGTTTAGGTTAAACCTTGGTTCTAAGCACCTCATCATATTAACTTGTAAGCATATAACTTCATTTTTCATCTTTTCTTATCATTACATATGTATTTTATCATTTTCATAGCAAACATGCATGACTTGTGTTTGTTTATACCATTTTACAATGATTTTAAGAGTTTAATATATATAGTCATCCTATAATTATCCCCTTGGTATATGTTGGTCTTGATGATGTCTAGGAACCCATGACACCCTAAGAAGGTGTATGGTAGGATTAGATTAGCTTTGGAGTTGATTTGAAGGGATTGGAATAGGTTTAGTACGAGAAAACTATTTTAAACAAGTATATAAAGTGGTCTGTCCTTATTTTGATTTTCTGGAAAATCCGACAGTAGGCACGAAATTTTGGCCTTGATATTTAGAAAATATACTTTAAAAGCGAATCCGTGGTCGCTTGAAGCGGATTAAACGGAGTTATAACGAAGAAGTTATGAATTTTACAAGTTTAACGACGAAATATATGTTTTACGAAAATTTCAGAAAGTATTTTTATCTTGTACGGGTCAAAAGCGAGTCCTAAGCTTCACAAATTATTTCGACTTATCAAAAATATATTAGTATACTTTGATACGGCTAAGGACGTATTATCGTAGAAAACGGATTTGAAACGACAAAGATATGCGTTTTCATAAAATTGCCGTAACTATTATTTTCGAAAAACTATATTATTTTACGAGATAAGTATTACGGTAACTAAAACAACCATGTTGAGGGCTGTTTTAACTATGATGTAAAACTTTTTGGAACGAAATGTCTTCTAATAAAATCAAGATCACCAAGCATATTTTCTAAAATGACTAACCGTTTGTAAAGCGGAGTTGTGATAAATTAATTACGGATGCTTAAACTTGGCCGAAACTCACTTTTTACACAACAATTAGACAAAATCACCATCTTTAACCTCAATTATCTTTATGTTCGAGACCTTGATGACGGAAACTCATAAACTGAAACTTCTAGATTTTGATACAAACTTTCCAAATCCGTCGAGTTCGTTTCCTAACGTGCAACGTACACCATTTACGACTAGTTTTTTGAGCCATTTTTGTCATTTTCAAGAAATTTCCGACGACATTGTTTTTCGACGAAAAGTGAAAATTTCACCATAAATCATTACTGAAACCATTGTAGGATGACATTTTGACGTAAAAACTTGTAAAGTGATTTAAGAATGGTCAAGGCGTCAAAAGAGTATTTTTCGACGATAAGTATTATTTTCAAAACTCGCAAATGGTATAAATAACATACGAAATGCATGCATATCATAACATCATAACTCATTACATATCATATCATTCGTAATAGGTCCAGATTAAAGTATCACGCTATACCTCGATGTACTCACTCTTGTCATCATACCGTTTATCAAGTGAGTTTTCATAGCCCGTCGTACATGCTTTTAATTATTTTCAAACCTACGGGAGAATACATTGCACAACATTTTTATTACGATACCAAGTATGTTAAATTCATTTACATTGCTTAAGTTACCGCATTTGCCAATTGAAAGTCCCCATTACGAACATGAACCGTTAATCTTAGAAGCGAGGGTGAGTGGATAGATCTATCGAGGTGGCGCTCCATCCGGGTTGGTGAATCCCAACTAGTAATACGGATGCATCTCATTTAATAACATTATTGAGTTGTCGCAAACACTCTTTTGGGGCCTACATTATGAACAGTCTCGTTTCGGTGTCATGGGCTTAAAGCAATTGTAACATTTTACGTGACATAATTGTCATGCTCGTAACATTTTACGTGACATGATTGTCATGCTCGATCTATACTTGCGTAGTCGTATAAAACATTTACATAAACCTATGATTTCTCACCAACATTATTGTTGACCATTTTAGCAATGTATTTTCAGGTAACTAAGACATACGCATGGCATGGTTAAGGAACCACCTTTTGAGTCGCGGCGTCGACTTACATCATTGTACATTATGACTTTTTCTTTCAAAACCATCGTTTGGACTTGTAATATATTATATTTCCGCAAACTTTCTAAACTTTTGGGACCTATGTTTTAACTCTGAACGCTCTTATTAAATATCCAACGATGTGTTTTAATCGACACTTTAGGTCGTTCAATGTAGCTCGTGATTGTGGTGCTATGACAATCTATCCCGAATTTCATTCACGCAAAGCAGTAAATTGGGGTGTGTGATTGGTACGAGCTACGATTATAGAGAACTAGGTTGCATCATTGACCCTAGACTATAACTACATTATCATAGCATCTCATCATTTCATCATAAATACATAGTCACTACATGCGGTTTTATACGCACATTTTACGAGTTATTTACTTTCATTCCGAACTCGATTGTCACATGGATGCCTTCAAATACCCATCCCATTATACTCACATCACTTTGACATGGAGAATGCTTTGTCATTCCCTATCACAATTTTAACATCAGTTGACTCAACACCGATAACATCAGACGATGACACTGAGACCTTTTAGGAGGACGAAGTTGCACCTACACCATCACGATCACTATTGATTCACGGTAGGATCAGGACAATTTTATCACTCAGTTGGGACAGATCATATCATTGGGTAGAATTTATAGGCTTAGTCCTAATGAACCTATTTTCTTAACTCACCACAAGGATTTCCATTATCATCATTGTCATTATTTTCATCATCATTATCATTTTGAGCACCATCCGTACCATCACATCTCATACACGGTACTCATACACGACTTGCGGACTTGGGAAGCGTGCATGATTTGACACACCATTACCATCTACCACTAAGACTATAGACACTACACCATCTCATAGGTTTGAGGACTGTGAGAGTTCTAGGGCTATCGTTGCTAGACCGCCTAATACTCCTACACTTGAAACACGATTAGACCACCAACAGGAACAGATAATAAGTACCTTTTTAGCTAATGTAATCCTCATCATTTATTATTTCTACGATAATCACCACCTTGTTTATTTCATTCCTTACTCCAATTGCCCAATTTTCCATCATTTCACGACGATGCGTCACTATCTTACTAAGGGTTAGGCCAACTTTATTCTCGACCAATTAGTAGACTGTTATTACTCGATAAGGTTCTCCTATGTATCCTACAAACCATCCAACAAATTTTATTCCAAATTATCCTGCTACTATTTCATGAAATTATTTCACTTGATTTTATTTCGAACTATTTTATCACCATCTTAGAAACGTTGTTTCATAAAGTTTTAACGCAAGTTGTTTTATTATCAACTTATCAATTGGTTTCAGTCATTTTATCAACTATTTAATATCCTCATGCGAAACGATTTTCATGTTACTACGAAAAATCATCGAGCTATTATCTTACAAAACAAAACGTTGAATACCAACTATTTGTCCTACATTCCTCTTATGAGATAATAAACTTCATCGTTATCAACGCAAAGCGCTTTCAACTATTTTACCGACCATTTCATCTTACTCCTGTACCATTAAACCAAAAATTTACGACTTTAATAATACTTTATAAACAATGACCTTACTGATACTTTGCAAACTATTTTCTCATAGTATGATAAACCGATTAATTTGCTATTATTTTATAAAACAACAAACAATTGCAATAGCAAGTTATAAACTATATTACAAATTTTTCCTGCAAGTAATATTACGGTCTTATAAACTATTTTACCCTTTTGGTGAGCTATTTTAGCCATCATCGATTTAGAATCATAAAACTTGGTACACTTACCTCACGGACTATTCGCCTTTACTTTCTTGACTATTATATTACCAACTTATAAACCATCTTGATATTAATTGAACTACGAAATCTTCTATTATTGACAAACGATAAATTGTTTTCTTGTAAGCTATTTTGCAAATCATTTCACGAGTTATGTTATAATCAATTGTGTCTTACCAAAATATTTCACTACCATTGTTAAGCCATTTTCTATCACTATATAAGTTGTTTTAAAATCACCTTAACAAGTTGTTGCTTTAACACCAAGCCACAACTAAGATTTATTATTAAGCGTAAATGATAAAATTTTTCTTTCTTACTCAATAAAGTGGTTTTACAAACCTTTTCATAAACTTTCTTTGTAATTTTCTTACAAACTATTTATTCTCGTTTGAAAGCAAAGTTTTATAATCGGATATATCGTGCATAAACATTTCTTTCTGTTAACACTCTATAGATGATTACGCCATTTATCTCTCACTCAACCGATAAGTTAGGATTTGACGAGTGACTTTGTTTTTTAGGAAAGACTTCCTATACCATCTGTGAGGAGGATTCCTCGATACAAGAAAACAATGAAAGGATTTTGGAATTACCAACAAGGACTAGAACTAGGTGGTAGGATGATTCAAAACTCAACCAAAATCTTAAGACATCACGAGACATTCCGAACCACTATTTTGAATTAGAATCCAAACTCTATCATTCCAAAAGTACTAGCTAGACCGAGTTACGAGATTTAATACGAAGCGAATACCCATGAAGCAACACTATAGGGATATACCAAGTCTTCTAACTGAGACTGTAGAACATTCTGTTAAACATGGCCTCAACAATATGTGAACTTCCCTACAATGAGTTTCCCTTAAAGGAAAATATGGTTAAATTAAGGTTATCGATATAAACTTCCCCTAAGGCATTGTGTTCTCTAGAAATTCCAAGTAACCTCACTTCCATATCAAGAGATGCCACAGGTTTGAACATGTCGGACAATCAATGACTCCCCATTTACAAGTGAAACTAGAACAAACATTCTTCGACATAGTTTGAACTTGATATCTATTTTCTTGCTAGCATGTAACAATATTAGTGATGAACTATTTTTGGAAGCACTCAATATCGGAACAAATCTTGAAAATCAACCACTACACCACCTCACTTAAATATTTAAGGTTTGTGACTTTACAACATGGAGTATAGAAACACTTGATAATCAAACAATAAACATTTTAGTCATAGAGACTAAGCACATTAGGCAAGTAATACTCAGGTCAGGACATTCGATAGGATTAGAAACGCGAGGAATCACAACTCATACCTATAATCTATTCTTTTCAATAAGGTCCTTTCCGATGATTTAACATTTTTGAAATCTAACACAAGACACGTGGTATTAATTCCGGTTGTACCTATTATAAGCTATTCGATTCATCTTAGCTCAGCGGTCATTATTGGATTTCCATGAAACCTACTAGGACATGATTACCGCCTACTATCCTCAGCTCAATGGTTAGAGCTAGAGAGCAATTTCCACATTAGATAATATGCTCAAGCCAGTATGACTTTCTAGAAACGGTTAGGCAAATCATTCTCCATCGACAAGTTTCTTTGCAACAATAGTTAGCTCATGAACATGTTGACTACACCATTTGAGGCACTGTAAGGTTGAGGTATCAATCACTTATTCAAGGATTAAAATCAGGAAAGTCCAATTCATTAGTCCATAACCCATTCATGAAACAAACAAGGAAGTCATACAAATCAAGAATCAGTTACAAGTAACAACATATAGCTAGATAAGCTACATCGTTATCGATGCAAAATTTGGAGATATGTCCCATAAGCCGCAAACCATTAGAACCTCAAGTGGGCAACAAATTATGCACAAGGACCCGTCTTGGAAAGGCGTGGTACGATTTAGAAAAACACTGGACGAACCAATTCGACCCAAATATTCTCATCTATCGTACTTATTTTCTTTCCGATTTGTTATAACTTATGAGAATTTTACTTCCTGTTCCTTAACGACCAGTTTAACGACATGGTTTAAATCTTTGTAAACATTGAGAGTTATAACAACTAAACCGAACGTCACATCATCGTTCCTTAATTATACATAGCCTAGCTAACTATGTCTAATTCTGGAGGGATCATGTTATGTTGGGAGCAGTTATTTATAAATCTTAGTGCAAACAAAATCTTCACATATTCCAAAGTCAAAGTGTTGCTTATGAGAGATTCATCCGATATTTTCTTTACTATGATGTTCTATACACTCTCAATCATCGATAACCGTAACGACACTTCTCCATGTCTTCTCTCCTCGTTATTCATCCTGAACTCAAAAATTCGATAGACTAACACGAACTGAATTCAGGGACTGAATTCCTTTTTGGTTGGGCGAATGTGACAACTCGCAATTTCAGGTCATTTCTCGAAACAATTCATGCCTTACAATTTCAACATTTATCGTAAACTAGGTTTGCGTGTTTCAAATTCGCGTAACCTTAAAGGTTTAGCGGCTAATTCATGATCATATCATCACGAACATTTCATATGGACTAAGTGTAGTCTACAATTCATTAACATCATTTGCATCACGTTAGTTCATTCATGACATTGCATTTCACATTTAGCGTAAATTTTATATTAAATAAACGTTATCGCGTGAATTATTATTTTGAATATTTAATCCGTTACTTCCAAAATGATCCGACATATTTTATATTTACATTTAGTTATAAAAACTATATTTTGAGTTTACCTAGTGTTTTAAATTTATTTTGTACATAAATCGTTAAATTTATATTATTACGACGTTTTCTTAAAACGACACGATAATTGTTATATCACTCAAATTTCACAAGGAATGTATTTTACAATTTTTATGATTTCATTATACCCTACTTTGATCTATTAAAATTTACTTGTACCTAAAACTACCATTTACCTTAACTTGAATTTATATTTACTTATACTTTTCTTACCAATTTGTACATTACATATATACAAGTAAAAAAAATAAAATTGTGAAACATTCCCCTAATAACCGGCCTTAGGGGGAAGTCAAGTGGGTTGCATTTATTGTAGTTGGTAACTTGGTCTTTGATAGTATAGATCCATACTCAAACTCAAACCACTTTATTCACATATCTCATTCATTTCATTCTTATTTTCAAAAGTTAGCAAGTGTTTTTCTTTGTTTCTCTCAACAAAACCAGCCATCAAGGGTCTTCAAGGGATCATCACAAAATTTTTCTCAAGTGTTTAATCAATCTAGAATCACACTCTTTATAAGGTTTTGAAATAAAACCTAGAGTGTTTAGGTTAAACCTTGGTTCTAAGCACCTCATCATATTAACTTGTAAGCATATCACTTCATTTTCATCTTTTCTTATCATTACATATGTATTTTATCATTTTCATAGCAAACATGCATGACTTGTGTTTGTTTATACCATTTACAATGATTTTAAGAGTTTAATATATATAGTCATCCTATAATTATCCCTTGGTATATGTTGGTCTTGATGATGTCTAGGAACCCATGACACCCTAAGAAGGTGTATGGTAGGATTAGATTAGCTTTGGAGTTGATTTGAAGGGATTGGAATAGGTTTAGTACGAGAAAAACTATTTTGACAAGTATATAAAGTGGTCTGTCCTTATTTTGATTTTCTGGAAAATCCGACGGTGAACTGCACGAAATTTTGGCCTTGATATTTAGAAAATATACTTTAAAACGAATCCGTGGCGCTTGAGCGGATTAAAGCGGAGTTATAACGAAGAAGTTATGAATTTTACAAGTTTAACGACGAAATATATGTTTTCGAAAATTTCAGCAAAGTATTTTTATCTTATGCGGGTCAAAAGCAGTCCTAAGCTTCACAAATTATTTCGACTTATCAAAAATATATTAGTATACTTTGATACGAAGCTAAGGACGTATTATATGAGAAAACGGTTTGAAGCGACAAAGATATGCGTTTTCATAAAATTGCCGTAACTATTATTTTCGAAAAACTATATTATTTTTACGAGATAAGTATTACGGTTTCTAAAACAACCATGTTGAGGGCTGTTTTAACTATGATGTAAAACTTTTGGAACGAAATGTCTTCTAATAAAATCAAGATCACCAAGCATATTTTCTAAAATGACTAACCGTTTGTAAAGCGGAGTTGTGATAAATTAATTACGGATACTTAAACTTGGCCGAAACTCACTTTTTACACAACAATTAGACAAAATCACCATCTTTAACCTCAATTATCTTTATGTTCGAGACCTCGATGACGGAAACTCATAAACTGAAACTTCTAGATTTTGATACAAACTTTCCAAATCCGTCGAGTTCGTTTCCTAACGTGCAACGTACACCATTTTACGACTAGTTTTTCGGAGCCATTTTTGTCATTTTCAAGAAATTTCCGACGACATTGTTTTTCGACGAAAAGTGAAAATTTCACCATAAATCATTACGAAACCATTGTAGGATGACATTTTGACGTAAAAACTTGTAAAGTGATTTAAGAATGGTCAAGACGTCAAAAGAGTATTTTTCGACGATAAGTATTATTTTCAAAACTATAAATGGTATAAATAACATACTAAATGCATGCATATCATAACATCATAACTCATTACATATCATATCATTCGTAATAGGTCCAGATTAAAGTATCACGCTATACCTCGATGTACTCACTCTTGTCATCATACCGGTTTATCAAGTGAGTTTTCATAGCCCGTCGTACATGCTTTTAATTATTTTCAAACCTACGGGAGAATACATTGCACAACATTTTTATTACGATACCAAGTATGTTAAATTCATTTACATTGCTTAAGTTACCGTGATTTGCCAATTGAAAGTCCCCATTACGAACATGAACCGTTAATCTTAGAAGCGAGGGTGAGTGGATAGATCTATCGGTGGCGCCTCCATCCGGGTTGGTGAATCCCAACTAGTAATCTGGATGCATCTCATTTAATAACATTATTGAGTTGTCGGCAAACACTCTTTTGGGGCCTACATTATGAACAGTCTCGTTTCGGTGTCATGGGCTTAAAGCAATTGTAACATTTTACGTGACATAATTGTCATGCCCGTAACATTTTTACGTGACATGATTGTCATGCACGATCTATACTTGCGTGAGTCGTATAAAACATTTACATAAACCTATGATTTCTCACCAACATTATTGTTGACCATTTTAGCAATGTATTTTCGGTAACTAAGACATACGCATGGCATGGTTAAGGAACCACCTTTTGAGTCATGTGCCGACTTACATCATTGTACATTATGACTTTTCTTTCAAAACCATCGTTTGGACTTGTAATATATTATATTTCCATGAAACTTTCTAAACTTTTGGGACCTATGTTGTAACTCACGAGCGCTCTTATTAAATATCCAACGATGTGTTTTAAACGACATTTTAGGTCGTTCAATGTAACTGTGATTGTGGTGCTATGACGATCTATCCCTGAGAATTCCATTCCATTGCAAAGCATGTAAATTGGGGTGTGACAACTTGTAAGTGTTTTCAACAATTCTTAGCATAATCGATTTAGAAGTTATAAGTAGTTAAATTTTGTCTTAATAGTAGTATCTAGGTTAATTAGAGTTAGTTTGATCTATGGTTCATGCTTGTTCGGTGTTAGATTAGTTTTAACTTGCTTATCGATGTAACAAGGGTGTTTGGTTTCTTGATCTATCTGCTTTTTAGGCTTATGCGGTGATAGCTTTATATTGGTTCATGTTTGTTAAGTAAATTTGAACTCATTTGGGTCTAAGTTTGGGTCCGCAACACCACCAAAGTCAAACTTGTACTTAAATCGATCTCATTGCTCAATTTGTTGTGATCAAGGATTTGCAAATCCTTGATTTGTGTTTAGAATTCATTAACATTGATTGCATTAGGTTTATTACATCATATAACATCATCATCGGTGATAAAATTGGATCCAAAGTTCATAATAGTCAATGTCCATGTTTCTTCAAAAGTCAAAAGTTGCAAAATCTATTTTTAAGCCAACTACAAGGAATTTTCATGAGCTTATTTTTGGACTTATCAAGTGAAACTTGGCATTCTAAAAACTTCACCGTGCATTTACTTATTAGCATTTTTGTGAAATTTTACAATTTATTTAAAGGCTCCAAAACTGCTCTTCTTTTAGGACATAAATGCCCTGCTCACTGGTCTCAGCAATCACTGAGTTTTCTCAGGTCTTGTGCAAGGTTGCAGGCTTATTAGAGCTAGTCATGGTCTACTTTTGGTTTAGATACTTTCACCCGGTCTAGATTATATTCCAATTTACTTTTTCCTTTTTAGCTTATTCTTAGTCTTGTGCACAAGCTCAAAGTTGGTACTCGAACTGATTTAGCTTATTAGTTCAAGTCATCAAATCGATCAAACCCGTAATTCAGAGGATATAACTAGTTGATATTAGTTGCATTTCAGTTCTTATAGCATATTTGAACTTCATGAATCATTGGTGCTTGTTGTGTCACTTTAGCTTATTCAAGTGCTTATTTCAATAAGCACTTGTAAAGCGATTCAAATTCCTCCACATAAGTGCCTGTTTTCCATTTTTCCTAGATTCCTCTCATTATTTTAGAGTTTTTGAAATTTTCAGATTTTTCTAAGTTGATTTGCTATTTTTCTTAATTTAAATCACTTTTTAACACTTTTAATTAGCTTTTAATACAAAAATTCGTAAAAGGTTCAAAAAATAATTTTTAATTTTCTTAGGTTTAGATAAATATAAAAAGTTAAAAAGTAATTTGCCGATTTTTCATAGTTTATTTTGTAATTTTTAGTAATTTAATTAGTTTTAATAGTTTAAAATTCATAAAAAGTAGAAAATAATCAGAAAAATACAAAAATAGTTTTGAAAATTCTATTTTGATATTTTAGACTTTTCCATTTCATAATTTTAGTTTTCTAGCTTTATTTCCTATTTTCTTGTATTTTAGGTAATTATTTAATAGTTAAAAATAGTTTTAAATTAATAATAATTAATTAAATAGTTATAAAAATAATTTTCTTTTTCTAAAACTTTTCTTTTATCATTAGGATTGTAAAAATATCATTTTCATATTTTTAGGGTTAAAATTGTGTAGGTTTCACTTTTTCAATTGTACGTCGCGTAGATTTTAATTTCAGTTTTGTAAAAACATAAAAACAAAAACATCATTTTAAATATAGTGATAGCGTTTGTTTAATAGATTTTATCTTTTTAATTTCCTTTAATTTGCATTTAAGCCGTTGTAATTTGTTGGCTTCTCCTGTAGTTATAATATCATTCAAAATCCTTTTTTCGTTCAAATTTCTCGATCACTTTACGTTTGATAATTCATCGCATAGCTCGCTGGGACATAACGACCCGGGGAGACCCTATACTCCTCAGATCTTCATTGATTTCGTTCCTGAGCCGTTTTAAGGTTGTTACGATGCGCCATTCACAAGTGGCGGGCTTGTGTGATAAACCTTGAGCGTGCTGGAGCGATCGATTAACCATTCAAGTGGCTAGCTTGTGTGATTAAGCAGACGGTTCGACCCAACCAATGGTTGTTGGGGGTTATTTCGGTGAGATCATATGGTAAAAGTGGATGCGGTTATGTTGGGAAGGTTGTTATGATTGTTGGTGGAATTGGTGTCAAGGTCGAGAAACCCGATGGAGTGTATCCTCTCTTTCTTGAGTCATGCCGTAAAACTAGTGAGAGTGATTGATTGGGTGTAAGTTTGGAATAACGAGACCAATAGTAGCGGGTCCCACGGATGGCGCCACTGATTGTACAATAATTAAATGCGACCAGGCCTTGATGGTGATCGAAGGGTATGAGGGTGATATGCTTGCGCCAAACTTGTAGTCAATCGCAATAAGAAATAATAGACACGCCGTTAAGTGATTGCGCGGGGGTTGGGCCTGCGAACCACCTCCAGCGTGTGAATAAGTATGTGATATGAGTTATGGATAATATGATGTATGTGAGATCTTGTGTTGAGTGAACATACCATTGAAATGACTCGTCCAACCTATTTATAGGTGATGAAAATAGCTTGAGAGTGTTAGCACACGTTTAGGAGATCATGGGGCGTCCCCGATTTATGGTAAGCGGTAGGGCTTCATCCTCACTATCTCGGACTTGGCGGGAAGCTAAGGACATAGTGGGAACGTGGGGAAGACCAAGTCAAGGTTCTTATTTTTCTTGGCATCTTCAAGAGAAGACACCGAAGGCATAGGCCTTGGTGGCGGATTCCCAACCGGTAACCATGTCAATGATGAATGGTTTCGCCACCAATGACTTATAAAGAAAGACTTGGGTATTTGTAATGCAATTTGATCGAGGTCGAAGGGGTCCTTCGACCGGTGGGAGGGTACGTCATCACTAAGCATTCTCATGTGGAACTTAAGAACATTCCTCAACCGTGGAGAACTCTCTACGTCATCATCACCAAATCTGTCTCGGTCGTGATAGTGGCTATGAGCATCCCAAGCTCATGGAACTACAAATCTTTGGTCATTAATCAACATGAAGCACATCGAATGGAAGCTCGATATGGGATGACATGATGTCATTTCTCAAAAGCTTGGCTCAAAATTCCCTATGTCGATACACTAAACTGTTGATCCAGAGAGCACTTGGGCTTCATCCGATATTCCCAAGAGGCTCAATGACCCCAACAATCACGACATGTTGTGCGAGCCTATTCTATCGATCGAATCAAGGAATCGACAACAAAGAAACAGGTCTTTGTGTTACCCGATCACCTACATCTGGCGAAATCAAAAGCTCTACACATACAAAAGGTATCCGGCGGTTAAAGTAGGCAAAGTTGGTCATCTCGATGAGAAGTCTTGGAACACCTACACGGAGAACTAGAAGAGGCGGTGCGGGAAGTGTCGCAAGTTAATTGAAAGTCGAGGAAGTTCCCAAGAGGAATCCTCCTCGTAAAAGACTATTCCTTCCAAGGAAGCTGGTCCTATTCCCATTCCAAAGCTTGAACCACAAAGAAAGCTAGTGGACTAAAGCTCGAAGATACACGATCGATGAAGAGGTCTTCTACTCCAAATCGCAACCAAGCACCTCCTTCAAGAGCAAAACCTCCCATCCACCGGCTATCCAAGGAAAAGGAAGACTCCGATTACTTGTGCCTTATAAAGAGGAAAGCTCGGAAGAAGAGCCACTGGAAACTGATTACAGGAGGATGTTCAAATTTGTTAGACTCCCACAAGTTGCGGAAAAAATTTTCCAAAGATCAAATGGGTGGCCCTGGAGGGTCAAGTGGTGAAGTTCAACCTACACTAGATCCTTATGCGGTTAATCGACCCGATAAGGGAACTGGTGCCACCACTCTTGAGCAACAACAAAAGCAACAGGAGGAGTCTATTAAGTTTGACATTGAGGAACCCGATACATCGAGAAGTGCGAGAAAGATAAAGGCGATGAAGAAGCTAAGTGCGGAAATGATGAAGATGTTGATTATGAAAAGTTTCTTCTTGATGGTCCCCGTGCGGTCTAAGGAGAAAACTTCGAACCATCAAAGGACCCGAAGTCTCCTCACATCTCATCTTCATCGGATTCATCTTCTCATTCCTCACCACCACCATCAAAAGATCAACCAAATCAACATCCAAATCGGTGAAGAAGCCAACTCGATCTTGGATTTCTCATACTCATAAAAGAATTGTGAATCTTTGTCAAACAAGTCGAAAGAAAGACATGCTCTGGGAAGATGAATTTCTCTGGCGATCGGATCTGATACCTTCATGGCGAGAATGACGAGATGAAAGTTGAAAGGGAGTATGTACGAAGCTCATGAAAGATGATATTCAAGGAAAATGGGCGAAATGATCAAAGGTACACTCATCAAGTACCTTCTTGACATTGTTCCTAAAGTTAAAAAGGAGTTGTTCACCAAACAACTCTATCCGAATCTACTTCATCCGCCAAGCGGACTATGAAATCAACACCAATGCACGTGAACATCAATCCGGTTGATCCCATAATATTCTCGGATCTTGAGTTAGTTGACCGGCTGGTAGCTCAAATGTCCAAACGATCGCAACACTTGCCTCTCACGAAGGTAAATTGCTTGAAGCATTATGGAATATCAACTCAAATCAACATGAGAAGAAGAAGGCGAAGGTCAAAGCGTCCACGCGACGATGAAGATAAGGATCGGGATAAGAATGACGAGCATAAACACTCGAAGAAGTGTTGGAATCACTCCTAAGCGATATTTCAAGTATTTATATTTCATATGTAATAGGTAGCTTTGTTATGGCCTTTATGTTTGTTTAAGGTCAAGCTTATGTAGAAGGCCCATAAGCAGATCCAAGCCCAAGCCCAATAAGGAATAGGGAAGGAGAGGAGTGTTGCCTAGCTCCTTGCCTATAAATACATTGTAATAACCTTCATTTGAAGGTTGGTTGTTCAAGTTTTCTCTTTCACTACACTCTCGCATAACCGGTCATAGTATACTTGTGTGTGTGTGTTTGGTTTACTTGTTCAATCGCCTTATCTCTTCTCTTATAAGCTTGTGTTGTAAAACTAGTGACCTAACGATGGTATCAATCGCCAAATAGTTGGGTGTACTCGTTTGTTTTGAAGTTTTGGTTTGGGTCTTCTGGCGTAAAGATAACACAATCTTTGAGTGCGCTTAAAACTAATTTTTACACTTTTGAATCCAAGATTCTTGTACTTTCAACGTTATTAGGTGTTAAACTATTGGTTTTGGCAAAAGTTTGGAACTTTCGTGTTTTCCTTGTTTTTAAGCTTGTTTTTGTGCATGAAGTGTTATCCTACAGCGTAAGCGTTTTAAGTGCTTTGGATCATCAAGTTTCACACTTTTGTGTTATTTTGGTGTTATTGAAGCTATTTCAACACACAAAAGCGGTTTAGAAACACATTTGGATAGAATCAAAGTTACGAGTAATCTTCGCGTAACAAAACCCTAAAATTACAGCGTAAGACTTTCCTTGGTTTGATCTTCAATTTTACGGTTTATTCCGTGTTTTCTTACTTGGATAAGTGCGAAAATCGTCGACTTTGGATATCTTTTGCCTTTGTGAAGTGTAAAGATCACTTGAGATAAAACCACAATCTTACGGCAAGCATAAAGCTTACGCGTGAAAATCTTACGCTTAAGATTCATCTTACGCGTAGACTTAGTCCTACGCATAAGGTAATCCTCGCCTAACTTTCTCGCCTAACTTCTTCATTTACGCGTAACTTTAGTCTTTTTCACCTTCACGCGTAAGCTAAATCCTCTGGCGTAACTATTCTTGTTACGCGTAACTTTTGGTGTTTTACGCATAAGTGCTACTTGGTTCTTGTCATTTCTCGCCTAAGGATACTTCATCAACAAAGGTTCATTCGACTACAAAGATCCATTCTTACTACACAAGTTTATCATCATGTCTCAACCACCATACTCTAACTATTTCCTCACACTTATAATCATCAACAACAACAACAATTAACTCCACAACATCAACAATGGAATCAACAACAAGCCATTTATCAACAACAATTTAATCGACAACATACTCCACAACTTGGTGCAATTCCACAACCACAAATGGTTCAACCACAACCAAGCATTCAAGTTCAACCCTACACAAGCGATTTCAATCAACATCCATCACGGACCACTATGAAGGAACCCACTTGGTTTGCTAAGATGTGTGAAGCTTTAAGCGACCAACAATCAATTCATGAAGTGGATCACTTGATAGACCTCCAATGCTCACTCCGAAACTACGATCAATGGGTGATAAGGTTCTTTAGGTTACGTGATGCGAAGAAGCCACATGGAAAGTTCTTAAAGAAGGTTATCTTGGAAGGTCCATTTGAGATGCCTCTTGTCATTGTGCAGGAGATCCAGCTGCTTTGTTCCACAAGAGATGAACAAACCAACATTGCTCTTGTTGCGGATTTAAATCCTCTGAACTTCTACACTATGAAGGTGATGAACTTGCAATGGAATACATCCTCTTAGGATTACCAAACCCAATTCTTCGTAGTGTTGATGCTCAAAAGCGCACAAAAATGTGGGATCATATTAGTCTTCTTATGGAAGGATCATACTCAATCGGGAGGATTTGGAATCCAAAATTTACTTGGCTTATGAACACTTCATGATTGAACACGGAGAGACACTTGAGTCATATCATCACCGATTTTCGAGACATCATCAATGATTTGGATAAACACAACATCATCATGCCAAGAATTGCGGTGAATACTAAGTTCTGAGTAGTCTTGGTCGAGAATGGGAGAAGTATGTCATTTTCTCCGTCAAGCGAAGAACATGCATCATTCTACTTATGGATTGTTGTACGATTACTTGAAGCCTCATGAAAAGGAAGTTGATCGGGAAAGGATTCTCCGTGCTCAAATTGCTAAGCGATCACAACCGGACAATCAACAACTTGCCTTGTATGCTCAGCGAATTATCCTCTCGACCGACAACTCAACCAGCTGCTTCCAACACACCTTCACGGCAACAACCTCAACCTCAACAAAATCAATTGGTCCCATACGGCAACAATGCTCAAGCATATGTCGGTGAAGCTCTTGAGGAAATCGATCCATTGAAGCATTGCAACAAGGATTTGTGATGATTGCTAATGCTTTTGGCGTTACACCAACAAATCCAACAATCGTATTCGTTCCTCATCTAACACACGGACTCAATTGTTGTGAACAATGGGCGTGTTGAAGTTGAATCGTGATTATGGTCGTCGGATGGGCGGTGGTCAAGGGTTTAATCTTGTGGGTAGGAATAACAATGAGCTCAAGTGGTGGAAGCAGGAAATGCTCAGAATCGGTTAAATGGTCTTAGATGCTACAAGCGCAATGAGAAGGACACTGGCTAATGCATGCCCAAAGCCAAGGACTAGGGGCGGTGCTTATTTCAAAGAGGCCTTACTTTTGGCTCTTAAGGATGAAGGCGGTGGATCTCTCACAAACAAAACGAGCTTTATGGCGGATCTGAGACTCGGATGATGATATGGAGGACTTGCGAGGCTAATCATTTGTTATGTTGATGGCTAATATGCATGAGCTGCACATGAGTGATTGAGGCCCAGTGTATGACAACGATGGCTTGTCTCAGTGCCGAACAAACCATCATCATATACGAACTAATATCTCCGCCAATATCGAATCAAGCGCGGATCGGGGTATTCAAAATAGTCTTCTACATCTTCTTCGATGATTTTCAAGTTAACCACAGTAGTTACATTTGGCGATCAAGGCGACCTTATGGTCCCTTTGATAATCAAATTGACTCGTGGTCGTGCCTTGAGGATCTAAAGAATGATCATGTTGAGACTCACGTTGAACAAGATGATCTGTTGCCTCATCCGGATTTTGCTCGGTTAATTCAAGACCATAAAATCAAAATGGAGGAATGTTATGCATTAAATCAATCCTTAAAAAGTAAAAATGCCTTTGTTAACCAAGGATTTTGAATGTTTACAAATGCAACTCAACTTTTTCAAAACTCAAGAAAACCGTGAAAAAGGTTTTGAAGCCGCTTTGCAAAATCTCATCAAAGCGAAAAATATTTAGAGACGGATCGTGATCTAGCCGCCTCGAAGAATGCTTTGTTGTCGAATTAGAACAAGCTGAAACATGAACATAAAAAGCAAATTAACGCTCTCACCTTGGAAAATCAAAAAGCTAAAAGGTGAGTTGTTAAATTGTCAAAAGCAGTTCTCCGCATACAAAAAGCATTCAACGAATCGGGTAGATGACCTTCTTGAAGAAATTCTCGGTTTGCAAAACAAAATTAAAGAGTTTAAAGCATTGTTTACAAACATGGTGAATCGATATGACTATTGAAAAGTTTACCTTAAAACCTAATCCAAATGGATATGGAAAAATCTAGGCGATTACAAACCAAAGCTTTCACTAAAACATTCAAACCAACTCACGAAGTTTCCGGTGCACAATACAAAATTGATAATCTTGTCATGAGTGTTGTTGAATACCATCGTCAAGAGGAATTAGATGCGAAGGCGAGTCGATCAAAATTAAAAATGTTGTTTACAACAAACCTTTTAATTATAAAAGCGGTCACTTCGTCACACCAGCGGATTCTTCTAACACACCAAGGGTTATCATCAAAACACCGAGTCTTCTATTGTTAATCCCAAAGCAGTCTTTGCACAAACTTACGGTCCTTTACCTTCCATTAGCGAAGTAAACTCACAACACGAAAATCGAAAAATTCTTGATATTTTGACATTTTCATGGTGACCTCAAAATTTTACAACATGAGATAGAATATCGATCGAAATCAAAGTTGAACATTTTCAATCGCCTCGGCGCGAGAACAAAGAGACATTTTCGGAAAAATCTTTTACCTAATGTTAAAAACTTGAAAAGTTGTGCAATTGCACAGGAAAAGGATTTTCATAAGGAACTTGGGGTAATGAAAAGCGTTTTCGAGAAAGCGAAACATCTATTACTAACACAAAGCGGAAAAAAAAGCGTTGAGAAAAGATGTTGATCGACTCTTGGAAGATGTTATCGTCTTGATATCCATAATGTTGTGCTATTCTATTCGTTGCCATATGCATCGATCATATCTCTGCGATATTGTTGAAGCTATTCTTGTTGAGAACACCGATAATGTGCTTGGATCGAGTCTTTAAAAGCGAAAATAAGCGATTACACGAAATTTACAATGCAAAGCGTCGTCTTCATTGGTGTGAAAAGATATTCACAACCATCAACTTAGTTTTCAAAGAAAATCGCTCAATTGAGTGCAAAATCTTACGATCCTAAAATTGAGCAAGCTGGATGATCAAAGCGTGTCTTTGAAAAGTCAAATCTCAAAATATGAACAAGAACTTTTAAAAGTTAAGCAGAATATGGTGTCATATTTGATTTACTCAAAAGACTCGAGATGAAGCATCTAATGAACTTGATCACTATCTTGCTCACACTAGAGAAGTCATGAATTTTCTTTGGTAATCTTAGTTACGAAAATCAAGATCGATTCACACCATCTCTAAGTTACGGAAATGTTAGGAAAGTATGAACAACTCCGCCTCTTGTGATTAAGAGATTAGCACCAGTCACACTTAGTAATCGTGAACCTAGAATTCCCTTTGCCAAATCACAAGTTGCTAATGTGTTTCCCTCTCTTGAAGCAGGAATAGTTGCATCTTTTCCAAGCGTCCGCACTTCACGACCTAGGAGCACTCAAGCGAAGAATAGGAAGTTGCGACCTAAGAAAAGATCAATAAGGAATGCTAAAGTAGAAGAACACCCTAGGAATCGAATAAAACTCATGTTACTTCCACTATAGATGTTGCGTCGGCAAATGTAATAGAAATAGTGATGTAACGAATGCTAAACCGTTAAGTACCTTTGATATTGATCGATGCACCTTGTGATATTTGTCAAAAGAGTATGAATTCGATTGTCATGACAAATGTGTTGCTAAAGCTATAATCTCTAGATTACGGAATCCTAAGAATCGGAATACCTCTAGGCCCACTAATCATTCTAAGTGCGTGCTTGGTAAACCACCATCTTTAGATTCTAAGGCAACCATTGCTATCACGGTAGCTCCGCTTCACCTCCTAAGAATGTAGTACCACCTAGTGCTTTCACTAAGACTAAAGCAAAGAGTAGTTATAGATGGCGAAATGGATATATAACACACTAGGATTTAAATGGATGCCTAAAATTATAAATGTGTGTATGTCTAACATATACGCTTGGAACCCTCTAACATTTGGGTTCCACATCTACTTCTATTCCATCGTGTAAATGCGTGTGTAATGCGGTGTCTGAGATCATTCTGGATTGTTGATAGCGGATGTTCCCGACACATGACGAGCAACCTTAAGCTGTTATCAAACTTTATTGCAAAGTTCATTGGCTTTGTCAGTTCGGGAGCGATCACTTGCGACCATCATGGGCTCGGAGATTATGTTAATGGGAACATCGAAATCGGCGGGGTTTACTATGTGGAAGGCCTCGGTCTGTCTCTTTTCGATGGGTCAATTTTGTGATGGAGATTTGGAGGTTGCTTTCGGGAGAAAACTTGTTTCATTCGTGATCTACAAGGAAGCGACCTTATATCGGCTCGCGTAATTCTAGTCTCTACACTATCTCTATGCAAGACATGGTTGCTTCCTCTCCCATTTGCTTACTTTCAAAGGCAACATCTACAAAATCTTGGCTATGGCACCGTCGTCTCTCACATCTAAACTTTCAAACCATCACCAACCTTGCTCGACACAAACTAGTTGAAGGACTCCCCGATTCCGGTATTCAAAGATCACCTTTGCTCGACTGTGAACAAGGGAAAAGCACTCGTGCTCATTTTCCTTCAAAGGTGGAACACGACTCTCGACATGTGCTTCATCTTCTTCACATGGATTTGTGTGGCCCGATCGCGTGCAAGCGATCAATGGCAAGCGCTACATCTTAGTAATTGTTGATGACTACTCTCGATGGACTTGGGTCTACTTTCTTCGTAGCAAAGACCAAGCTCCACAAATGATCATCACCTTTCTCACAAAATACGAGTTCGACTCCATGACACCGTCGGAATCATCGAGCAGACAAAGGCCGAATTTGTTAACAAAACCCTTCGTGAATTTTATGAGAAAGTGGAATTGACATCAAACATCTATTGCGGACACACGAACAAAGCGGAGTTGTTGAAAAGCGAAACCGAGCGTTAGTGGGCTGCAGAACAATGTTAATCAATGCTAAACTTCAGATTACTTATGGGCGGTTGTATCTGCATGCTATACTCAAAACCGTTCTATGATCACAAAGCATACAACAAAACACCTTTTGAGCTTGTCACAACTATAAACCGAACCTCAAACACTTTCATGTATTTGGATCCCTTTGCTATCCGAATAATGATCGTGATGATTTTGGAAAGCTCAAAGCCAAAGGCGATATTGGAGTCTTTATTGGATCTTGTGACAATTCTAAAGGTTTCGAATCGGAATCGTCGAACTAAGGAGGTTATGGAAGCGATTCATGCTCATTTCGATGAACTCACGGAAATGGCTTACGAGTATATGACTTAGAACCGGTCACAACCGTTTAAACTTCCTCAAACCCCATCATCGGTGAAGAAAGCCCTCATTAACTCGTCAACAAATGGAAGGTTATTTGCTCCTACGTTACGTGGCGATATTGATGAGCGTGCTCTGGTGTATCCATTGTTTCATTGCACAACGATAATATTCCTATACGATACACTGCTACAACAACTCTTGTTGAAGATGCACCTACACCAATTGACTCCAACACAGTGAGTTGAACACACGCTTCCAACAATGATGAACGGTGATGATATTACGAATGAAGTACCCCCACCATGATTTTGATCCAAATCGTTCTTGACCCGTTTGCCAATGAGGCTGCTGCACGGATGTCGCGGAATCTTCAACAAACCATTTGAATCCTCGAATCGCACAATGTATACCAACATCAACCCTCTACACATAGATGGACAAAAGACCATCCTCGGCTAACATTATTGGCAACCCGAATCAACCGGTCGTTACGAGACAACGTCTTCGCTCGGATGGTGAACATTGCATTTATGCACTCTTTGTCGCCAATCGAACCTAAAAACATTAAGGATGCAATGACAAAGACAATGGATTGAATCCATGCAAGAAGAACTCAATCAATTCAAGCGTCTTGAAGTATGGGGGCGGTTGAAAGACCAACGAGGGTCTCGTCATTGGTCTAAAATGGATTTGGAAAAACAAATTGGATCTTTGAAGGAATGTAATCCGAAACAAGTCACGGCTAGTTGCTAAGGGTTATCGTCGGGAAGAAGGATAGACTTTGAAGAATCTTTTGCTCGGTTGCTCGTCTTGAAATTTGTTCGGATATTTCTCGCGTTCGCGGCTCATATGAACATGACGGTCTATCGGATGGATGTCAAAGCGGCGTTTCTAAATGGACAACTTAAAAAGCGGTCTATGTCGACCAACGGATGGATTCGTTGATCACGAGTTCCCGAACCATGTCTACAAAGCGAACAAAGCTCTTTATGGTCTCAAACAAGCCCCTCGGGCATGGTGCGATAAGCTATCATCTTTCCTCATTGCCAATAATTTCACCAAAGGCTCGGTTGACCCAACTCTTTTTATACAATATCACGGGCACACATCTTAATTGTTCAAATTTCGTGGATGACATCATTTTGGGTCAACACATAAAAGTTTTCAATCGCTTTTGCAAAACTCATGAAGAAAAATTTTGAAATGTCCATGATGGGTGAACTTACGTTCTTTCTAGGATGCAAGTTCATCAATCACCCGTGGTATTTTCTTGAGTCGGTCAAATATGCCCTTGAATTGTTAAACAAATTTGGAATGAATACACGTGATACCTATGCCACACCAATGGCTCATACCAAGAAATTAGATCTTTGATTTACATGGGAAATTGGTTGACCCTACCAAATACCGAAGTATTATTGGGTCTCTCATGTATCTAACGACTAGCGAGACGACATTGTCTTTGCCGTTTATCTATGCTCCCGTTATCGATCGCGACCAAGCTGAAACCCACCTCTACGAGGCTAAAAGAATCCTCCGATACATCAAGGGAACCATTAATTTGGGGATCGGTATCAGAAGGATTACGGTTTTGAACTAATCGCTTTTGAGGGCGATCACGCGGGATGCCTAGACTCGAGGAAAAGTACTTGAGAGCACTACAATTTCTCGGTGATAAGCGGTGTCTTGGCAATCAAAAAGCGGATTGTACATCATTGTCATCAGCTGGCGAGAATATGTAGCCATGTCGCGTGTTGTGCTCAAGTCATTTGGATGAGAACACAACTCAAAGACTATGGTTATGTATTTTTGAGAATCCGATGTCTTTGCGACAATCGGTGCCATTGCAATCTCGTGCAACTCGATTCGGATTTTCGAAATCAAAGCACACATCGATCTCGCTATCATTTCATCAAGGATCATGTGGAGCAGTGCCGTTGAATTATACTTTGTGGTCTTGAATACCAATTGGCGGATCGCTCACCAAAGCCTTGCCTCCGCTAGGTTTAATGAGTTGATCCACGAATTGGTATGAGGTGTTGACTCAAGAGAGGCTGGATGACCTCTTAAAATCGTCTTAAAAACATCAAACACCAAAACATCTTTTGTAAATAAATAAAATCTTTCAAAACAAAATACAAAAATATAAAATCGATAAAACAACAAAAATATTCTTCTCATCTATTTTCTTTAACATGGCAAGTACCGTTCTTCCGTCAACACTTGCATCTCTCAAAATTCGTATTTTTCGATCAAGTGTTGAGGGAGAAATTTATCGCTAACCGTTTCAAAACATAAGTGTACTTGCATGTTATCACATCTCGGTTGTTTCGTTATACAAATGATGGTGGACTTTACGGCTCAATGACACTCCTCGGACTAAAATTCTTAAACCGTTTAAATTTATCAAGCCGGGGGGTGTCGTCATGATTCTTTCTCAAAAATCTTTGTTTGGTAACCTAAATGGAAGTTAAAGGCTTTGGTTGAAAAAGGAAAAGGTGGAGGGACTGAAAAGCTGTCATAATCCGAAAGTATTTTTCAATAAAATACCCACCTACCATTCTAACCACATTTATTGCTAAAACCTTCAAATCCTCGCCTAAAATCATTCAAAATTGCGTGTCTCGGATCTTCATTTTGTAAGTGTTTGTGTGTTCATAACAAGATTACAAACAATGGTTTTAAACCATTTTGAAAGTTAACGGCTTGATTTTAACCTATGGGTGATTTTGTGTTCTCTGGCGTATGCGTATGAACACATAATCTTGTTTATGTGTTTGAAGTTAAAAGGATTGTGTCAAAATGATTTAATATCATCTATAATACTTTTTAAACATCAAAAGCACCTAGACACACAATTGAGTGTATTTGAGATTTAGGGTTTATCGTAGAATTGGGTCTTTTCAAATGTGAAGGTTTTGGTATAAAAGATAGTCATATAAGGTTGTTTTCAAGTTCAATTGAACACATGTAAACCGAAATCACCGAAACAACTATGATACTTAATTCGAAAATTAGGGTTCAAGTTCATATAAATTGGGTATTTTTGATTCAAGGCTTATTTGATGTTAAAACTTGGATAAAACTACTTTATGGACTTCTTAGAACTACGAGAATCAATATGATGTTCATCCATGGCTAAATCTCATACAGCGTAAGTTTAGGGTTTAGACTACGCGTATGTGATTCTCTGGCGTAACTTGTTTACATGGACTAGGATGTTGTTATCGTGATAAATTGTTGTTTTGTGTGAACATTGATGAGTTGATAACTTTATTTCGGGCTTTGCTACGCAAACACTCGAGAATCAAGGTCATAAGACTCTACGCATAAGGATTACCCTACGGCGTAGTGATGTTATCGTAAAATAAAACCTCGCATAACTATTACGCGTAAGGTTCTACGATGGGACTACGGCGTATCTGTGAAGGATATGCGTGCGATGACCTCTCGCATAAGGTCTACTCTTACGAGTAAGCCTTACGCGTAAGGTTTTTATCGCCTCTGGCGTAAGCTCTCAGCGTAAGGTCCCTTTTTCCTCGCGTAACATTTCTTACGCGTAAGAAAGGATCCTACGCATAAGCTTTAGCCTCTGGCGTATGTCACATTGTTCTGGCGTAACTTTGTCAATCCTACGCTTAAGCCATTTTGACCTTCATTATGAATTGTTACGTGTACAAAACTTGTTAATAAACTTATCATAACGTCACGAATCCAATAATGTCACTAATAAACCAAAGCGTTTGATATGTTGTGAACAATAAGTGATAACATAAGCTTTAAAACTTAAAGTTAACTAACTCACGAAACATTTCACGGCGTCATTAGACTATTGGACATACAAGTGACTTAGGACTCGTAACAATCATTGACGTTGTACATTAAATAACTAGACAATAAGACCTTACATTGACTAACATTATGTCTTCGATATGTTGGTTCTTTTGGCTAATATTATTTGAGATCACGACATGGTGCTCAACCAAACATGGATGCACCAAATGTTCTCTCCATTCTTGATATCTATCCTCATGGCTATCCAATGAAGATTGGAAAGAATAATCTCGAGTTGACTTGACACTCTCACTTGCTCACGAGTCTTCATGTCTCATTGCTATTGACATTACGAGGACTCATCCATATCGAACATGCTTACTCACTCTGCAACCATTCACGAGATCTACATCCAGCAGTTACGGAACACTATGGAAAGGGTCAAAGGAAGGGCTGCTGTGTGCGGTGACTCTAAACCACAAACAAGTCACCATTACACTGCGGACTTAAAAATTGCTCTCCTTATTCTGAAGTCAATCCAACCAAACTTTATGCCACACTCTTGAAGAGTTAACTCTCAATTCTTAATCAATATCGGTTATGATGAGGCTACGGGGTAATCACCAAGCACTCTCACGTAGAGCTTAAGAGTATTCCTCAACCATGGAGAACACTCTACATGATCATCACCAAGTCATTTACGGTCGTGATAGCGGCTATGAGCATCCTAAGCTCATAGAGCGCAAATATTTTGGGCATTCGTCAACATGAAACACATCGCTATTGAAGCTCGATTTGGGATGACATGATGTCATTTCTCAACAAACTTGGCTCAAAGATTCCTACATCGGATATACTAAATTGTTGATCGAGAGAGCACTTGGACTTCATCACGATATTCCCAAGAGGCTCAATGACCCGACAATCACGACATGTTGGCGGAACCTATTCTCTCTGTGTAGAATCAAGGAAGCGTCCACAAAGAAACAAGGTCTTTGTATTGCAGTTTCCTTCTAGCGAAGATGTCGAAAGCTCGAAGCGTACAAAGATATCGGGCGGTCGAGACAAGGCAAAGTTGGTCATCTTGACGAAAAATCTTACGGAACACTGTCGGAGACCGAGAAGAGGAAGTGCGAGGAAGCACAACAAGTTCTGCGAGTCAAGGAAGGTTCCTATTCTAAGAAAGCTCCTTACATAAGGATTGTTCCGTAAAGGAAGCGAACCTATTCCTTTCACTTGAACCTCAAAGACAACTTAGGGATGAGAGCTACGAAGATCTTGGGGCGGATGAAGAGGTTCATTACTCTGCTCTGCTGGCAAAACACACCTCGGTGACAAAACCTCCAAGTCCTCCATTTGTCCAAGAAAAAGGAAGACTCGAGCTATTGTACCTTATGATGAGAGCTACGAAGAAGAAGAAGAGCAATTGGATAAATCATACGGAAAAAGTTTCTAGCGTCCGACACATTCAAAAGGCATTGAATTTGCTAAAGATCAAATGGGTGGCCCGGAGGATCAAGTGGTCTTGCTTGCTCCTCTCCGGATCGATGCGGTTAATCAACCCGATAAGGGATGCGGTGCCACCACTCTTACGCAACAACAACCTTTGTTGAAGACACCATTGAGTATGATTTTGAGAAGCGAGGCGAGAAAGAAAAGTCTAAGGATGGCGAGGATGATTATACAAAGTTTCTTCTAGGCGGTCCAACTCACTCAAAGGGAAAACCTCGAAACTCCTAAGGACATGAAGTCTCCTCATGTCTCCTCATCATCGGACTCTTCATCTCATTCATCACCACCACCATCAACTAAGTCAACGGATCATCATCCAATCCGTGAAGAAACCACCAAAGTCTTGGATTTCTCAAACACATGCAAGAATTGTGAAAATTTGTCAAACAAGTTAGAAAGAAGGACATGCTTCAAAGAAAACTTAATTGGTATCTTGAACAAATGCGGTACTTACATGATGAGAATGATGAGATGCGGAAAGATAGGAAAGCTATTCGAGAGTTCATGAGAAGTCATCGTCGGGGAACTAAATGAAATGATTGAAGGTTACACTCAAAAGTACCTTGAGGATATCGTTCCAAAAGTCCAAAAGGCTGGAAAAGTCGACAAGAGAACAAACCCACAAGTTTCTTCTCGACCTTGTCCCAGTGTGACAAAAGTATTTTCGGACAACTCACCCTAACATCGTAGCATTGGTCAAACATACAATGGGCAAAGAAGGCGATCTCTCGAATACGAGGTTAATCGCTAAACTAGTGATGCAAATGTCAAAGAGATGCGGGGCGTTTACTTGAGATGAAGCTAAATTTTTGAAATTCTACTTGACTATCAACTCGGATCATCATGCAAGGAGACCACTCAACCCAACGACCAAGAGATGGCGATGATAAGGATAAGGACTCGCACCTAAGCGTCGAAGCGATGCGGTCAATCTACATCTATGCCACCTCCTCCACATCGAACTTCTTCTCAACAAAGTCTTCTCACCACGGTCTTCCTTGATAAACCTCGGGACGATTCGAGTTACCACCCTTGACTCGAGCGGTGATCACTTTGAGTATACGGGTGGTGGCGATGAAGAGGTCCTTGAGCCCCAACAACAACCCTCCTCTCCCAAACAAGTGAAGAAACCGAATCATCATCAAGGCCTTCTAAAAGCAAGAAAAAGGCGACTCGGCCGGATGTCGTATCATGGCTAGATAATGATACAACCGCGAATTTGAATGGTTCTCCACACTTGTTAACAACACTCCCTACGAAGAAGGTCAAGAATTGGTGAGCGGTAGTACCTTGGAGCATGCAAAATCTTGCAAGAAACGATTCCGTGTGAAGAAGATGGCGAAATCCGAGTTGAGCGCATCAAGAATGGCGCATTCATACATTGAAAAACAGCTCGGAAAGTGCAATCGAGGTTGAATATCACCTTGAAAACATTGCTCGAGCCATGTCTAACAACATGGATTGGCTCAACCCGAAGCAAACATCGACTTCACTAAGCGGAACAACCCTCCATACTACCTTGTTGGACCAAACCTCTACCAACAATCGGCCAACCGGATGAACCAAGGTTCCCTTGGATATTTCTTCAACACGGACACGGAATTTCTTCTCCATGGTGGCGATGGTTCTGATGCTGGTTGAAGTCTCAACATGAAGTGTATTGCTCAAAGAACATCGTGGCCATCAAACACATTGATCTCAAGTCTAAATGGGACTACACATTCTTGAAGAATATCATAGTCAAGCGACAAGATGAACAAGACTATGAATTCTCGGTGAGGTGACTTTGAGAACTTGTCACTCAGCGACGACATCGAAGACATGTACCTTGCCAAAGCGGTCGTATGAGACAATTCTCATTGAAATTCAACGTGAATTTATCAAGTCGGTTCTCTTCATTAGGCGCATTGTGATCAAAGAGCACCACTTTTCTCCATGGTGGCGATGGTTCAAGAAAATCGCTACATCATTAACTCTTCCATTCCAGTGACTACCTACTCAAGCGCATAGCTATCGAGGCGTGCAAATCACTTGTTTTCGACAAAGTGCAAGCATCGACCAAGATGCATTGTATGGGATTCATCATTGGCACGAGCAGCGAAGAATCTACTCTGTTGCTGGTTGAAGTCTCAACATGAAGTGTATTGCTCAAAGAACATCGTGGCCATCAAACACATTGATCTCAAGTCTAAATGGGACTACACATTCTTGAAGAATATCATAGTCAAGCGACAAGATGAACAAGACTATGAATTCTCGGTGACTTTGAGAACTTGTCACTCAGCGACATCGAAGACATGTACCTTGCCAAAGTGCGGTCGTATGAGACAATTCTCATTGAAATTCAACGTGAATTTATCAAGTCGGTTCTCATCTTCATTAGGCGCATTGTGATCAAAGAGCGTGTCGAAGATATCCGGATGGTTGTTGAATCATATCGAAGCGTGTAAACTTCACTCCACCACGACTTGATCTTCGACATCAACCGGCTCAAACAACTTACGCTCATCGACAAACCTTTCGGCATTGTTTACGCGGTGAACTTCGCGAAGCGCTTAATGGCGTGTAGTGAGCTCCATAAATTCGGGATCATACCTTGAAGATGGTTAGGGATGGATTGGCGTCAGATTGAAGGATATCGCTTGAAGGTTGGGAATCTAAGCTTTGGAACTCTCGGGATAGAAGGGATGTGAGAAGGATCATCACCATGATTGATGAGCGGTTGTTCGAAGGGATCGATTCGGGCGCTTGGAGAGCTATGTTGGTGGTAGACCGGGATAAACATCACCGGCTTTCAGCATACATGCGCACTCACAGGAACATCTTGCACTTCTGGTACCCCTTGAATTGTTTCCTTCATATGATTTTGGATGAATGTTTATATATGTGAATGGCTTGTGCACACATAACGATGTACAACCCGTAATTGTCAAGAAAGGACCACGTAGTGCGCCTCGGTGCCACAATCCTTATAAAAGGGCGAAAGCTTCTTATTTTGAGTAAAACCTATCAAACCTTTCATTTTCAAGGTTTTGCTCAAAAGACAAGTACTTCCCATATGATTTTCAAAACCTCAACCGTTTATATCACTAGTTGAGGGGTATTTGATTAAAACTTTGTTCACAAATTGTTCACGATGGTCACTCTTCCATAACACTCAAAATGGTCATATTTATTCTCAAAATGTTTCAAAAATAACATTTTATATGCCATTTTGAGGGAGAAAATTATGTGATAAGAAATATGTTGTCTTTGAATGCAAATGAATCCGTGTACCTCGGACTTAACCAGCGAATTGTGGTACTAAAGCTGTTTGTAACTCGAAAAGACTTGTCTGGACGGGTAATAATTTCAAGCTAGTTCGCTAGTGATGTAAGCGTGTCTCGCAAAGGACTCGTCTTAGTAGAAGGTACCATTCGAGAAGCTCTTGATAGACATGAACTCGCGGGTATGACAACCTTTCGAGGTTTGTCTACACCTTCAAGGTAGTTATTAGAGCTAGTTGTCACCTAAAAGCGACAATGTAACTCTTTAACTATTCAACGTAACCGTGTCTCGCGGAGATTGTCTATCTTTAGTGGATCAATTCATAAAGTCGCGCTCTTTCCTCTTTGTGCATTTAACCATTAAAACTATTAAGCACATGTGGAGGGAGTATTTATGCAAAACTTATCTCTCACGATGGTTCAAACATGTTTTCATTTACAAACCCTTTGAGAGATATTTTAACTTCGATGGTTATAATGGCAAACATAGGTTAGTCATGGGTTATAAGGTGACTAAGGTTAGGAATAACCGTCCTATGATCCTTGAGCGGAGGATCTACCCAAGGACACTACCATTAGTTAGTGTTAGAAGTCCTTAGGAATGATTGTAAAAGGAGAAAATGAGAATCGGAGAAAGAAGGAGTTGAAGAATCAAAAGAAATGTAAAGTAAAGGGTGAAAAGAAATAGCCCTCAGTTATTCAACTTAGAGGCGGACACGGGTTCAATTCATATACTCTTGGTTGTCACTTAGTGACACCGGTATTGAAGATTAAAAGTCGTCATGGACCCGGTGGCGCATGCACTAAACCTTCTTAGCCACTCAAGTTTCTCTCAGCGAAGCTTGTTTCATTCTCACGGGGAACCCTACATAAACTATTGGCTTTCTCTTAGAGATCGTTGGTATTGAAGAAGGAGACCCTCTCCTAGTCTCGCTCGGGAAAACCAAAAGCCTTTGTTGAGTCTAGAGCCACGAGATTCATCAAAGATCTCTTAGGAACACTTGACATTTAATCACTTGTTGATCAACAATAAGGTCTTGATGATTGATGGTTCATATCGAGTCCTTCACGGATCTTAGCAATCATCGAGAACATTTATGAGAGGTTCACATCTGTGATCCTCGGTGATTGAATGGAAACTCTGCCGGGGTCAACATCAACGACCACGGCGGTCGCTTCGGTAACTCCCGTGGATTACGCGGTGTGTCTCAAGCGGTCTGATCGTGAGGTGATGCTTGGTGTACCTCGGCGACTCATCGAGCTGTAGATGTACTTGGTACATCGCGTTATCTCACTTGTGGGACTCCGGTTCGAGAGCGGCCTTTGTAAATTAGAGTTGTGTTTTCACACTATCTTTGTTAACACTCTCGAAGTTCAAACTTGTAAGTGGAAACCGCTTATTTCTAACCGTTTGCAATGTTTTCTTCTTATGGAAGCTACGGGGCGGAATGATCGTCTTGATTCTTCTCATGCTCACGCCAACATCATCACTAATGGAAGTTCTATTCAAAAGCAACACAATCGTCGAATGATTCTTCGTCTAACCAAAGAATCTACAAAGTTAAAGACTTAGAGAACTTCATCGATATTGAATTCCAACGTCATAGGCGTGTGAGCATGTTGAAGAATGGCGTGGAGACATTGGGGCGTGAAGCGGACACTGAAGCGGGATGCGAGACAACAACATACTATCACTTTCACCACAAAGAACAAATGATCAAAGAACAAAGTTAAAGATGGCGTCGAAGCTTAACCGTTCAAAGATAACTATCTCTCTACCTTTGGGAGATTGTTTGAATCAAGGCAATTCCTCTCACAAGAAAGAAGAATGCGGAAGGCGTCACGACTACTATTACATCAACGCCTTCACCGTTTACATTCATATATACTTGAGGGAGATTGTTGGAATCACTCTAAGCAGATATTTCAAGTATTTATATTTCATATGTAATAGGTAGCTTTGTTATGGCCTTTATGTTTGTTTAAGGTCAAGCTTATGTAGAAGGCCCATAAGCAGATCCAAGCCCAATAAGGAATAGGGAAGGAGAGGAGTGTTGCCTAGCTCCTTGCCTATAAATACATATAATAACCTTCATTTGAAGGTTGGTTGTTCAAGTTATTCTCTTTCACTACACTCTACGCATAACCGGTCATAGTATACTTGTGTGTGTGTGTTTGGTTTACTTGTTCAATCGCCTTATCTCTTCTCTTATAAGCTTGTGTTGTAAAACTAGTGACCTAACACTCGTGGGCCGAAGGGATGTGCGAGAGGATCATCGAATGATTGATGAAAGGTTGTATCGAAGGGACCGCTTTAGAACATTGGAAAGCTTTGTTGGTGGTCGACCCGGGATTAACATCACCGGCTATCAACGCCTGCTCGCACTCCCGCAACATCACCGGACTTCACGGTACCCTTGAACCGATTCTATCTCATAATTTTGGATGTGTGATTAATTATGACAATGGCTTGTGCACACATATCGATGTACAACCCGTTCTTGTCGAGAAAGGACCCCGTGGTACGCTTGATTGCCACAATCCGTATAAAAGGAGCGAAAGCTTTTACTTTTGAGTAAAACCTATCAAACCTTTCATTTTTCAAGGTTTTGCTCAAACGAACAAGTACTTCCCGTAAGTTTTTAAAACCTCAACCGCTTATATCACTTGTTGAGGGGAGTATTTGAATTAAAACTTTGTTCTAAATTGTTCATAGCGGTCATCTTCCGCAACACTCGAAATGGTCAAATTTATTCTCAACTTTTCAAAATAACACTTTATATGCTATTTTGAGGGGAGAAAATTATGTGATAAGAAATATGTTGTGTAAATGCAAATGAATCTTTGTGCTATAGACTTAACCAACGAATTGACGATACTTAAGCGTTAGTAACTCGTAAAGACTTGTCCGGACGGGTAGTAATTTCAAGCTAGTTCGCTAGTGATGTAAACGTGTCTCAAAGGACTTGTCCGAATAGAATGTACCGCTCGAGAAACTCTTGGTAGACATGAACTCGACGGGTTTGACACCCTTTCGAGGCTTGTCAACACCTTCAAGGTAATTATTAGAGCTAGTTGTCACCTAAAAGTCGACAATGTAACTCCTTAACTATGCAACGTAACGTGTCTCGGGAATTGTCTATCTTGAGTCGATCAATTCAAAAGTGCGAGCTCTTTCCTCCCGTGCTTGATTTACGTAAAAACTCTTAAGCACATGTGAAGGGGAGTATTTCGAAAATCTAAAACTCTTGAAGTGTTCAAACATGTTTTCATTCACAAACACTTTGAGAGATTTTCTTGAAAATTGGTTTTATGGCAATGGAGTTATAAGGAGATTAAGGTTAGGAATAACAGTCTATGATCCGCCAGAGTCGGAGGGATCTACCCAAGGACATCACAAATAGTTAGCACTTAGAAGTCCTTAGGTATGATTATAAAAAGGAGAAATGAGAATCGGAGAAACAAAGAGTTGAAGAATTAAAAGAAATGCAAAGAAAAGGGTGAAAAGAAATAGCCTCCAAATTATTCAACTTAGGCGCATAATCGGGTTCAATTCATATGCTCTTGGTTGTCACTTAGTGACGCCTTGATTGAAGATTAAAGTCGTCATGGACCCGGTGAAGCATGCACTAAACCTTCTTAGCCACTCAAGTTTCTCTCAATGAAGCTTGTTTCATTCTCACGGGGAACCCTCGTAAACTATTGGCTTTCTCTTAGAGATCGTTGGTATTGAAGAAGGAGTCCTCTCCCTAGTCTCCGCTCGGGAAAACCAAAATGCACTATTGAGTCTAGAGCCATGAGATTCATCAAAAGATCTCTTAGGAACACTTGACATTTCATCACTTGATGTTCAACAATAAGAACATCAGTTGTACGTTATCGAGTCCTTCACAGATCTTAGCAATCTGTCAAGAACATTTATGAGAGGTTCTGTAACACCCCAACCCGACAAGGGTAGAAGTGTCACAGTCTGGTGTCATATCAGAACATACAAGTAAAATTTTCAAGCGGGAGTCTTGAAATAATAATGTACCAAGTCATAATAACCAAAGATTTACAAGGGAAATTACAAAATCCAAAATGTTTAAAATGATATGAAATCTCCCACAATAGCCCGCCAAAATGAAACCAAATGATAAGGTAACTATGGTTAGTCCACTCAAATGATCCAACTCTCAGCCCAACAAAGCCCATCTTCAAACCTAAAAACCTGCCGCAGGAAAAGAAATGCGGCTGAGCTTAAAAAGCCCAGTGAACAGATATAACAAAACGAAAGCTAAACAAAATCAAAAATACGAAACGAAACAAAGGAACAATAACAAGGTCGCAATGGAAAAGAATCAATGAGTCAAGGAGGATCCCGCAGAACACCATTATACAGATATCTAAAATGAAGAGAAACGAGGAGAACGAAGCAAAGCAAGGCATCGATGACATATCAACAAGCACATACAAACCATGCATACAAGACTGAAACATAAGCAAGTATAGCAGGCATAGCATCCACACAACGTATATGTCATACAATCAATTCAGGAAATCAAAATACCTACAAGCCAAACAGATATCTACAGGAAAGCCGAAGCAATTAATAAATCAGTGAGCATGGCAATTCACACAGGTCAAAACCCTTAATTGAGAACATAACTAGTATCATAACAGCAGTAAAAAACATGGCAGTCACACGTAACAAGTAGGCATACAGTATGAACACTATAATTAAAAGAATTGAAGACATAGCAGGGCAATTAAATGAATTAACAAGTCAAACGTCACAAACTGAACCATTTCCTAATCAAACCGTAGCATAAACAGAAATGCAACCATGGCAGGTCAACAACAAGCAGATAAGGATACTATCGGATAATCGTAGTCCACGAAATTAACTGAACGAAGTACACATGATAAACCAACAAAACTATCGATTACACACAAGCATGGTCACCAGACAAATCAGAGGGTCACATAACAGTGAGATCACATATCATCAGATGACAACAGGTAAATCAAATAACTGTATATCAATCATATCGTAGCAGAGAAATCAGTAGTCACATAAAACATAAATAGCATAACAAAATCCAATAAACATATAATAAACCCGGTACGTGAATGGAACCATAGTCTGAAGTAACGGAATGAAAGTGTGATAGATCAATGAAATGGAGTATCTATATCTTGGTAAAGTGAATCATATAAAAGTATTGAGTCTTGAACAAGTGTCTGATTATGATGCGTTGGGGAATACGGAAGGTACAATATAGGTTTATCAAAAGTGTAAGGGTTATCAATCTACGAGCCCGTAAATATATCATATCATATCATATCATAAGTAGCCATTGTATTCGGAGGGTGACCTCGGAATACCATACATAATAGGAGGAGACCTCGGTAACAAATGGAGTAGCTAGCTCCCGAATTGTGAAGACGCGGATTGCACCCGACATCATTCACCATATATATCTCCAAACAGATCAAATCCTCGAAACATATCATATCTAGGATGCATCCATACGCCCCAGTGGCAAATCATATACAAATCATATCATATCATAACATATCATAATAGGGGACGGTGTAGAACATCACTCAACCACACTAAAGTCATGCCATTGGTGCATCAATGACACGGTCGGAGTTACCTTCGACTAGGAAAGCGTGTTGGCTCGGGTATCGATCGAAGGGTCAAAGCATATTCATATCATAAGGGTTCATATCAAAGTTCATATCAAAGTTTCATATCAAAGTTTCATATCAAAGTTTCATATCGGAGTTTCATATCAAAGGTTCATATAAGTTTCATATCAAAGGGAGCATAGCAAAGTCATAGGGAAGCCCTAATCATGAGGCTTAGAGTACAACGTAACAGTTCAAGCTAATATTGAAAGATGTATAAGAATCACGAGAAACCTTAAGAGATAAGGTCAGAATATCTGTACCTCAAGCAAAGCAAGCAAAACAGGAAAGTAACGTCACATGATGAATCAATCCCGCCATCGAGAACCTATGAATTAGATAACGCTTATCAAAATCGGATTATTCGTTTTAGACGGCTTTCCATTTTTAGCAGGTTTCCACTTTTAGTAACTTTCCATTTTAGGTAACTTCCTATTTTAGGTAACTTTCTATTTTAGACAGGTTTCCATAATTAGCAGGTTTCCATATTAGCAACTTTCCAAAAATAGTAGGTTTCTATAATTAGTGACTTTCCAAAAGTAGTAGGTTTCCGTATTTAGCAGCTTTATTCATAGATGATATAATCAAAGTCATATTAGGTTAAAATGACGAAAATAAGTATTATCAATGTTTAAGGGTCAATTATGACAAGTTTTGCAAGTTTAGGGTTTTAAGTGAAAATATTACAAAGTATAGGGTCACAAGTGTAAATATATCAAGTTTACGTATTTTACTCTTTTAGTCCCTTTTAGATCTCACATTAATAAATCGAACCATCAGGTTTTAATGTTTACGAAACCACCCATTACTTTTAATTAATCGACATATATTAATGTAACCCTAGTTTTATACTTCAATTACCATTTACGTTTTAAACCATTAGGACTTGATTACCCCAAGATTACGCAACCCCTTGTGAGTCCATCATCTATGTCGAGACATAACACACCAAGACAACACCCCATGACCCATAACCAAAACCATACGAAACTCTTGTCTTTCCATTTTATATATGACATATTTAATTTAATGCACATGTTCTATTTTACTCTCATTATTTCTCAATATCAATAACATGAAATATGTAGGTGACTTGCATAAGGGGCCTAAAACAGATTCACATTGAAATATAAATGCCCATTTTCATTCGACAAGTACAAGGTTAATTTTATGATTTTATGTGTTTCATGGACGTCATCTTATGCGACAAGTAATATTCATTATTTTATAAGACAAGGTCTATAAGTTTATGTAAATGTAGAACTCGTGATCTTTAACATCAGATTCAAAAAAAGAAACAATTCATGTACTCCTTATTCGGCTTATACAAATCGTGATTTCATGTGGCAGCCTACCAATTCATTTACGTGAGCATGCCTTCAAAAAGGGAGGTCCAAATCATTTTCAATTACAAGACATATGGGTCGACATGTGGAACATCCCATTCATTATTTTATATATGTGTCAAATTCTGAATCGGTTCCATTAGATATTCATGAATTTCATTCTTTATTTTCATGTTATCATTTTGTATGAGCATGCATTCGAAAGGAAGTCTCACGACACAAACAAATAAGAAACAAAATAAGGACATTGAAAGCATTCTAGATGATACCCTTTTGCGAGATGAGAACCGACACGATCACACCAAGGCTTTAAACCTCTCGACATCGGCAAGACATCCAAGGCCTATGACACCCGCGACAATGACCTCTTGATGGTCCAATCCCGTCCAATCGATTCCGAAGCCTCCATTTTCGATCCTGGATACCATGATAGCAGCCACCCCTTCGAACCAGTAGCCCACCATTTAGCTTTTTTCCCCCGCCCCTTTGATCCAGTTGTGATCGAGAGAAAAAGGAGGAGAAAAGTATATGCCGCCACTTTAGAATGAGGGATTTATGGTTTGATTTGGAATGAGTGATATGGAAGGTTAGAAAAAAAACGTGACATTGAAATAAATGGGGAGGTAAGTCCTCAATTAGGGGCGTGAATCAAGAGACTCAAAACAGAAAAGAATTACCTTCCAAAACTAGACAAATGGGCTTTTACATTTCACTTATCATGATTTGCAAAGTTGCATGCATACTGATTTGGCCCATGCAAACAAAACAAAAAATAAAAATGTGTGATGCTTTAGACGCAAGACGTAAATCGGTCTCATATTTTAGGTTTGGAAATCATTTACAAGTTAGGTTGAAAATTTTATTTAATGAGCTTGGCGCATTCTACGTATTTTATAAATATTACATTTGAGGGGTAAATTTGTCTCTTCACGCGTTTTAGATTTTTAGGGTTTTACAGGTTCACATCTGTGATCCTCGGTGATTGAATGGAAACTCTGCCGGGTCAACATCAAACAGACCGACGGCAGTCACGGTAACTCCCGTGGATTACGCTTAGTGTGTCTCAAGCGGTCTACAATCGTGAGGTGATGCTTGATTGTACCTCGGTGACTCATCCGAGCTGTAGGTGCCGGTACATCGTGTTATCTCACTTGTGGGACTCGGTTCGAGAGCGGCCTTTGTAAGAATTAGAGTTGTGTTTTCACACTATCTTGTTAACACTCTAAGTTCAAACTTGTAAGCGCCGGAATCCGCTTATTACTAACTGTTTTCATGTTTACTTCTTATGGAAGCTCGGAGCGGATGATCGTCTGATTCTTCACATGCTCATGCCAACATCATCACTAATGGAAGTTCTATCTTAAAGCAACACAAAAGTCGAATGATTCTTCGTCAAATCAAAGGATCTACAAAGTTAAAGACTTAAAGAACTTCATCGATCTTGAAATCCAACATCAAAGCGTGTGAGCATGTTGAAGAATGACGATGGAGACAATGGAGCAACGAAGGCACTCGAGGCGAGACTTGATGCGAGACAACAACATACTATCACTTCCATCACAAAGAACAATGATCAAAGAACAAAGTTAAAGATGACGTCAAAGCAAAAATGTTTAAAGAAAACAATTTCTCTACTTGGGAGATTGTTCAAATCAAGGCAATTCTTCTCACAAGAAAGAAGAATGTCAAGACGTCAAAGCTACTATTACATCAAAGCCTTCACCGTTCATATTCATTCATCACCAACACTTGGGGAGATTGTTGGAATCACTCCTAGACCTTAATCAAGTGTTAGTAATTCATATGTAATAGTTAGCTTAATTATGGCCTTTATGTTTGTTTCTAGCTTAAGCTTATGTAGAAGGCCCATGAGCTTAGGCCCAAGCCCATAGGAGAAAGGAAGGGACTAGAAAGTGTTGCCCTAGCTTCCCTCCTATATATACTATGTAATAACCCTCACTTGAGGGTTGGTTGTTCATTTTATTCACTCTACGCCTAACCGTGCTACTCTTAACGTGTGTGTGTGTGTTTAACGTGTTCAACCAATCTCTTCTCCTCTCTATTTCTTGTATTGATGCTTGTGTTATAAAACTAGTGACCTAACAGTAATGGATCAAAGGATAGTGTTATCCTTGCTGATATTATTATAAGGAGTAGATCTCCTTTGGGGTTAGGTGATCGGTGTAGTATTGGGTAGTAGTTCTTCCATTGTAATGGAACTCGGTATCTAGCCTAGTACCGGATAAAGGGTAGGTGACGTTGTGATAGGATTGGTTCTCCTTGGTGAAAAGGACCCGGTATCTAGCCTTGTACCGGATAAAGTGTAAGAAACGTTGTGAAGGTTTCTCTACCATAAGGAGTCGGTGTTGTGTAGTGATTACGAACTCTCGAGTAGGTGAATCGGGGAGTGGAGTAGGGCAAGGAAGGTGTCCTTTTAGCCGAACCACTATAAATACTCGCGTTGTGGTTTTGTGATTCTTACTCTTTATCTTTTCATTACATAGTTATATTTCTATATGTTTGTTTATCAACATCCAACACACAACCAAATAGATTGACATAAGTCGATCTAAATAGTTTAAAATGAGTTTTAATTGGTAAAACTATTCAACCCCCCTTCTAGTTTTCCACAATTGGCATCAGAGCTTCGTTACCAAGTTTCTTAAAGTATATTGTACTTTAAAAACTTGATACGATCCATGGTTAATTGAAAACTACAAAGAAGGGTTTTCATAACGCCATGGTTTTTAAAACTCCTTTTTCGGATGTTGATTAGATGACAACATTTTTTTTACTATTCATTTAATTGCACTAATCTTCTTTGTCATGTTGCTTAGTTAAAGCTCATACCTACCAAGTCATAGGAATTTCTTGGTAACAAGAATACCTTCCCTAAGAAGGTATCTTAAACACAAAGGAGCCGGAATTGTCTACTGACATTTGTTGTGTCATTTGTAAAGACATTCCTAAGTACATTAGAGGTATGACTTTCCACTTATCTCTAAATCACATTAGCTTAATAAATAAGTATGCTTACATAGGTATTTATATGATTATCTTTTGTGCATTTTCACGTATTACATGTAGCTTCATTAGGAAGCCTTCCTCGCATACGTGTTACTTTTTCGTCTAAAGTCGAGGTTTATAAAATTTGTGTCTTATTTTCATTTAATCCAAAAATCATATCATTCTAATAATAAAACAAAACACAAATCTCAAAAATTCCTCCTTCTCCATAAAAACCCCACCGTCGTTCACCCCATCAAATCCCTACTTTTTCAAATCTTCCACTTTCAAAAATTACCTCTTATTCAAAACTTCATTTCCTCTTCATCTTATCTCATCTCAAACCAAGAAGGTTCGTCATCAACATGGTTTACATCGCCCTCGTGCTCATCGCCCTAACGCTCATCGCTCTTGTTTTCCCTATGATGAAGTTTTCATACGGAGACATATACTTTGTGTTGTTAATCTACATTGGGGTTATATACCCAATCCTTTGTATCACTCTTAGCATTGAAATGAAATATTACTAGGTTATCTAGTTTATTATCTTAATGTGCTTCTCATTTCTTTTGATTTATATCTTTCGTATCTTTTCGTGATACATTAGAAACCATTAATGCATGTTAAAAGAAAAAGTAGGCTAATACACATATCTTGGTATAAAACTATAAAAGTTATGTTTTTATCAAAATACATTTACATTACTACGGATCCACGGATCCACAGAGGTATACTAGCGGATCCACGATAGAAGGAACCGTCCTTCTAGATATGCTTTTTCCATGCAAAATAAAACCGCTTTCTTCCTAAAAATGTTCTACTAAAATGTCAAGCGAGTAAGTAAGTTAAATGTCATTGTTAATAAACATCTTGTAAAAGCGTTAGGTAATCATTGTTTTACCCGTGTCGTCACATCCTATTAACTTCTCTTTCCTATAGGTTTCGCTATGTCGCATGAATATGAGTTTGATTTTTCACCACTAGCGTCTACACTCCTAACATCTCCTTGAGCCCAACACACCGGCAATCATGTCCGTGGGTTCAATAATCTCGAAACCCGTCACTTCCACGAAGGACGTATTGTCGACACCCTCTACAATTCGAAGAAGGTATCAATAATTCCTTCTGAACCATAGGACTAGAATGTCTTCTTGAAATTAACGAGAAAATATGTCCAAGGATTGTATTGGAATTCTTCCGTCAATTTGAACTCGTTCGTAACGAGGATCGCTCTCTATCTCTTTGGTTCTGGATCAAAAACCAAAAGTTTGTTTTAACCCTTGGGCAATTTGCTCATATCCTCCGGATTCCAAATCATGGACAATGTGCCTTCACTGAAGATTGGTTTCTTGATTCTCTCTTCAACTTTCGTGAAGAAAATAGCCCATATTGTTCACACATACCTTCCCCGGAAGACTTGAATCGCATAATATGCAAACCCCATTACTCCGATCCAAACATTATCCATACACGGGATATCCGAGAAGAGTACAAGCCTTTTGCACTCATCCTACGTGAAAATGTTTGGAGCCTTAGGGGAAATCGAGAAATCCTTCCCGCTTGTTGTACTCACATAATGTATTGTTTGCTAACACAACAACCATACAATCTCGCCTACTTCTTGGCAAGGCTTAATTGTAAATCTTCAAAGCTCAAGAATAAACTAATTCCTTATGGAATGTTCTTGATGCGCCTTTATCATAACATCATGTACTTTCATCCTCAATTTCAAAGTCATTTATGCGTGCTTGTGAACAAGATGATGGAACCTCTAAACGATCTCTCATGAAGACTTTCTTCATTCACAGATTGGCAAACACCCATCAACCATTTGATGATCCATCTAGCGAAAACACTCAAGGAACTTAGCCTTCTTTCTAAATAGGGTCAATTCTTAGTATCCATGCTTTATCAATGTAATCCAATTTCTTTCATGAAATAAAACATCTTACATTTGATATCTTAGTGTTAGAACCTCTTGAAAAACTAACTTTGAAATATGATGCATTGTCAAGATCCTTGCATACCTTTTGTAAAGGTTACGCTTAGCAGAGAGACGGATCCCAAAGTTTGTGCTAGACGGATCCCTACTGTTTGGGAACCGTGGGATCCGGCAAACAGAAAATGCAATTGCAATCATTGTATTTCAAACATGTCTTTAGATCACGTCACACTAAGCTAGACATAGTGCCTTAAGGCAAATTGAGTCCTTATCAAAATTGAGTAGATTTTTCATACTCACACATAACTCATTTATATCACACTCGAAACACCCGTAGTTCTATCGTCTCACCAAAACTCATTACTCTTCCGCTCTTATACTCATACATGATCCCTCACATGTTAAAACATCTAGCTTTGGAAATCTCTCAAAACTAATTATAATTAGGGAAAATTAGTCAAATAGACCGCGCGCCCTGAGGCTTATCACTTTATGGACCACGCCCTTTTAAAATTCGATAATTGACAGGTTGCCCACCGCTTTTCTTGGACCCAACCAGGGGCTGCCATGTGTCCGACAACTTATGACACAAGTACATATTCTTGGACCCAAACATGGAAACCACTGCTAGTTTTAATACGTTTCCACTGCTAGGCTTCTCGAAACCACTGCTAGTGGTATCGGGTACCACTGCTAGTGTAATTAGAGCTCGAATTGTGAGATTATGTTAGAAATGAAGCGGTCGAGGTTTGATTAGAGTGTAATTTTAACTAGTTTTGTTAGAATCGCGGTATTCGAGACCGAATTTATGCATGGAGAATATGTTGGTTTGTTGACCTTGAGTTGCCACGTAAGCATTGATTGTTGTTATTTGTTCTTCGCATTGTTTATTTAGCTAGGATTACGATATGTGTTCGTGTTGATGTAATTTCATGCGAAATGTCGTATGTGAATTAAGTTGCGAAAATGAGAATTTGCGTTAGAAATGAAGCGGTTGAGGTTTGATTTGAGTGTGATTTCTATAGGTTAGTTATTAGTACATTGTTTATTACTTTTTGAATTAGGTTGTGCATTGCATAATTATGGTTAGAGGTTCGGTTAGAGTGTAATTTGCACGGAGTATGTCTATAGGTTTTTATTAGTTTTGTTAATTGCTTGGTGATCGGTACACGAATTGGCACTTAGGAGAATATGTCCTCGTTTGTAGACCTTGAGTTGCCATGTTATAGTGGTTTTAGTTAGAGTTGATATGGGAAACTTTATGATAATGCACATATATTGTCAGAAGTGGAAAATTATATTGGGAAATTTTGTCATACATACTATGATGTTAGAGCATTGATTCTTCATCTTGCTTTTAAGCTTGATATGATGAGGCATTTAGAGTACCTCCCAAGATATCAGCCACAAATGGTATCTCTTGAGGTTATGAAAATACATGCTCCTTTAGCACATGCTATCGGGACTAATTCTTTATCTCTAGAACTCGAGGATCTCTCTTTTCAATACTTGTTTCCTTACTCTTATCTTTATGTGAATACATGGTTAAGGAGTCATGAGATAGGGATAATAGATGATCTCAAGGAACAACTGCTTCAATTGTTGAATTCAGATCCTATTTTAACACAAATGGTGGATGAAATCACAGTTGAGGGTCGTTATAAAAGTCATTATAGCACTATGAAGAAGTTACTAAGAGGCGGGCGTGGCTGAGGAGGTTAACGATATCCTAGGTTTGAGTCATATTAAAGACATCGATGATGATGACAATTGTCACCGAGAAAGCATGTTACTGTATGCTCAATCATCCAATCTTTGTGGAAGGAGGTGCCAAATAGATCTAAAGATTATATAGCGAGGCCTAAAGCTAATGGTTACAAGAGTTTACACATGGCGCTTGATGTGAGTGGTAGTGGTAGGACTAGACCTTTAATGGAGATACAAATAAGGACAACAGAGATGAATATGTTGGCATCGGATGGAACAACTTCCATGCATTTTACAAAGTGGACTTACCAATCCCGAACAAGTAATTTCTTTGACTTTTAACCCATTTCTTGGTTTATATATCTATAACCAATACAGATAATTTTTTTTTACATAATAGAATAAATGGGTCAAATGAGTTCAAACGGGTTGAAGGTCACCCAAAGTGAATTATAAGTGCATACAGCCATCTAGATTATGTTAGTTGATACATTAATTTGTTGTAGCCGCAATATCATTTTTATAATCATATCTTAACCAACAAACTACTTAGATAACTAATATGTAAAAATGCATACAACCGAGTTCCACTAATACCCAGAAAGTTAACGGTCGTGACCCGTTGCCTATATTCCCACATTGTGCGTAATTATGATAGTCGCTTTTGTCCTTATAATAACTTGTAATATATATACGAGCAAAGAGGATCAAGGCTATAATGATAGCTCTGTGGAGTATCTTTGCACTACGACTAAATGATTTTACTTCAACAAACCCGAAAGGTAATAATGGGAGTGATAGCGGCGAGGATCGTATATTCCGTCTCCTTGACAAGAATGGAGATGGTAAGATTAGCATTGAGGAGGCCAGTGATGATTGAGCTTGGTGCACAAGGAGGCGATGCTCGTGAGATGATGCAGCTACTTGATGCTAACGGTGGTGGTTCTCTACTCGATGAATTTGACATGTTCGTAAGCGGTAATATATGTCATTCAATCTCCAACTATGTAGTCTTTCTTTGACAAACAAAGTTATATGATATATATCTGAAGGTAATGGCATCGGTAACGAGTTGAAACGAGTCATTTCTATAGATGTCTAAGTTGGTATGTGGTGTTGCATTGTTCAGGTTGAAGTAATGCATGGTTTAGAAGATAGGGACGATGAATACAAGAGCTCGTTGACCCAAACAGGATGGTGATTACATATGGTATCTTTCTTATACACCACTTTTACTTTCTAAATTCTGAATGACTACTAATTCAGAAATTTACGTTCATAGCACCAGTGTCTTTGACATATGGCCTGAAATTAAGAAGACTCAGTCGTTTAGAGGACCATCACATGATGCACTGGTAATATTCTTTTGTAACTAATATACGTCATCAATTTTGAATATACTGCCTATGTTTTATTTGCTCTTCTTTTTAATAGTCCGTCGTGGACATGCTGTATGACTATAATGACATGATCGAAAGTTCCTTCGTATATGGTCCCGGTGTTCTACAGTTTAAGTTATCATGCAAATGGATAGCTAAGGTATCTTGTTTTCTTAACTGTTTCTAAACGTACATTACAATTCCAACCTAAACTCTTCGTCTACTTCAATATCATCACTTTTGTTTTACCTCACAGAGTATTCATAAGATGCTAAAGGATGGTATACGCACATAGGCACCAAAACTTTATGTGAAAAAAACAATTATATACTTTTTGTCACGAAATATAACCAAGGAGATGCATATGGGTCATTTACGATCCACTGTTATTGGAGACACGTTAGCTCGTATCCTTGAGTATTCTAGAGTTGAGGTGATCCAAAGATTCCATGAAGGGGATGATCTGGACATTAAGTTACATGCATCTGGTCTTGTTGTTTGAATGGTTGTTAAATTAAATTGTATTTTTCCTGCATCTACATGTAATATGAAGTTATATTTTAGTCCCTTCTTTTTATAGTGTCTAAACTCACATCAATGGTTTATCAACTGTATTTATTTTATCAACTGTCTAAACTCGCAGCGTGTCTGTGATGCGCTCACAATAGCGTCACTCATCGGTCTTTGGGACCTTGAATGCAACAGGTCGCAACACGCAACTTAAAACCAAATATTCTTCATTTTAGCTTCCAACCCGTTTGACCTGGTTTCGATTTAAAATGGGTCAATTTAAAATGACTACATTTGCCTTTTTCTGAGCAGGCAATTCTGATAAGTGGACAACTGAGAAGCTTGAGCATACTGCTGAAGCACTTGGCTACGGTGAGGTATTCTTCATCAGTTATCGCGTTCGAGTTCTGCTGCAAGTATTTTTGTGCTGTCAGGAGTATTTACTGTTAGTAATTTGGTTCGTGGCTCCAAGTTAAGTTCTCAATTCGTCTGCAAGTTCAGTCTATTTTTCAGATGTGGATAATGTATTGTTGCTGCAACTAAAGATTGGTTCGTGGCTGCAAGATTTGTTTCAAGTCGTCTGCAAGTTTAGCGTCAACTCGTCTGCAAGTTCAGTTTGTTTATCAGAAGTGGAGTATGTGCCGGGCAACATACATTGGCATTTTTGACGAGTAAATATACATTTTTGTATTATCTTTATTTATTGTCCTGTATTTGTTTGTGTTAAATCAATTTTTTTTATAAAACTAAATATAGCATGTCTCGTCTGCAAGTTCAGTTTGTTTATCAGAAGTGGAGTATGTGTCGGGCAACTTGTTAGGAATTAGAAATTCCGGTATTAAAAGTCGGTCACCTCTAGTATATGTAATCGTTAAGCTCGTAGTCGTAGTTCTTTTAAGCTAAGTAGTATTTAGTTAAGTAACACCGTGGAGGACAGACGGGTCTTTACCCTTGTATGCACGATCCATGACCCGTTGTGTGGCGTTTTATTGTAAGACTATAAATACTCTCTACCTTCCAAGGTAGAGTTGGAGCTCATAATAAGATTTTCTTTCTCTCACTAAAGTTCCCAAACCTCTAACTTTCTCTCTAAAAACCTCTTGTCGCCTACTTTGTGTTATGGTTTGATGTGTATGTGAAATCAATATCTTACAATTGGTATCAAGAGCCATGGTTAGATCATCTCTTACATATCTTTGGATTTCTAGTGGTTTTAGGTGGTTTTGAGTTTGAAAAAGTTTAGTGGTTTTGCATCATTTGGTTGATTTCTAGTGTTAAAGTTTGGATTTTGATAGTACTTTTGTGTTTAGAATCATCACAAGTGTTTAGGTTTTGACTTTGAAGGCTTGAATCATCGTGGTTGGGTTGTTTTGGATTGAAAAGTGGTGTTTATGTGATTTTCTTGCTAGCGACTTGGTTCTCGGTGTGATATTCATCATAGCGACTTGCTTCATAAAAGTTAGCGAGTTGGAGTGGTATTTGGTAGCGATTTGGTCCTAGCGACTTGTCTATTGAGACAAGCCGACAAAAAGTACACGTAGTGGATTCTCCACTACTGGTAGCGACTTGGTGTAAGTTAGCGACTTGTACTTTATATTGTTAGCGACTTGGTGTTAGCGAGTTGGTACCTAGCGAGTTGCTATTTAGCGACTTGACAAATTAGCGACTTGGTGCTTAGCGACTTCTTTGTCAAAATTTTGCTAGCGACTTGGATTGTAGCGAGTTGTTATATAGCGACTTGGGACTATAGCGACTTGGCATAGCGACTTGGTTCAAGGTTTCCTAGCGACTTGGGTGATATCCTTTGAATACGGTTTTCTCTTGATTTAGTAAAATCCGTGAAAGAATCTATTTCCGGTTTAATCATAGAGTTATAAAATCCGTGTAATTCTTAATCATGTCTACCAACGTTCCTACAATCATCTCCCTTTGTTGCGAGGATGTTCAAGCGGTGGTTCGGATACTCGTCCACCCATGCTTGTGAGGCCGACTACGACTCTTGGGCTCAACGAATCAGTTGTATTGTCTTGGAAAGGAAAATGGAGTCAACATTCTCAAATCCATTGATGAAGGACCATATCGGGTTGAGACTACTAGAGACTTAATTGATCTGGTGAAGATGGAACAATGATCTATGGAATTGTGGACCAAAGACATATGATGAGCTCGATGATAAGGAGAAAAGAGATTCGATCTTGATATCGGGGCTTTAACATCGTACTTCAAGGTCTTCCAAAAGATATCTACAAGGCGATCAATCACAACACGAAGCCAAGGCGGTGTGGGATAATGTCAAGATGCTTCTCTCGGGGATCGAATTAACTATGGAAGGCAGAGAATCACAACTCTATGATGAATTTGAACACTTCAAGATGAAACCGGATGAGAGTGTTTATGAGTACTATGTGAGATTCCACAAGCTTGTTAATGATATGAGGAACATCGAATGACTATGCCAAACATTAATTTGAACTCAAAGTTTGTGAACAACATGAATCCCGAATGGCACAAGTTTGTCACCTCGTAAAGCTAACCAAAGGATTGAAGAATACAAACTATGAGCAACTCTATGCCTTCCTCCTTGAGAATGAGAGACATGCTATGTTTGAAAAAAGATTCTTAATCGGTTCAAAACCAACGGGGAGAGACAAGCTCATCAAATGATTCAAGCGCCTTCTACTCAAACATCGGAATCACAACCAAAGCCTCACAAGTCATACCCATGGGTAATGGTAATCACAAACTCATTCACGATCCTATGTTCAAACAAGGCGATCTTTGATGCACGTGGAAACTTCATTAATCAACTAGCTCTCGATTAGTCAAAACATGAACTCTCTTCCACACAACAACAATCTCGAGCGCTTCCAATCCACATAATCAAGCCCTTTATCGAGATGGGAAGGTTATGGTGCGACCAGTTCAAAACGACGATCGAACAAGCAAGAGGTGGGTGGTAGAGGTTATCTTGCAAATCGAGAATAGGGAAGGAATGGTAATCGAGGTCAAGCAAAGCCAATCAAATGTTACAATTGTGGAGGTGAGGACACATTGCAAGGGCGCACATCGCAAAAGCCTCTCGAATCGAGTACTTGAGGATAAGATGTTGCTTGTGCAAGCTCGGGATAATGGTGCGACTTTGGATGAAGAGGAGTTGTTGTTGTTCTTGGTGAGGAAATGCTAAGACATATGATGCGAGATGTGGATGAGCAACCAATTCGGAGATAGGCCATAATCATCGAATGCCTTTCAAGTAGGCGATTGTGATGCATACGACTCGATGTTGATGAAGAACCCCTTGCACAAACCATCTTCATGGCTAGCATTTCTCCAATGGTCTCTCTAAAGTCTCTTCATCACCACAAGCTGGTCCATCCAAAGACAAACTCATTTACGAGGTATTAAAATTATACGATGAAGTTGATGAGCAAAGATACATAACAGTACAATCAAGCTGTATTTATTGAGTCGGATATTGAAAATATGGGTAATATCAATGTTGTCCCATATGATCAATATGTGAAACAAAGTGAAAGTGAGATTGTACCAAGTGATGCATCTTCTGCGATCAATAATGATTATGTTTTGATGAATTCACTTGCATGTGCCCTGATGATTCTGTCATCTACGAGGCGAATGCCTATAAAGAGCGTGTTGCTATTTATGAACAACGTGCAAAATTTGAGTTGACCACCCGTGAGCGGAAATGGATGACCAAATCGTACAACTATTAGAAAAAGTAGGTTTAGAAGAAGTATTAAAACAAGAGTTAAACTCCTTACAAGAAAAGCTTTCTAAAGCGCTAAGCAAAAACAAGAACTTCAAGAAAATGTTAAAATGCTTAAGCAAGAATTCGGTGCTAAGGAATCAAAACTTTTGAATGATTTTCTAATCTAAAACCTTGAAAAACAAGCTTGAAAATAAGTTATGCGTACAAGGAAATACCATTGATTGCTCACTTAATCACTAAGCATAGAGTTTTAAGCGATAAGCATAGTGTTCCCATTATAGATAAACCCAACCACGAGTGCGGGAAGATTGCAAAAGCGACTCAAAGTGTAATCTATGATGGCAATGAGATTCTTAAACCTAGACAAAAACCTAGTTGCGTTAAGTGCGAGAGGAAGATAAGAAATCGAGATGAAGTCACTAGGGAGAAGATGAACAAGAAACTAGATGATCCTAAATGTAAAGAGAAGAAAATAATTATCACACCCCATGACTACAAAAGGAGAATTGGATCTCCTTGAACATGTTTAAGCCTCAAACATTGTTGACTCCCGAACAAGTGTTACGGAAAATGGACTTAGATAAGCGAAGCGGAAAATATTGTTGAAACAAACCCTCCCTTAGGAAAATGCCTAAAGCGATTGTGTATCCTCCCAATACACCAATGCATCTAGTTCCTAGAACTATTGCCACTAAAAGCAAGACCTTAATCGGTCAATCGTTATCTTTCAACTATTTGTTGATTTTGAGAAAACTTGCAAGAAAAGGATCACACCCTTTGGTATTCTTGAAGGGAAAGGGGTTTGAGCAAACAAAAGAATGTTATTTAAGCGAAGTCATGCCTTTCTTTAAACAACTAAAAGATCATTTTGAAAGTCTTAAAAGGGAATGAATTTAGACATTAAAGAAATGGAAAAGGAATTTGATGCAATGATAGTTGAGGTTAGTGATTATGGCGTGCACTAAAATATAATGAGATTGAGAGGAAGAACTTGCATACATTGAATGAGACTCTTATTCTTGAATGTGTTGCTCAAGATGTGTTTTCACTTTGCTACAAATTGTTCCATTAACGCTTCTCAATTTCATGAATTATTATCATTGCCTGAAAGTCTCCCATGATCGTGTCATTGAGCTTGAAAAGACTAATTCTAAACTAAGCGAGAAAATTGAGCTGGATGATCACGACAATGTGGTTAAACATTTTTCTAAATTAGAGGTTGAACATTTTAATCTACAACTAAAATATCAACATCTTAAAGAAAATGTAAAACTTCAAATATCAAGACATCCTCGGATGCTCGAGTTTGATGCGGTTTTCAAATAAACAAGCGTGATGAACAGATTCATGCTCATTGTAACACGATCGAGAAAATTGAAAGCCCAAATCTCTCAATTAAAGGGTGAAAAGAACAATGTGGTGGCTCCCAAATGCCTCCTCCTTTAGATTCTCGAATTCTCAAGCGTTTGAATGAGACTCATCTTTGCTACAAATTGTTCCATTAACGCTTCTCAATTTCGAAAGTCTCCCATGATCGTGTCATTGAAACTTAAATTAGAGGTTGAACATTTTAATCTACAACTAAAATATCAACATCTTAAAGAAAATGTAAAACTTCAAATATCAAGACAATGATTCATGCTCATTGTAACACGATCGAGAAAATTGAAAGCCCAAATCTCTCAATTAAAGGGTGAAAAGAACAATGTGGTGGCTCCCAAATGCCTCCTCCTTTAGATTCTCGAATTCTCAAGCGTTTCATCTTCAAAACTTAGTAAATGCATTACAAAGGAAAGCGAAAGTTTTCTAGAAGAAAATGAAAAGGTTAAGCGTCATTTCAATGAGTTATTTGAATCAATAAAGGTCACTCGTAACAAAAACAACGAACAAATAGCTTCATTGCAAAGGAAATTGAGAATCGAAGAGCCGGTAAAAGGAAAATGCCAATGACCAATGGGAGAATGGTGTATCAAAGGTTCACTCTAGTAACAAATATGCTTTATGCGTGAAATATGTTCCCCTCATCTCGGGAATAACAAACTTGCTATTCAAACATATTTCTCATCCCTTAAGGATTGTCTAGAATGTCTCGTGAGATTGTTGAAGAGGATAAATTAGAGAAACCACTTGACAATGCAATTGGGCATGCATGCTTATATGCCAAACGATCTCAAGAAATTCTAGAATGCTTAATTACAATATGCCCAAAGTCCTTAGGTGAGAGAGTTAATCCTTTGATTCCATGTTCTATGCCTAGTGCCAAGTATGATATTCATTCGATGCCCGATGTTTTGAATGTGATCCGTAGTGTGCCTTCAAGTAGTTGATTCGGATCATTAATGCTAAGAAAGCGAACTCTAGTGTGCCTTCTAGAAGTACAAATCCAACACGTCTAGTGTTAAGAAAGTGAACCTTAGTGTGCTGCATGTAGTTCGGATCGGCACATCTAAGCAGGAGAAGCAAAAGTAGCAAAACCAACTAATGTTCCCATTCCATCTACTGAGAGTGTCGGTGACATTAAAGCGGCGGTCAAAGTCTCAAGACAATACAAGGAATAGCGGGACCTCGCAAGCTAAGAATGTGCATTGGAAGAGAGTAGAAGACCAATCTAGGAACTTTAAGTTTGAGCGAATAAAGCGAATCGTGTTGATTCTAGTATTAGCCATAGGCGTCTTGTAATTAATTGAATTCGATACTATTTGCAAACCTTGTAATGATGTCTGCTTGAATTACATTGCTAATCATGAATGTGGTATGAATACTTTGTCTAATCTTGTCAAATCCCAGTGAATCTTGTCAATGAAAAATATCATGCTAAGAAGGCAAAAGGCAAAGGCGAAAGAAAGTTAGAAAACAATGGAAACCCCGGGAAGAACATTTAGTAAGATAGGCTATCATTGGATACTGTTGGTCATAAGACTAATCGAGACAATGCCCACTAGAAAATGGATGCCTCTTGGTAGAACTATTCCCTTAAGAAGTGAGCACACTTTGAATAGGGCAAATCTGAGACACTAATCTTGCATCTATTCATAATGATTCCATTGCCTTAATTTACGATATGAATGCTTCTATTTACGATGTGGGTGTTCCAACCATTGTTACTAACCAAATGGAACCCATTCTTGCATGGGGATCCCAATTATCGATTATCCATTCTTATGCGTGTTCAGCTGCGGATCGTTCAAATCGTTACGTGGTACACGGACTCAGTTGTTCCAAGCATATATTTGGCGACGGTCGCGGCTCATGAACCGTGAGCAAATTCATCGGAGACGATTAGATTCGGGAATGATCATTTCGGTGCAATTATGGGTTATGGAGATTATGTTGTTGGTAAAGTGTTATCTCCAGGTATATTATGTAGAAGGTCTTGGTCATAACTTTGTTCTCTGTTGGTCAATTCTGCGATTACGATCTAGAAGTAGCCTTGAGAAAACATACTTGTTTCGTTAGAGAACTTGATGGTAAGGAACTTTTAAGAGGTTCACGTGGTTCAAATCTATACACCATCTCTATCGAAGATATGATGAAGTCTTCTCAATTTGCTTGTTGTCAAAGGCTTCTAAAACAAAGTCATGGTTATGGCATCGTCGTCTCAATCACTTGAACTTGGCACCATCAATGATCTCTCGAGAAAGGACTTAGTTGTAGGTTTACCTAGACTTAAGTATGAAAAGGATCATCTTTGTTCGACATGCCAATTGGGAAAAAGCAAAAGTATGCCCATAAACCCAAACCTACTAACTCATCACGAAGTTCTTCATACAATTCACATGGACTTATGTGGACCCATGAGAGTCTGAGAATATCTTTGGGAAGAAATATGTGTTAGTTGTGGTTGATGATTTCTCTAGATTCACAGGTAAAGTTCTTAAAGACAAAGGATGAAACTCGGATATCATCATCAAACTCATCAAACATTGCGAGTTCGTCTTAACAAAGCGGTCGAGAATCATCCGAGCAGACAATGGGCGGGTTTGTTAACAAACAACTTAGTGAGTTTTATGAAAGTATTGGAATCGGTCATCAAAAAGTGTTCCTCGAACTCCTCAGCGAGCGGTGTAGTTGAAAGGCGAAATCGAACTCTTGTGGAAGCCGCAAGGACAATCTTGATTTACTCAAAAGTTCCAATGTTTCTACGGGGTGAAGCCATCGCCCTTGCATGCTACACCCAAAATCGATCCACGATTCACCTTGCTCATGGAAAAACTCCATATGAACTTGTCCACACAGAAAACCTAATCTTTCATTCCTTCGTGTGTTCGGTGCATTGTGTTATCCAACTAATGAGGGCCAAGATTTAGGCAAACTTAGAGCTAAAGCGAGACATTGGAGTATTTGTAGGTTATGCACCAAGCAGAAAAGGATACGAATATACAACAAGAGAACCCGAAATATCATGGAAACAATTCACGTCACGTTTGATGGTGACCGGTCAAATGGCTCTGGACAATCCGATTCGGGACCCGCTCTTCAAAACAGTCCCATTGGTTCATCCCTTGTACCAAATTCCTCTCCGGCTATTCCATATGTACCTCCATCGAAGATGATTTGAAGAAATTGTTTGATCCGATGTTTGATGAACTCTATGAGCCAAGTGCTATTGAGCGTCAATTCCCACAGAGGTGCTCATATATCACGAGAATGAAGTCAATCCTTGGTCTCAATATCATTAAGTCAAGAAGCGCTGCTGCGAGAACTCGATCTCATCAACAAATCATCAATCTTGAATGTACATCATGGGCATTTACGGCATCAATGATGAAGTTAATCCCTTTGCTACTCACGAAGATGCTCCATTTGAAAACATATTTGCTCTGAATCATCATCGAACCATCTTCTTGAGGAGACATCGACTCTGCTACCTCGGTCCCTCAACAAGCGCCACATGAACACCTTAGAAAATGGACTCACGATCATCCATTAGACAACATCATTGGAAATCCTCTCGTCCGGTATCAACACGGAAACAACTTGCAACCGATGCCTTATGGTGCTTCTTCAACTCCGTACTCTCTAAGATCGAACCAAAAGATGTTAAAGCGCCATGAATGAAGGCAATTTGGTTCAATGCCATGCAAGAAGAAATTCATGAGTTTGATCGACTTGATGTATGGGAGTTAGTACTGCTCCAGTTGTGCTATGATTATTGCTCTAAAATGGATCTTCAAAGTGAAACTTGATGAGCATGGTGATGTGTTGAAGAACAAGGCTCGATTAGTTGCTAAAGGATACCGTCAAGAGGAGGTATTGACTTTGAAGAATCTTTTGCTCGGTTGCTCGAATCGAGGCAATCAGAATCTTTTGGCTAATCTTGCTAGTAAGAACATGGTAGTCTATCGGATGGATGTAAAGGCGGCATTTACGAGCGGAGATCTTAAAGAAGTCGTCTCGTCGATAACCGGAAGGATTTGTGAATCAAGAGCATCCTACTCACGTTTATCGTTTGAAGAAGGCTCTTTACGGTTTAAAGCAAGCTCAAGGGCATGGTATGATCGCTATCAAAGTTTCTTCTATCTACGGATTTAGCAAAGGCGATTGATCCAACATTGTTCACCGGAAGTCGAGGCAAACATTTAATTCATGTTCAAATTTATGTTGATGATATCATCTTTGCCTCGTGACCCCAATGAGTGTGACCGTTTTCAAATGAAATGGGTTCTAAATTTCAAATGTCAATGATGGGACAAATGTCATTTTCTTAGGACTACAAATTTCACAAAGTCCGGAGGCATTTTCATAAATCAATCTAAATATGCAAATGAGATTTTAAAGAAATTTGGATTTGATTCAAGTGACCTGTTGACACTCCATGATTGAGCGTACCAAACTAGATGAGGACCACTCGGGGATCATGGTAGACCAAGCGAAATATCGTAGTATGATTGGATCACGATGTACCTCACGGACTAGTAGACCGAGACATCTTGTTCATTTGTTTGCATGTGTGCTAGATACCGGCTAAGCCTACTAAAAGCACCTTGAAGCGGTTAAGCGGGTCTTCGGTATCTCAAGGAACCATCAATATGGGACTTTGGTACCGAAGGACACCGGTATGTCACTAACGACCTATCGAGATCTTGATCATGCGGGATGTCAAGATACTCGTCGAAATGCGTGCGGAGGTGCTGCAGTTTTGGGTGATAAGCTTGTGGTGGTCTTCAAAAAGCAAATGAGTACTTCTATTTCCTCTCTGAGGTGAATACATAGCCATGTCATCTTGTTGTGCTCAAATCCTATGGATGAGATCCCGATTATCGACTATGGCTTTGAATTTAACAAAATCCTCTGTCTTGTGATAATAAAAGTGCTATTGCTCTCTCATGCAACAACGTACAACACTCAAGAGCAAAGCACATCGACATTCGACATCATTTCATCGGGGAACAAGTGGAAAGCGGTGTGGTGGAACTTTACTTTGTGAGGTGAATACCGGTTAGAGACATCTTCACCAAAGCTCTTCCTAGAGAAACGTTTTGAGTTTATTCTTCCACGACTTGGCCTTAAAAGCCTTCAACGAAACACTCAAAGCGTCTTCAAGAGGAAGAAGAGGAGTAAAGGTTTCCTTCATCTATCTCTTGTATATATCTATTCGAAAAACAAAATACAAAATTATAAAACCTTCAAAATCAAATAGAAAAATATAAAACTTTCAAAATCCATAAAAATTTGAAAAATTGAAAAATCCTCAAAAATATTGTCATTTTGTCATGTTTTCTCGATTCGATTATATCTACGGTCTTGATGTTGTCATTCAAAGAATGACACGGGACTTTAGATGTTGTTGAATTTTCAAAAAAAAAAAAAAAAAAAAAAAAAAATATTTTGGGAGAAAGAGAAACAATGGTTTATTGTCATTTCGAGCGATAACCGCTTTTCAAAGAAGAAACGAGCCATACTTTTTCATGGTTTTCAAATTTCTTGCTCGATTCTTTAAACTAATCCTTACTATCTAATGAAAACTAGTTGTTTTGAAAAATAACTCGAACTCTATTTTTGATAATCATCGGACTTATTTGTCAAAATATCTATCTCTCAATCAACAACCTATGTCATTGATTGAGGGGAGAATGATTTCAATTAAATTAAAAGTTATTTGTCATTCAATTGTTTTCAAAAGATAATCATGCATGTTTAATTCAATGGAGTTTAAAGTCTTAAAATCCGATCCTTATCGGTTAAAGCGTTTTCATAATCAAGTCACAATTCTCCTTAAAAGCTTTCAAAATCAATTTAAATCTCAAGAGATCACAAATCTCAAATGATTTGATAATTGTGATCGGGGAGAATTTGTGATTTAAATTGGATTTAAAGCGATAATTCGGTAAATGGTTTTATAAGGATGTACAAGCTCTCCTTCCACATGTGCCAAAGCGATTTCAAATTTTCCATGCACATGTTGAGGAGGAGCATCTATCTTAAACCACAAATATTTGAAGCGTGATCAACTTATCTCAATGTGCGGTCTTTTCCTAATATGTGCAAAACATTTTCAAATATCTATGCACATATTGAGGGGAGCAAGCTTATGAAAACCTCATCCTTCCCAAAATGCTTTATCTACTTGATTTGATTAGGAAGTGATGTTGATATTTTAGAAAATGGTAATCAAAAAGTTAATTCTTTCTCTTGCCTCCGTGTGCAAAAGCGATTTCAAACACTTGATGCACATGTTGAGGGAGCTCTTGTTCTAAAAATATCAAAAACAATTCGGTACAAAATGCTTTGATAATATATCACAAGTATCGGATTGATTTTCAAATGGTTTTCAATTGGTTCCAATGGCGGATGAACAATACCAAATAGACCGACCAACTTTACTTTATGTATGGTGATATAAGGATGATAAGGTTAGGTATTTGTTCCTATGATCCATGAGAACGGAGGGATCTACCGAGGACAATCCACTAGATAGTGTAGAAGTCCTTAGGTATATTGAAAAGGAGAAAAATGAGATATGGGAAGAGTGCGGATGAGTCCGAGCTAGTCTTGGAATAAACCCAACAAGGTTCTAGCTATGAAGTCTCGGTAAGCTTGAAGGGGTTGAAGAATGAAAAAGAATTGAATGAGAAAGGGTGAAAACAAATAGCCCTCCAATTATTCAACCTTAGGGCGAAACGGGTTCAATTCATTTGCTCTTGGTGGTTACCAAGGTAACATCGGTATTGAAGACAAGGCGTCATGGACCCGGTGGCTGCTTGCACTTCAACTTCCCAAACCACTCAAGTTCCTCTTAAAAGGACTTGTTTCATTCTCACGGGAACCGACATTATCTATCGACTTTCTCTTAGAGATTGTTGATATTGAAGAAGGAGACCCTCTCCTAGTCTCCGATCTGAGGATCCAAATATGCACAAATTGAGTCTAGAGCCACGAGATCATCCATAAATCTCATTAGGACACTTTCAATGAAGACTCTCTGTTTCACACAATGTGGAAAGAGATTATATCTTGAGTCCTCGCATTATCCTTGTGGTATTGCGGAACATCCGAGTGATATGCATACATATTCACAATGAAGATGGAAAGCCTTACGGAGCCAACATCAAACAAGCTCTGGTAGGTGGCATGTGAGATCTATTCAATAGATCAACCATGTGACAAGCTGAGAGAAACAATGGGCGATTCAATCTTTTGAATCAATCTGGTTCGAGTTATGGATTGGCGGATACCTTTGAAAAACCGGTCATTGTGCTTAAAACTCTTTTCTTTAGCACATCGACCGTGTCTGAATATTTCAAATCAAAAGGTGTTTATGATTGATAATTGATTTTCATTAAAACCTTCGTTGTATTGCAAAAACAATTTCTATTGTGCGATACGATTGTTTTCAAATCTCTTTTCATCAATCGGTGAATTTCTATTATTTGGTTCACTCACTCCGTGTTGTCTTCTTTGAGGCGTTCGGTTTGAGAACGACTAGAGCATTGCGAAACCCTGTCAAGGAAATTCTTGAATTATACGATCGAGGCGTACTTGTCTTGATCAGCGGGGAACCGTGGGCGTGTACCTCAATTCAACGAAAGTGATCAAAGACACTTTCGTGCGCTTTATTGCTAAGCTGTTTTATGCGGTACACCCGGCGTTTGCGGTGATCGAATGAAGCGGTCAATCCATAGCCGCATGCTCACACAATACATTCATTTCTCAAGAAATCATGATAAGTGCATCAATGACTCGATATTTTCACTCCATGCTTACGCTTCTGCTGCGCCAATATCATGAATCAGCGAAAGCTTCCGCTACTCGATGAGAAGATATCATGATCCGAATGTGAGCATGTCGGTCCGAAAGTCACAACATCACATAATACCAACACCACAATGGATGTCTCGAGAGATTTTGTTGGTGATGATCTCAAAAGGCGGCTCAAAATTATTATCACGTGGATCGATAAAGACCTCCACTTGGATTAACCAAACATGCAATGAGAAGAATCAATGACTACGAGCTTGAACAAAGTGCTACATCAAGAATGCAAGAACAATTTTTAATGTAATATCTGTTTGTATTCAATGTAATTTTAGTATATGTTTGAGGTGACCTCCTTAGGGAGATTGTTAGGAATTAGAAATTCCGGTATTAAAGAGTCGGTCACCTCTAGTATATGTAATCGTTAAGCTCGTAGTCGTAGTTCTTTTAAGCTAAGTAGTATTTAGTTAAGTAACACCGTGGAGGACAGACGGGTCTTTACCCCTGTATGCACGATCCATGACCCGTTGTGTGGCGTTTTATTGTAAGACTATAAATACTCTCTACCTTCCAAGGTAGAGTTGGAGCTCATAATAAGATTTTCTTTCTCTCACTAAAGTTCCCAAACCTCTAACTTTCTCTCTAAAACCTCTTGTCGCCTACTTTGTGTTATGGTTTGATGTGTATGTGAAATCCAATATCTTACAATTGTGTGTCGAAAATATGTGGATCTCCAAATGCCTATAAGAGTCTAGTTCGTTCATTTAAAGGTGAGTCATTCAAGATCGACACGTATTCGTAGCCACGGGAATAGGAAAATCTTTACTATGGAGTATTATTACTATCATGACAAATGACTCATTACGCAAGACAACACACTAATGATAGATTTAACTATTATTCTGGTATATAGGAACCTACTGTTGCATTTGCTTACTACACTGTCACTGCCATCCGAGTCGCCTATATTTTCGTTGAACTCCTTGACGAAGCACATCATCAGCAAGAAGAAAAGCATCATGAAGTGGAGTTTGTTCATCAGCAATATCCAATAAGCGATCATTTGGGATGACTATAAGCGTGTTGACTTTCTTTTGCAGCTTCTCAATAGCCTCCAAAGCCTGATCATGTTTCAAAGATATTAAGAGCCTTGGCTTGCAATTAGAAACAACAAAAGTAAAAAGCTTATGATCCTCTATAGCATAACTACAGTGTGACTTCTGGACATAAGATGGTAATATTTATGTTGAGATTTATATGCACAAGATGGTATACAAGCGCCCAAAATTGCATATCCGTCACTGCTGAGCGATCTTTTCGCCCTTCAAAGGCGAAGGGTGGTAACCACACCAATGATCAAGTATCCGCTTCCTTTGCTATCGAGCTACAACACGAGCAACACGGACCCTTTACCACCACCCATACCAGCTGTAATAAACACAAGATCCGACTCAAGAAAAAGCATAAAGTTATCTACAATTATGTTATGAGCTCATTCTTTGCGTGAATAAAAGCAAGAAAGGTTGGTGCAACTAGTAACATGTTCTTAAAATTTATATCATGCATATGTGCATCATTATGGCAACTATACAAAATCATACAACCAGACCAAAGCATCCCAAGTTACATCAAAGTGTTCGTGATGTCGTCTTTGGAAGTGGTGAAATGGTTGTGAATTTTTTTTCTCTTATCTCACTGGCTTACTGCTAGATAAAACTCATTTAGCTACTAATACTTCTGTCATTCTTGTAACAGATGGTTGAAACAGGTAAAGTTGCCCAAACAATGTTTTTACTAATTTTTTTAACTTAAAAATAAGATATTAGTTCGTACCAAACAGGGGACCATTTACTAGCATCAAGAAATGTTTATACCTCACTTGGTTTATATGTACTAAGTGATACTGAATCGGTTCTAATACCGTAAATGTGATTGACCTCAATGAGTAACAATGGCATTGTGAGCGACAATTGACATAGTCGTAAAATCAATACCAATTCAAGGCATAGACACGCTAAAATCATATAATCAATTTGATAATCACATCCAAACACTCCCAACGAGCGAGCTTAGCCAAATTACGGTAAATCATCGGGTCTTGACTATTAAAAGTTGGTGGGGAGGTGGTGGTGCAGGGGTAGGGTCATCATTTGACACATCAAAATCATCAAATCGGCTCGGGTTTTGCTTCATCGGCAGATGCATTTCCATCTTCGGCAGGCTCAATGTCGTCTTACGGTTTATAAGTCGGCATAAGCCTTTCCGGATATTCTGGACATGCAAAATATAATGAGATGTCATTAATATAAATAAAAATCTAATTTCAAGTATATATAAGACTAAATATACATGCATGGGCCTTTGAGTGTCTCGGTAGGGATAGATACCATCCGTGGTGCTTCTCTATTTACTCTTCCATAGTTGCAAGAAAGCGATTGTGGAGGCTGCGAAGTTTAAATAACCGATTAAACCCCTTTACCAAGTTGGATGAAATAGGGTGCGTAATCTACCTCTCGAGAGCAGGAACCGAAAGTTTCTAGCAAGCTCAATCCTTGCAAACTTTATAGAAGTCGGAAAGACTCCGGCACGAAAAAATTCAATATATAAGTGGCAATCTCATAACTTTTCAGTGGCATTGTGATTCATTTACTTATGAAAGGATTGATTCGATTATATTTAATCACTAACGTGTCAAAGCGGTAATAACCTAGCTTTAAAGGACACAGGCGAAAATCGCCCATATATTCAAAAACTTATATATGTATCAAACTATAACTTTTACTCGCAATTACAAAATTTGAAACAACGTTTTGGTGGCCCATGCATTTGCCACATCTAATGGTTATAACAAAACTGAAGGCTTTTAGATCGAAATTGAATGATATGAAACTGTCACCTACTGACCAACTCGTTTATATATATCCAAGGCTTTGATGGCTTCGTGCCTTGGCATCTCAAAAAACTAACATCAAGAAATGTTGATCAATCAATGGTTATTAATAAAATGATAGAATAACATACAAAATGTGAAGTCCATATTTTTTTAGAATGAATAATGAAAATCACCTTATCAATAAGATTTATAATTCCATCGTTTCTTTAAAATATATTTTAAAGCTCTCTTTGAGTACCATAGCTAAGGCGTATTGTATGACATAATTACCAACAATTGCTCCTTCAGCTGCACAAAAGAAAACATTAAACTTATATTTCTGAAAAATGCTAGTTGTTACAATAGAAGGTAATGACCCGACATCCCATAAGACGATACAATAGGCTGCATGTAAAGAAGGCAAATGCTCCAATAGTTTCTCCTTTGTCCAAATCGCGTGTTATGCTATAACCTGTACTTATAAGAAAACAACAAAGGAAGATTACCAAATAAGTGTTTTTGGTTCAACCCAACCCATAAAGAAAAGCCCGATCGACCCGTTACCGACCTACTTTGCATGTCTTGCCACCTCTTGTTAAGTAAGAGGAAAACAATTATACCTCTTTCTTTGAGACATTTCATCAAACACTTGTTAAACCCTTGGCAAAACTCAATATTACATGACATACGAAACTAAACATCCATTAATTGGCTTGGGGACGCCGAGAGTTAATGGTCTCAAACGAGTTCGAATCCTCCAACTAAGCAATGGAAATCATTAGTTTTAGTTTTATGAAAAATAACATTTGGTAGAGTCGTGTGTGGGTGTGTGTTTTTGGATAATGGGTGTTTAGAATTTTCTAGGGTTGGGAGATTGATGGAGTCGTGTGTGTTTGAATCGTATTGAGACGAAGAAGAAGCGGCGGTTTAATGAGAAGTAGCGATCTTATGAAAAATAAGAACACAGTTTACAATAGAATATTTTATTTATGTAAAAGGATCTCTACTTGACTTGACAAGTATCATGTAAAATGACCAAAAACCTTTTCTAAAAATACGGTTGCCTTGACTTTTTTAGTTGCCCAAAAACAATACCTACACATAGGGACACTTGTGCAATGTGGTTGAGTTACTTGATGACATGGTTGCCCTCGGTCTATTTTCAAATTTAAAATAAAAGTGGTCCATAAAGTGATATGCATCGTATGCTGGTCTATTTGTGTCATTTTCCTTATAATTATCCTTACCTCAAAATTGGTCGAAATTGATCAAATTCTAGTTTTTCCATTCTAAACTCTTAGGATATCCTCCAAGACATTATCCTAAGTTACTATCTGATCTCTAGGATCATTTAGTTCCATTTGACACTCTCAAAATCTTTAGTGTCATCTTTGGTCACTCATTGGTACTCTTAAATGTTCCAACTTCTTCCATAAAAGGCAATCATTAGCTACATCACTCATTACCCTTAAGTATTTAAGTACCTCTTCACTTAAGACACTTAGATGGACTGAAACACTCAAGAAGAAATAGTCATTAGATCTTACAAACATCATTGTTATCCTTTCTTAGCTGGCGAGAGGCGGATCCTAGGATTAGCCTATACGGATCCCTCATTGAAAGGAACCGTGGGATCGTGTATGATTTATATCAACTCTAGCTAAAACAATCATTTCAAGCTCATCTTGCTAACTTGAACACTCCATCTCATCTTAAATAAGTTCATAGATCAGTACAACTCTGAAGTTGACTCTTGTGCATGCTAATCATCACATTCCAAAGAAGTTTAGTGGCTTAAGTCTTGAATGCACTTGCCAAATCCCTTGCTTTATAAACCACATTGTTAGGACTCCTAAATTCATCATCTTCATCCTCATTTTCAGCACTTAGAAACATTTACAAACCTCTTTGAATTATCTCATCATGAGGAAAGCTTCAAGTGATAACTCATCCACAAAAGGACCACCCAAGAAAATTGCTCGTATTGTACACGAAATTTCTTCAACCGAATCATCTCCAATCAAATCCACAAATGCAAGGATTTCTCCTCCACCAACTCAACCAATCAAACCAATCCCTAAAAGGATAGTTCCCACAAAACTACCTATGCCAAGCATCACTATACCTCCTAAACCAAACAATCCCATTTCTACTAAACCATCACCATTGGTGCCTAGAGCTATCTCATTCACGACTCCACTCTCATCACCACACCTCTATAATCTAGAGGATTTGCCTCATAGGCCATCTCATCCTCCTCCACCGGCAACATTCTCCTCATTAGGAGGAATAATGGTACAAAATCAAGGTGTTGAGTCAACACTAGCGGCTTCCTTTTCGCCGTCACCATCAAATAATCCCATTTGGATTATGAGAAATTATCAAAGTCAACCACCCGACCACATGGAAGTTGACCCTTCTCTACCACCACCATCATTCTTGGTCGAGCCATCTTTAAATGCGCCTCCACCATTCCCTCCATCGTTTGAGGCTCCCCAACCCGCTTCAATTGATCCTTCGCATCAAGCAATTTCCTTTCTTCCAGCACCACTACCTAGCCATGACAAAGATTGTTATCATTATCAACATATTGAAAGTTTGATACATGAAGTACGGGAAGATCAACGTTTCATGTTCTATCACTTCCTCGAACGTTTCGACGAGATTAAACATATACAAACTTGAGCTAGAGGATTTTAGTGGTGTCCTAGTATTAAGCGTTACTTAGATAAGTCTAGTAATTCCAAGTCATGTATCGTTCATTTTCTTAGTTTTTAGAGTCATGTATATCATATCTATAGTTTTATTAAATGAAATTACATGATACTTGCTATATTTACGAGTATATGATTATGTTGTATAATACATATCTCACTTTGGCGTTAACATTATTTGTTATATCACCATTCTGAATTTAGTCATCGACCGACGGATCACGATATTTGCCTAGACGGATCCCCAAGGAGGGAACCGTGGGATCCGTGCAACAGAAAACTAGTTTTCTACTAACTTGAGTCATATTTGCGAAATTATGCATTATATACTTGTTTTCTAACCTTTGTTTTGTAGTTGTTCAATTTACACATGAAGACTCGACACTCTAGCTAGCGGAGCTTTGTGTCAAAGCAATACATTGCAAAATCACTTGCAATATTAGGATTACATCTCATGACATCCCTTTGCAAAGTTGCAATCATCAAGGGGAGCATATTAAATCGCATAGGCGAAATCTTTTACAAACTTAGTTGCAAATGAACTAACAGTATTATTTATTTATTTATTGGCGCCTCACATAGGGATGGACTCGTCAAGGGAGTTAAGAAGAGATCTTTTCCGTTACTTGCTCTTTATTTTCTTTCTTTCTTCTTTTCATGTTTTCTTAAACAATGTGTTAGTTTATTTTTGAAGCTCTTTTGTTTCGACAAAAGGGAGAAGAAAGTAAAACTCACAATTCAAACTTTTATGAATTTTAGTTTTTCCTTAAAATATTTCTATGTTTTGTCATCAACAAAAAGGGGGAGATTGTTAATATAAATAAGCCATAAAAATGTTTATTTATATTTTATGATCTTCTAATGTTTTGTCGATAACAAACGTAAAATCATTTTAACGAAACAAATAAAATACATAAATAGTTTGAGCCAATAGTTTTCTAACACACTTTACGTTTTTACATAAAACACTAAAACAAGTATAAGTGATTTTATGATTTAGTAATACATATTTACAACAACTAGTGTTTACATATTGGGCAAATATATACAAAACTAGTATGTATTATAATGGGTAAAAACTACAACCCATGGAGCATATCCATAACCCATGGTATTGACCCATACCCATTTGACTAGATGCATTGCATCTATTAGGTACATTGTATCTAATGAAATACCCATGGACCAACCCATAACCCATGACCCATGACCCATAACCAAATACCCATGGGCAAAGAGGAGCGTCCCACGGATCCCTAACATTACACTAGACGGATCCCTTAAAGGTGGGATCCGTGGAACATTAGACAGTTTCTCTCTATAAATAGTGAGCCATTTCTTCATTGTTTCTTACCCCTTTCTCACATACTTTCTCTTTGAGTCAAAAACTCTCTAACCCCAGATCCAAGTGATCTATGTATGTAGTTTTGTTTTTGTGTGATCCTCTAGGTTCCTCTTAAAGGCAAGATCACCATCTTTGAAGTCAAGCAAGCTCAAGTCCATGAGTTGCCATACTTGCTTATCATCAAGACTACTGAAGTTCTCTTGTTGATGGTTCTTTTCTTTCTCCTAAGAAGTGTAGTGTTGAAGACATTTGTGAAAGATGTCTCAAGAGTCAAGACGAAGACATTAGTGAAGGGTGTCGATCGTCCGTATTATAAGCACGTGTGATTGGTGCTTAGAAGTCAAGACTAGAGGCATTAGTGAAGGGTGCCTAGAAGTCAAGACATAAGACATTAGTGAAGGACGTCTTAAAGATCGAGTCAAAGGCATTAGTGAAAGGTGCCTAAGGTGTTCATTCGATATGGTGTGATGCGATGTACAAGATAGGTTAGTATTGGGTCAAAGGATAGTGTTATCCTTGCTGATATTATTATAAGGAGTAGATCTCCTTTGGGGTTAGGTGATCGGTGTAGTGTTGGGTAGTAGTTCCTCCATTGTAATGGAACTCGGTATCTAGCCTAATCGGATAAAGGGTGGCGACGTTGTGATAGGATTGGTTCTCCTTGGTGAAAAGGACCGGTATCTAGCCTTGTACGGATAAAGTGTAGGCAACGTTGTGAAGGTTTCTCCGCCTTAAGAAGTCGGTGTTGTGTAGTGATTACGAACTCTCGAGTAGGTGACTCGGGGAGTGGAGTAGGGCAAGGAAGGTGTCCTTGTAGCCGAACTACTATAAATACTCGCGTTGTGGTTTTGTGCTTCTTACTCTATATCTTTTCATTACATAGTTATATTTCTATATGTTTGTTTTTCAACATCCAACACACAACCAAATAGATTGACATAAGTCGATCTAAATAGTTTAAAACGAGTTTTAATTGGTAAAACTATTCAACCCCCCTTTTTAGTTTTCCACAAAAGTAATGCTAACAATCTCCTCTTAAGGGATGTCATTCCTTAGTTATATTTATGCATTATTGTGAATTGGTCTTCTTTTATATTGATCTTTGAACCTTGAATGTTGAGATAGATTAGTCTTGATTCTTTGTTCTTTCATGCTATGTGATCTTGTGATATAAATATGTTGTCTTTTCTTGCCTTTGATCAATATCTCCATCTTGTCTTTGTCACGTTCTTTCCAATATACTCACACGTCTTGTATAACTTTGATCTTCACACTTAAGCTTTCCTCATTTAAAATATGAACTTGTTCTTGACGTTGTTTGATTAAATCTTGACTTTGATGAAATACTTTGTCTTTATCTTAATTTCTTTGTCTAGAACGTTCTTGATTTGAGTTTTGTTGAGGATTATATGGAAACAAAGATATCGATGTAGATGGTGGTTGTTGGGAATTAAAACACTTAACAGTTTGTACTTCTGATTACACTTACAGTACTAATGGAGTTAGTACTGCCAGAAGACTTTGTACTGCTAAGTCTGCCAGAATGAAGATTTGTACTGCCATTGTTAGAAGACTTGTAAAGTGATTGGTATAGAAGATATTTAGGATATATCTCATATATTTAGACTTATAAAAATATTCTGCATGTTTAGAATATTGATAGTTATCTTGTAAAGGACTCCATGTGCCTATAAAATGAGATCCTAGGTTAAGGTGTTAGACATATCTTTGCATACGTTTTGCTTCAAGGTTGTAAACCCTAGTGATAGTCATATCACTCATATTATTTGCTTAATAATCTTGAAACGTTCGGTGTTAACTGTTTGTTCAAAAATTACTGTTATATTGTCTCACATATTGTTAATATTCTTCTAAGTATCAAGTAGTAGATTCCGCATACTATTTGATCATACTTAAGGTATCCTAGCACAAGGCTCAAGTGTGTTTAGATCCTCACAAGTATGGGTGTAATCGAGTAAATCCGAGCTCGAGCTTGACATGGCTTGAGCTTGGCTTGAAATTTATATGGTGGGCTTGAGCTTGGCTTGATAGCTTGACGAGCTTTAATCATCTAGACTTGAGCTCGGCTCGAGTAAGGCTCGAGTAAAACTCGAGCTCGGCTCGAAAAGCTTGAATGTATATATAAACATTAAATTTGATAGTCGAACTCATCAATAAATTCAAGAAGATATGCAATGAACTCGAGAGGAAAGAACTTATACAAAATATTCAATGGCCCTTCTACAAATATTTAGTTATTATACCAATTTTCACGTTTTTTTTTAAGTTGTTTATATAAATATGTATACTAAAAATATTTATGCTCTTGAAAGCTCAAAAAGCTTGATAAAAGCTCGAGCTCGAGCTATTAAAAGCTTGAGCTCGCCTCGTTATGTGTTTCGAGCTTGTTTATTAGGCTCGGGCTCAGGCTCAGGCTTGAGCTTGATAAAAGCTTGGCTCGATCGAGTCAAGCTCAAGCTCGAGTTGCTTGATAAATCTTGACTTGTTTGCACCCCTACTCACAAATGGTATCAGAGCCAAGGTCTGATACTTTGATTTAGAAGATTCAAACCAGAAGAATTCTTTATGCCCTATAAAGAAGATGGACATGAAGCAACTCAAACTTCTACCACGGCTAAGTTGCTAATGATGAAACAGAATGAATATGAGATGTGGAGGCTCAGAATTGAGCAATACTTTCAAGTGTAGGATTATGCTCTATGGGAAATCATAGAGAATGGCAACTCTTTCACACCTAAAATCACCAAATGAACTGTTGATGGTGTCAAAACTCAAACGATCAACATTATTCCATTATTCCTATTACTGTAGAAGAGAAGCTTCAAAAGAAGAATGATCTCAAGGCTAGGAGTATGTTGCTGATGGCTATTCCTAATGAGCACCTGTTGACTTTCAGCAAGTACAAGGAAGCTAAAACCTTGTTTGAAGCCATAAGTACAAGGTTTGGTGGTAATGAAGCCACCAATAATACACAGAAGACATTGCTGAAGCAAAGTTATGAGAACTTTAGTGCTCGAAGTTCAGAATCTCTTGATTCTATCTACAATAGGCTTCTATTAATCATCAACAAATTGGCTGTTTTGGATGTCGACATTGAGCAAGAAGATCTGAATTCCAAATTCTTAAGGAGTTTGCTTGCTGAATGGAACACTCATGTAGTGGTATGGAGAAACAAGCCAGATATTAATACCATGAGTCTTGATGATTTGTATAACAACTTCATAATTACTGAACATGAGTTAAAGAAGACTGGAAGCTCAAGTTCTAGCTCTAGGAACATGGCGTTTGTGTCCTCTCCCAACAATAGCAGTGTAGATGAAGTTAGTACTGCTTCAGGAGTTAGTACGGCCAACCCTAAAGTTAATACTGCTAGTTCACAATCTAGTGTTGCTAGCTTAGGAGATGAAAATGTCTATGAATTCTTGGCCAGTCAAGCTAGTAGGTCCCAGCTGTATCATGAAGACCTTATTCAAATTCATGAAGATGATCTGGAGGAGATGGATTTGAAATGGCAATTATATTTGCTGAGCATGAGGGCCAAAAAGTATTATCAAGGGACTGGGAAGAAAATCACCATCAGTGGAGGTGATGTTGCTAGGTATGACAAGTCAAAAATGGAGTGTTACAACTGCCATAAGATGGGGCACTTTGCTAGGGAATGTAGAGGGCCCAGAAACGAGGATAGCAGAGGTAGAGGCCAAGATAACAGAGGTTATAGGACTCAGAAGAGCACCAGGAAGGCTGTGGATGTAGAGGAGACTTCTTCAAAGGCAATGGTAGCCATTGACGGACTTAGTTTTTATTGGAGCTTCATGGCAGAAGAGGAAGCACCTACATAAATGGCACTGATGGCTTTCTCTGATTATGAGGTACATATTGTCAAAGCTTGTTTAGCTTTAAAAGACTATGAAAAACTTAAAAAACAGTATGATGACCTGAGAATAGAGCTTAACCAATCTAATTTTAATTTGGAAAATCATAAAAGAGGTTTAGCTATCTTAAAAGAACAAATAGTGTTTTATAAGCAAAATGAGACTATCTTTTTTGAGGACATTCCTGTACTTAAAAGAGATATCTCATACAAAGATGCTGAGATTAGTGTACTTAAAAATGATCTAGACAAGATTAAGCAACAAAAGGAAAACATACAGCTAAGGTAGAGATTGTTGAATATGCATCTAAGGGAGTTAAAAAGATAATAGAGTGTTAGATTTTAAATAAGGCAAAGTCTGGTCTAGGATACAAGTCAGTTCCACCTCCCTGTAGAGGGGTACCTTCACCCCCAGGTGTTGATTTGGCACACACTGGTCTAGATGAATATCAAGATGCTAACTTTGAATATAGACCTAAGACTAGTGAGAGTCCTAAGGTAGAACAGTCTGAAGAGGTTAAGGAATCATTTGAAAGTGCAAGTGACACATCATTAGTTGAGGAAAATGTGTCTGAAGTTAAGGTATAAAAGAAAATTGTTGTTCCTGAAGTGGTTAAAGTTAAAGTTGGAAAACCAGTTAGGAAACATGTTAGATATGCTGAGATGTATAGATCTCAAAATAGGTCACAAAGTGATAAGGTTTTAAAATGTACCTTTTTGAGGGGTCGTTTAAGCCCTTATTTGATCACTTTTGTATCAGTTATTACTTAATATCGTTCCTTTTCACTTCTTAGGTATCTTGAAGGCAAAATCTTGGAATGACACTTATTCGGACGAAAAGCGCGAATATCTGAAGAAAATGGCCAAAGTCAAGAATCGAGACACTCAGTCTGCTGGAGCGAGAGGGGACGGTCGGTGTTAAGCTGCGACACTGTCGCATCACTTTGTGATGGCTTAGTGGCCAAATTGCTTGTTACAAGTGGCGGTGTCGGGCTTTAAAAGAGTAGGTCGTCGTAACTCGGGCGACCTAGATTTGATCGAGACGGCGTCGAGAGGCTGAAGGGACGGCGTCGCAGAAAGCATAAGGTTACGCCGTCGCAAGACTAACGTGGCCAAGGCGAAACCCTAATGGCGGCGACCGGCGGCGTCACAAATCAAAGGTGGCGCCGTCATGAATGTAATCTTATATATCGAATCCGAATTTTTAGTTTTCGGTGAGTAGTCTTTTGGGTAAAACCTAAACCGAACCAAGGCTGTCTTATGCAAGATTTTAGGGTTCCAAACCCTATCTTACATCAAGATAAGTGTTTTACTCCATTAATTTAATTATGTCTTCAATTGATTGTGTATATGCTTGCATGTTTAACATGTCCGGCTAAATTACTTGTGTGTTTGCTTAGATATATGAAACCTAGTTGTTAATTATTGTTAGGTTGTCTCTTATCTTAATTGTAATTGGCTTAGGAGTGCGACTAGGCTATCGTTGTGTTTAATACTTGATAAATATTTGATAGTTTATGAATGACTTAGTGGATTTCGTTCACTAAACCCAAAGATAACCTCAAAGTTAGTTTATGAATGACTTAGTGGATTTCGTTTACTACACTTAAAGGTGACTTCAAAGAGTTAGGGATAAACGCATACCCTACGACCTTAGACATACAACGCGATTAAGAATAAGGACGTGACAATTCAACCATCAATAAGAGATAATTAAGGAGTAGTAAAACCTAAGTAAACACATCTTTAAACCATCATACGAGCACACAATAATTAGACATAGACTACCCTCACCTTAGTTAATTAGATAGTAGAAGTAATCGGTAGAAATACCAACCCCCAAATCCAAACCCGAGATTCGTACCTTTCCATTTCTAAAAATATAAAAGATAAAAGAATAATCTTCCTCAACCCCAACCTTAGCGTAGTAACCTCTCACTAGCATTCCTATTCCCTGAGAACGATATCAATTCCGTGGCTTACCCTAATACTACACTACAGCGATTAGGTTCCTCGCCTGGGGTGTTGAAAAACTTGTTCGACGAAAGGAAGTTCCTTTGACCCCGAGCAGCTGCGTAAGCGTATCAAGTTTTTGGCGCGTTCGGGAATAGAATAGCTAGTTAGGAGTCCACCTCATTTAGGTTTCTTTTCTTGATTCCTATCAAGTAAAACTTTCTCATTTTTAGCTTCCTCGTAGTCTATCCCCTTCTTCGTGACCTTTGTTCGTAACCCCATCACTTTTCATCATGGAAGGTGATAACCAACCACCATTCATCAACCTACCACCAAATGACCCATGAGAGGCCGTACTCTTGGTGAATACTCGAGACCAAGCCACCTAGGCTATAGGAACACCATTGAGCTTCCGACCAAGCCCAAACTACGGCCTGCGATCCGACACCATCCGGTTGGTGCAAAACGGATGTGCATTCCATGGACTTCGTTCCGAAGATCCTAATCAGCATCTTAAGGATTTCCTTAAAATTGTCGATTCCATTGACCTCGATGCTACTACTCGGGAGACCACGCGCCTGCTTCTCTTCCAATTCTCCCTACGGAAACAAGCTAGTAAATGGCTTTGGCATCTTCCCACGGGATCTATTTCAAGTTGGGAAGATCTCACTACCCGTTTTCTTGCTAAGTTTTGCCCACCTACTCCCAGTCAACCACTTGACCATCATTCCTTCAACCTTCTTCGTAATCAAATCATTAGTAATATCAATGAGCCTAGAGGATTTCATAGGATTACTGAGAATATGGAGGATAGTGCTTATTTCAATCTTTACCCCACTAAGGAAGAAGTTACCTATCACCAATACATAATCGATAATCCCCGATCACCCATCATTAGAATATGTCCAAAGATTAGGAGAGGAAATCCTTGGAACCTCAAAATTCCTTGTATGATCGGATATAGGAATGTCGAACATGCTTACATAGATACAGAATCTCCCATTAATGTGATGTCATCTGCTGTTTATAATGACATTATGAATGAGCGACTTAAGATTAGGAGAGAACCTAAGTATCCAGGTGGAGTTTGCAACTTTGTGGGAAGAGTCGGATGTACATGTCTTTATAGGAAATTTCACCTACCTAGTTGATTTTGTGGTCCTAGAAGATGTAGGATGTGTCATTGACTATAGCTTATCCCAAGTAGTGATAGGAAAGCCGTTTGTTGAAACATCTAAAATGAGCCACAACAAGTATGATGGAGCAGTTAGGTTTAAGGAGGAAATGGCGAGATCACTTATAGGATGCCTTGGAAGGCGAATGAATATGGCCATCTATCCCTTTTGAGCGAGACAACATTAGAGCTTTTGAGGACAAAAGCAAGGGCGATGTTGAAAAGGTTATAAATTCATGTGGGAAAGAAGGAGGCTTTATTATAAGGATTTTTTGACCCTAGGGCCTAGATATAGAGTCGATGAAAATTTTGTCAACATGATAGAATTCTCATTGAGAATGCAAGACGAGACAACGTAAGGGCACAACTACGAGTCTAGCTACAAGACTCATAAATAAAGAAAAGCGCTTCGTGGGAGGCAACCCATGCTTAATTGTTTGCTTGTTTGTGTCATATATCTTTTATTGATTGCTTATTCTCATGTTTAAATTTGTAAAAATGCTAGATTTTGTTTTTAACCTTGTCTTAATTACATATAAAGGTATTTTACATAAAGGATAAGTATAAGGAGGATTACACACGTTTTCAAAAGAAACGTAAACATGAGAATTTCAATTAATTAAAAGATATACATGTGTGTTTGTTCGAGTCAAATGCTTGTATCGAGTCATAATGGATGTTTTGCGAGAAAATTTTCCAGTTTTAAAGATGTAAATTTTCGAATTTTTCCGAAAATCAGACCGGTTTTGTCGAGGATAACTTTGGCGTCATGATCGCAACCTAGGCGTCGGGAAGGAGCAAAATAAGCGATTACTTTTTCTCGTTTTACGAGCTACTTATAATTTTTGGAATTTTCAAGGTCTTAATTTTCCGAAATTACATAAACATCCATTCCACAAGCATTATATCCTAGTTTAGTAGAGTCTTATATATATTATTACCGCCAATTTTACGAAGGTTTCATTTATTTTCTTCAAGTGTGCGGGTTTAATTTATCAAGAAGGAGATACATAAGATGAGAAGGAGCTTTTCATAAACATTCTTCTTGAAGAAAAATATAACCACCACTTTACGGATCCTACCGAGCTAATCGGGAGTATTAGTTTCTTTCATCTTTTATTACCTTCCATTATCGTAACTTTGATACTTTCGGGGAGCATTAGGGACAATGTTCAGTTTAAGTGTTCTGAGGGAAAATAAAACGGGAACTTTGAAACTATGCTTATCCTTGATTATTTGCTTTGTCCAATTGCATTTGTGTAATAAACCATGAGAAAATGTCGGTTAGGGTAATTTTGGCACCAAATTTAAAATTTTTCATGACATATAGGAGTGGGCCATTAGTCTTAACAAAAGCGTCTCACGGATAGGAAGTTATATGACTAGCACAAAAAACCCTTTACCACTTAAATTCCACCCAAAATGTGAGGATCGCCCTTAGATTAGTAGGAATTGAAGCATTCATCTTTAATGCTTAGTGTGTGAACCGGTAGTATAATAGATTTTAGAACTTGTTTTGTGATGCATCCCGAGATCGCTAGTAAGACTACACTTGTGTAGTTAGGAATAACTAAATGATAAGAGGCATTAGGATAACCCTTGTTTGATACCCGTAATATAATTACTTCTTCCACATCGGTTGAGTAATTCCCCACACCTTTGCGTTGTACTCGTCTTTAGTACACGATACCCTAGTTAACCCTCGAGCCTATCCTTTTCGCGGTTCTCGTGATGTTTCGGTTTCCGAATATCAATGAAAAGCATTGTTTACACCCCCCCAAATGTATGCACTCACTTTTAGTGCATTATTGTTATCACCCTAAAACCCTTAGTTCAATTATCTAGTTGCTTGCATAAGTTGCTAAGTCGAGTCATATCCTTTGTACACAGTTTTGGGACGATTGGGACTCATGGGAAAAGTTAAAGTTTATGAAATGACGGAAGGAGCGTTAAATTCAAATTCCTTTATTTAGTAATAATGTACTCCAAGTGTTTTGATCTTTTCAATTCGGGTCAAATTAGTGTTAGAGTAATAAAAACTCAAGTGTAGGATGTGCCTATAAATCCTATCATTTTGATGTTACCGTAGATGATGGTAGAGTAAAGTGTATGAAAAAAAAATCGAAAAAAAATAGAAAAAGAGAAAGAAAAAAATAGAGTGTTAAAAAAAGGGCTACCATCCTACATCTATCTTTAATTTATGTTTGTTTGTTTGATTATCTAGAGTCTAGAGTGTCGAGTCTTGGCTTAGCAACGCCATTCTTCGCATGCTTGTAACATAAAGATTTTTACTTGCCACCACTAAATAGCCTATCCCACCAAACCCTTTGTTTCCCTACAGTAAGCCTAACATTACAACCCTTTAAAGACCTCTTTAATAGTCTTTCCTAGGTGCTTACGCCAAAGCAATGGAGGTTTGATCTAGTCTCAAGCCTATGGTAATCTATGTACTAGGGCCGGTTAATGAGTGTTTATCTTCCATTTCCAACTTGTTATATTTCATATACACCGAGAGATGTGAGTATCCAAACACCCCATGTGAGGTGCTAGTATGTAATTTCCGTGCTTTTATGACTTTATGGGCTTATATGTGTTGTGGATTGTTTTAAACCAATGCTTCATGACCCCTAACTTATAAATTAATTGGCTAAAAGCACATTTGCTTGAGGACAAGCAAATACCAAGTGTAGGGATATTTTATAAGGTTTTAAATGTACCTTTTGAGGGTCGTTTAAGCCCTTATTTGATCACTTTTGTATCCGTTATTACTTAATATCGTTCATTTTCACTTTTAGATATCTTGAAGGCAAAATCTGGAATGACACTTATTCGGACGAAAAGGCGTGAATATCTGAAGAAAATGGCCAAAGTCAAGAATCGAGACACTCAGTCTTTGGGCCGAAGGGGACGTCGGGTGTAAATCTGACGCCGTCGCATCACTTTTGTGACTCAATAGCTAAATTGCTTATTTACAAGTGGCGGTGTTAGGATTTAAAGAGTAGGTCGTCGCAACTCGGGACGGCCTAGATTTGATCCAGACGGCGTCGAGAGGTGAAGGGGACGTCGTCACAAGCATAAGATGACGCCATCGCAAGACTAACGTGGCCAAGGCGAAACCCTAATGACGGCGACCCGACGGCGTCAAAAATCAAAGGGTGAAGCCGTCGCGAATGTAATCTTATATATAGAATCCGATTTTTTTAGTTTTCAGTGAGTAGTCTTTTGGAGTAAAAACCTAAACCGAACCAAGGCTGTCTTGTACAGTATTTTAGGGTTCCAAACCCTATCTTACATCAAGATAAGTGTTTTACTTCATTAATTTAATTATGTCTTCAATTGATTGTGTATATGCTTGCATGTTTAACATGTCCGGCTAAATTACTTGTGTGTTTGCTTAGATATATGAAACCTAGTTGTTAATTATTGTTAGGTTGTCTCTTATCTTAATTGTAATTGGCTTAGGAGTGCGACTAGGCTATCGTTGTGTTTAATACTTGATAAATATTTGATAGTTTATGAATGACTTAGTGGATTTCGTTTACTAAACCCAAAGATAACCTCAAAGTTAGTTTATGAATGACTTAGTGGATTTCGTTTACTACACTTAAAGGTGGCTTCAAAGAGTTAGGGATAAACGCATACTCTACGACCTTAGACACACAACGCGATTAAGAATAAGGACGTGACAATTCAACCATCAATAAGAGATAATTAAGGAGTAGTAAAACCTAAGTAAACACATCTTTAAACCATCATACGAGCACACAATAATTAGACATAGACTACCTCACCTTAGTTAATTAGATAATTAGATAGTAGAAGTAATCGGTAGAAATACCAACCCCCAAATCCAAACCCGAGATTCGTACCTTTCCATTTCCTAAAAATATAAAAGATAAAAAATAATCTTCCTCAACCCCAACCTTAGCGTAGTAACCTCTCACTAGCATTCCTATTCCCTTGAGAGCGATATCAATTCCGTGGCTTACCCTAATACTACACTACAACGATTAGGTTCACTGCCTAGGGTGTTGAAAAACTTGTTCGACGAAAAGGAAGTTCCTTTGACCCCGAAAGCGCTGCATAAGCGTATCACAAAGTCCTAGGGGTAACCAGAGAAACTGGAATAATTTGAAGTCTAAACAAATAGGAAGTGAATTTGTCATGTATAATAAAGCATGTTTTACTTGTGTCAGTTTTTATCATGTTTAGGTTGATTGCAAATACCACTAGAGGGAAAAGGTGGTAAATGGGATTTCTAGGGTGAACACATATGGCTTTGCCAAACATAATCACCCTAATGCTCAAAGGAACATGGCTCCCAGAGCAGTGTTGATGAGAACTGGCCTCAGACCTTTGAATTATGTCAGGCCTGTTTATACTGCTCACCCCAAATCTATAGTTTCAAGTGCTAAACCAATAACATGTTTTACTAAATCCACACAACAAACTGGTAAAAGGTCCTTTATGAGAAAAAAGTATTTTATAACATGAAATAGAGCCCAACAGTCAAAACTGCTAGGCCAACAATTTGTAATGATATGCCATCAGTTATTACTGCTAGGCATATGACTGTTGTTAATGGACAAAGGGGCAATGATGTTAAGGCCTCAGCATGTTGGGAATGGAGACCTACCAAACCCAATAGTGCATCAATCACTATGAAGAATATAACTACATTGATGCACGAGGCAGATCCAAGTTAGTAATGGCTTGGGTCCCCAAAGGAAACTAATTTCCTTTATTCTATGTGCAGGAACATCACAAGATGATGAAAAAGATCAAGGATATGCTGATAGTGGACGCTCTAGGCACATGACAGGAAACATGTCATGGAGGATATGTTGCCTTTGAGGGAGGAGCAAAAGGTGGTAAAATTACTGGTAAAGGTACAATTAAAATCGTTAAACTTGATTTTGAAGATGTGTATTTTGTGCAGGGACTTAATTTTAATCTCTTTAGTGTCTCACATATGTGTGACAAAAAGAAGCACTGAATGTCTTGTTCTTTCTCCTGACTTTAAGCTACCTGATGAAAGTCAAGTATTACTTAAAGTTCCTAGAAAGGGAAACATGTATAGTGTTGATATGAAGAAAATTGTTCCTAAAGAGAACCTAACTTGTCTTGTAGCAAAAGCCACATTGGATGAATCAATGTTGTGGCATAGGAGATTTGTTCATGTTACTTTAAAACCATAAATAAGATTGTTAAAGATGGTTTGGTAGGCTTCCTTTTTAAACATGTCATAAGAGCTGGTGATATATGATTACATATAGATTAAAACCATATGATTCATACACTTAGCATATTAATGAAGACTCAACACTATATAGATTAGGTTTTTAATATCTTTTTCGTATATATTATAACCTCGAATCAGGATGATGAAAGAAACGATATGGGATACCTTTTGGATCGGATTTATAGGACGGACCAAAGGACACAGGAACCAAACCAGTGCCTTAGAAACAAAACCTTTTCGAGACACGGTCAACAAATCGTTAAACACCAAACGATCACCAACACTAGTACACAAAATGATCACCAAACTTTCCCCTTTGCTCGTACGCCTATGAATCTGCTTACACCTTGGAGAGAACAGTCGGTGGAAAGGAAAAGAAGCTGTCGTTTGTATTGAGTTTCTAGGGCTTAGTGCATGTGAGATGGAAACGTGAGATTTGCTCTAATAAATGGGTGGAGCGTGTGAAATTACTGCCGAAATTCTTGGATGAATTAGTCAAATGTAAATCTCCCATTTATTGTGATGTTATCCTATTTCCAGTGGTAAAATGAATTTGGTCATGCATAAGGGACATGTGACGTTTTTAAATTTGTTTCCAAAACTCCAAGAGCAAGTGTAGGACTTATACATGTTGAATTGCACGACCAAGAGAAATGGCTAGGACTTTAGGATAGTATTAGACTTAGGTAACTTTAGCTTATAATTATTTAGTTTAGTTGTTAATTTATATTATGCATTCTAATTATAAGGTATAGTTTCAAATACTTAAAAATTATATCCCGCATTTAGGGTAAAAATTCAAAATGGTGAGAAATTTATGGTTCGAATATTTCGGGTTTTACACTTTTTGTGCACTTTTGAACCATTTTTCCGGAAAACGAGTTCTATAACATGACATAACATCAAAACTTCCAGAATTTATTAAACAACATATACAACATTTTACTTATCTTAGCCCCAAGCTAAGTAGCCAATGGGCACCATCATCATAAATCCTTGACTCCTACTCAAAAACCATAAACATCTATTTTTGTTATACATTGAATAAAACCCCGTAGGTATAATTTTATTATAAACCATTATTTATAATGGTGAAAACCCTAAATGCCCTAAACTCACAAACCGGGCTTTGGCCTATTTATCCTCTAATACCCCCCCGCAGTTCGAGCGGCGAAATTGTGAATACTCGAACTGGAGTATAGTAAACTAGAAAAGAAAAAAAAACATTAACGTAGGAAAAATATAACTTTAGTCGACTCGTAACAAAACCGTACCAATGGTTGACTAAGTTTACTGGTACCAACAGTCAGCTAAGTTGACTGGTAACAAAACCGTACCAACAGTCGACTTTAGAGACTGGTACCAACGGTCAACTTTAGTCGACTGGTAACAAAGCCGTAAAAACAGTTTTTACATAAAATCAATATTAATAACAAAGGGTTTATCTAACCCAATAACATACTCAAATAATACCTCTAATTATCATATGATCATATCTTGATCATATGATGAACATTTATCAACATTTTCCACTTTAACAATTATGAATAAAACCCATAATTACAATAACCCATAATTAGCTTAAAACACCATCTTTAACAATTACATAACATCATATGACCATACCTTTATCATATGATGAAAACCTTCAATTTCACTAAAATCATCAAATGACCTTTAACCTATTATTACAAACACTTCAATTCTTATTTTAGAAACATAATTACCCAAAACCCCAATTTTAGTTACATGAACCCTAACCCTCAATTTTCCAATTAAATTCAATTAAGGGTTACTTACTAGTGAAAATGATTGCTATGAACTAAATCTTGAATTAGCATCTCAAAGCCTTCATCAATTGATCATAAATTTGGTTTTATTTTTCCCCTCTCATTTGAACAGCACGACACAAAAAAACATACCAAACACTTCTATAAAAATCATGGATTTCTATGGAACTAACTAGATATGTTAGTTGGAAATTTGCTGAATTGACTCCTTTGGTCCCTTTAGTCATTTTCTTTCTACTTTAGCCACATCACACTTTCTATAACATGTAACACTTGAAAAACTTAGTCCTTTGTACTTTCTTTTCTTATAGTTTTGACATATGATATTTTCTATAACCATATTACACATAACATTAATACTTATAGTTTGACTAACCAATCCCGTAAGTCCTTTAAACTTATAAAAGTCGTAGTTAACTATTTAAATGGCATTCTTGTAATAAAATTCTTAAGGCCCGATTTGGGTGTTACATTTAGAGGCTAAATGATCCCTTAAAATCGTACAATTTTACACCTCATCATAATTAACAAATTCATTGGTCTCATTTTAACATACCAAAAAAACAAAGCTAAATGTTCTTCTTGAATTATTTCGATACGGATTTCGTGATACCCAAGCATCAATAGGGTCGAAATACTTTATACGGAAAGTGACAATACAAGATTTAAAAAGATATCGAAGATTATCATCGCACCGTAGCACCAATTTCTAACAGCAAGTTTGCTTTGTAATAGTTATTTTGCATTGGTGAACCTTTGAAGGCTGATTAATATGGTGTGTGTGTTTGTGGTTGTGGGGGGGGGGGGTCTAAATTTGGTTCATAAAATAATTAAAAAACCTATGATAAAGCTGCATCTAAATTATCCACAGAAGGTGATCTGGTAGATATTAAGGTTTTTGGGCGTGTTTAGCAAACTGGTTATTATGACTTGCAGTGGAAACTATGGACGGTTGTTTTTTTAGAACTAGAGGTACTTCGAATATTCAAATTGTTGGTTATGGTGCTTTACACCAAAATAGCCAAATTCACGAAGGCGAGCTACTCGAGGCATTATTGGTATGTGCTCACAAACTGGCATCCCAAAATATCCAATTTCACAAAGGCGAGCTACTCGAGGTATTATTGGTAAGTGATCACGAATGGGCATCGTATTCCTGTTGTCCAACAATATTGGTAAGTGTTCGTTGTGCATTCATATTATCTTTAAATTCAGATTTTTTGATCGTTATTTCTAAAAGGGTGTCTGGCTAAGCTTATTTTAGGTGGTCATCTGAATTTGGTTCATAAAAAAATTAAAGAAAAATACAATAAAGTTGCCTCTAAATTATCCACAAAAGGTGATATGGTAGCAATATTTGGGTTTTTGGGCGTGTTTAGCAAACCGGTTATTATGACTTGAAGTGGCAACTATAGACTGTTGCTTCTGATTTGTAGAACTAGAGGTACCTGGAATATTCAAATCTTTGGTTATGGTGCTTTACACCAAAATAACCAAATTCACGAAGGCGAGCTACTTGAGGTATTATTGGTAAGTGCTTACGAACAGGCATCCCAAATAGCCAATTTTATGAAGGCGAGCTACTCGAGGCATTGTTGGTTAGTGCTCACGAATGGGATTCGTATTCTTTTTGTCTAGCAATATTGGTAAGTGTTCGCTGTGCATTTATATTATCTTTAAATTCAGATTTTTTGATTGCTATTTCTAAAGGGGTGTCTGGCTAAGCTTAATTTTAGGGTCGTCTCAATTTGATTCATAAAAAAATTAAAAATAAATTACGATAAAGCTGCGTCTAAATTATCCACAAAAGGTGATCTGGTAGCAATATTAGGGTTTTTGGGCGTGTTTAGCAAACTGGTTATTATGACTTGAAGTGGCAACTATGGACTGTTGTTTCTGTTTTTTTAGAACTATAGGTACTTGGAATATTTAAATTTTTGGTTATGGTGCTTTACACCAAAATAGCCAAATTCACGAAGGAGAGCTACTCAAGGCATTATTGGTAAGTGCTCACGAACGGGCATCCCAAAATAACCAATTTCATGAAGGCGAGATACTCGAGGCATTATTTGTAAGTGCTTACGAATGGGCATAATATTCTTGTTTTCTAGTATATTGGTAAGTGTTCATTGTGCATTTATATTATCTTCAAATTCATATTTTTTCATCGCTATTTCTAAAGGGGTATGTGGCTAAGCTTATTTTAGGGGCTTATTGCCTTATTGGATTGTCATATAGACCAAAGGATGATTACTTACATCACTTATGTATACATTTTATTTCTAAAATAAAATGTGACTTTATAAAATCATTTGAAATATAATAGATATAGGTTAACCTGTTAATCAGATGAGTCAGTTACTATAATATCATCACCGTCCCATAAAGTCAAAGTGGGTCAATGGTGCAATTCGGATATCTGTTAAAAAAACTAATTTTGTAGTATGTGTTTGCTTTGATGTATGGTATGAATGGTCGTATATCCCAGTAGGGTGGATCATTACCAAATAAAGAGTAAATGGATCATTAACAAAAAATGCCTTTTAGACCGGTTGCAAACAACTTTTAGACCAATTACTCCAAGGGTCTAAATGGGGGGAGGTCCAAAATAGTAGTTCATATATAGACCGGTGGATGCACCAATGTAAACAACGCATCTTTAAGACCGGTTACCATCCGAACTAAAAGACATGTTTAGTGGGTCTAAAGTACGTGATATTTACACCGGTTGGTTTCATTACCACCGGTCTAAATATTTGTTATCAGAAGAAAAACGCTGGAACAAGCAGTTTTGTTCCCAGCAAGTAGCACTTATTAAGACAAGCCTGTAACCCAATACTTTAAGAACCAAAATCAGCTGTAATTTAGACCAAATTTTGAACATCATTTAAACAAAAGTGCAATCCTAACAACCGCTAAATTAATAAAAGCACACGAGAGCTGATAATGTTTGTCTAGTAAGCATTAATCCAACTCCAAGAACAATCACATCATCCATAATCAAATATAGGACACATTGTATGACACTGCTACACGGTTCGATCGATTTCTTTTTCAACAAGCTGACATCGATACATCCACGAGGTCTATATTTAAAAGGTATAAAATTACATAAATATTATATATATCTAATATAGAAAGAGATAAAGTCAAAAAAGAGCTAATGGATACATACTGTTTTAGGGAAGTGAAGCTGATGAGTATTCACAAAATCATACATCCATCTCATGACATAATAACCGGCATCCGAGTCGCCATGTTGTTGATTGCTTTATAATTTAATACGATGAGAATAAGAAATTAAAAAAATCATGCCTAAACAGTTGGTTTACATGTCTTTTTTTTAAAGGCAATATATAAAAAGCTCAACCAGCAATAAACTGGTCTGCAATATGCATTTGGTTTTTGTGCTGTCAAAAGGGGCGTTTGGCATATTTTTTTTTCAAATTGTGCATAATCTCTATTCGGTTAAGTACTGTTAAAAGGGTGGTTATGACGTACTGATGCAACAAGGGGCGTTTGGTTGATGTAGCAGGAGCGTTCCGTATTGAGTTTGGTACTGTAAATCTGTAATTGAAGTTGCTAATTGGCAGTCTAGAATGTTTTAAGTTATTTTATTATGCTACTGTAATGGAAGTTGACTATTTTAAGTCTTGGAAGCAATACTACATCAGTAATTCATATTAGTATCATATAATACATCACTAATCCATATTAGTAATGCATATTAACATGTTGACTATTAGTAAGATATACATAATTGGATGTTGACTAATAATTGAAACTTTTACATTAGTAATGCTTATTAGTAAGATATACATCATGCATATTTGTGATACTACATATGTAGGATATTGGAATTCACAAACACTCTAAACCATGATCAAAGTAGGCGTATAAGTATGTTAGAGAGAGAAAGTTCTAGTGAGAGAAAGGAAGAGTTGGGAACTATAGTGAGAGAAAGAAAATATTATTATGAGCTCCAACTCTACCTTGGAAGGTAGAGAGTATTTATAGTCTTACAATAAGCGCCACACAACAGGTGTGGATCGGGCATACGGTGGGTAAAGACCCGTCCTTCCTCCACGGTATTACTTAACTAAATACTACTTAAATTAAAATAACTACGACTACGAGCTTTCTAACGATTACATATACTTGAGGTGACCGACTCTTTAATACCTTGAATTTCTAATTCCTAACAACATATATCAGAAATGCATATTAGTAAGACTAGACAAATACCCGTGCATAGCAACGAGATTTTATAGCGGCAGATAGTTGTAGTGATAAAAAAACGTTTATGAGTTAAATGAAAAACAATAAAAGTTTAACAATTTGGGGATTAAACACGATTTAAACTGAATGAAAATAATGTTGGTTATGGGTTATAAACAAAAATAATAACAAATGTTTATGTTTTATGGAATATGAATGAATTAACACATTGGGGTTGTTTATAAAGGAAATGGAAATTTTGAATTTTCCAGCCTACACTAATAAAAATACTATATGCAACTAAGTGACAAGCACCACAACCTGTATGCAAGCCAAAGAAACTAATGACTAGTTGACCACAATCTCAAAATAAACTCAAAGAACTGTCCTTGTCCCACTGACATAGGATAAACACACAAAAAAAGACCATAAATTTTTTGACAACATAAACTATACCACAGAGAAATAGTGCAACCCATTCCCCAGAAGCCTTAAAGTGCATATTGTACAACTTGAAGTTCTGTACATACCAAACACTACCACACTGATATCACAAAATCCTTAAAAATCAGGCTATACAACCAAAAACTTATTGCCAAACAACATAAATGAAAATTTATTGCCAAACAACCTATGTTGTAGAACCAAACTGGAGCACTTAAGCTTTATATTCAAATACACTTAATGCGGAACAAAACAGTAAAACCACATATTTATAGACTTGCAGCTTTATACATCTTTTGGTTTACATGTCTTACTAGAAGATGTTCATAGCACATCCCTAATCCAAACAACCCCTAATTTGATGACACAATTTTAAGCAATGCAAACACCTTTAGAAAACCTCCTGATTATCAATCCAATTAACAACACACTAATCATTTTTTTATGTGTGGTATATATATATATATATATTTAAAGTGAGATAAGTTACCTTGGCCATTGTCCATGTGTAGCTACCAACAACACTGAAAATTAGATAAGCCATGTGTGTTGGATCGTAAACTTGATTTAGTCCGAGCCCATATAGTGGAAGCTTCTAGAAAGTCATAGAATGGTATGGAAGCTTCTAGAAAGTCGTAGAATAGTATGGAAACTTCTAGAACGACGAAGAATGATCTTAGAAAATATCCATAGATATGTCTAGAATATTGTAGCAAAGTGTAATAGAAATATCTAGAGTATAAATATGTATGATGTCGGAAATATCTAGAGAATCATGGAAGTATCTCGGTTCTAGAATCTTTCATGGACTAGTATAAATAGGTGGTGGTGTAAACATTTGTAATTAAGCAAAGCATAAGCAGTCAATAACATTGTAAACTTTCTCATAAGTGTTCCTCTCTTCCTAAGCCTAAAAGGCCCTCGTGTTTCCAACAAATTGGTATCAAAGCAAGAAGATCAAGATGTCGAGCATGATGAACTTGTTCCAATTCCCTCTTCTTACCAAAGGCAACTATGGTAGTTGGTGCATTCGGATGAAGGCGCTACACGGTTCACATGATGTGTGGGAGATAGTCGAGAAAGGTGTTGAGAAAGTTGATGAGGAAAGTTCGTTGAATGCCGCCCAAAGGGTGGAGCTGCAAAAGGCAAGAAAGAAGGATCAAAGTGCTCTTACACTCATCTATCAATGTCTTGATGATGCCATGTTTGAGAAAGTTGCAAATGCAACCACTTCTAAGGAAGCGTGGGAGATCTTTCAAAATGCTTCAAAGGAATTGATAAGGTGAAAAAGGTACGTCTTCAAACTCTTAGAGGAGAGTTCAAATAACTACAAATGGAGGAATCCGAAACCATTTCAGATTATTTCACTCGTGTCTTGACCATTACAAATGAAATGAAGAGAAATGGTGAAAGCTTGAGTGACATAAGGGTGATAGAAAAGATTCTTCGATCTTTGCCACCAAGCTTTGTGATGAGTGTCTAAATACTCATCATTTTATCTTATTTAGAATGCCAAAACATCCGAAAACACTCGAAATGCATCGAATGATAAAATATCACAAACAAGTGTTTTATGTGTTTTAAATGCAAAACATCAAAATCTTGTGAAAACGTATCAAGTTTGCATAATTGGCGCTTTAGTCCCCAAGTTTCAAAAATTGTCAAATATAGTCCCCTGTAAATCAAAATAAAGAAAAATATCATTTAAAGTCCTTAGGGATTCATGAGTTGTCAAAATTGATCCTTGAAATTCAAAAGCGCAAAATTACAACTTAGGTCCCTAAAGTTTGAAAAATGTCAAATAAGGTCCTTGGATATTTAAAATGGGAAATTATCAAAAATGGTCCTTATTCTATTCACATTTGGCAGATTTGGTCCTTGTAAGAACTTTGGAAAATGGACAGGTTCAGTCCCTTAACTTTGAATAAATTGCAAAAATGGTCCTTGTGCTTAATTAATACCAAACGGACCCTTTTGTATTTTGATCTGACCAAATAAAAAAAACCCCCTTAATATACCGTGACCCCCCAATTATGAACCCCCACTTAAAATCCGGTCAACCAAAGTCAAACACCACCAGTACTGTTCATCTCTCTCACAGGATCGCACCAAAACCAGTGACCCATCACACCACCATGGTTTTCAAATCCACTTGCTCCTATCACCTCACCACCACCTTACCTTGTCCCCTCCACCTCTACATCTTCCCAAAATCCATTAATAGCAAAAACCGCTTAAAGACTTTTTTGGCGCCAAAACTACAAATGGATGGTTCGATGATTCGAGAGATCCAATGGCTCAAGAGAGGTGGGAAAGATTCGGATGTCGACACAAAGCTCTAAATGATCATTATAAAGGAAGGAAGAAGCAATGTGGATAAGAGAGTAATTTTAATTTCTTAAGTCGTTTTAACTAGTTTAAGCTTTCAAGTGTAATTTCCATCTTTAAAGTATTGTTTTTCTCAAGTTCAGTGTACTGTCAATCTTTTTCAATAATAAATTTCAGTGTTTAAGTTCCAATTTCAGTTTATGCAATTTCAAGTTCAAAAATTCTCAATATGTTTTGAATGTTGTTACTAGTTATGGTTAAGGACTTAAAATCCCACATAAGCTCCTTGATAGCTTCTAAAAGCTATTAGATACTTTAAAACTCAATTTAGTATAAGAAAGAGAAAAATACCAAAAATACCAAAAAATTAGTGAAAAATCAAAAATCATGGAAAGGAAGATCAAGAAGCTGGAGCAAGGTTGATATTGGATTGCCTTGGGTTTAGAGCTTCTTGGGAAGCTATAGGTTATGGTCTCAGTCCTTGGTTCTCATTTTTCACTTGGAATTATCTTGTAAGCTTTTGCTCCATTTTCTTGCATTTCACTGTTTAAGTTGTTCAATAGCTTAAATCTTTGTGTTTGTATGTTTCTTAGTTATAGTTAAGGTTAATTAAACATTAAAAACAGTTGGTTGTTCTTTTTAATTTGTAATTAGTAAAAACCTTAGTTTAACAGTCAAATTAATATAATTGTCATGTCTTAATTTTATGTTGTTAGTGTTGTTGTTTAATGTTTTCTTTAGTCTTATTAAGTGATAATATAAAGTCTCAGAATCAAATTCATGGTCTTAATCTGTTAAAGTCTTTGAAAAGTTCCAAAACAGTCATATAAAGTATTGTTTGGATTTGCCTTGATAAGCGATTTAGAGTGTTTGAGTTGTTGCTTGTTATTGGTTTGTGTCACTTAAGTACCTAATATCTCGCTTTAACAAAGAAAACTAGTCCTTACTTTGTAAAAAGTCAAAATCTTTTGTAATCTCACATTTCTAGTTCCTTTGTTAGGCTTTATCTTGTAAAACTCATCATATTAGTTTAAAACTTGGTAACCTAGCTTAATTTTATCTTATCATAGCTTATTACAACATATTTAGTAAGTAGTATTGATCACAAGTTCATCAAAGTCAACCTTTAGTTAATCTTAAAAAGTCAAATTTTCATTTTAGTCGTTTTTGAATAAAAAAGGTTAATTTTATAAAGGGCTTAATAGTAAGTTTTAAGATTTGAGCTTTTGGTATATCAATATTCAACTGCTTATCTCTGTCATAGTATTTTTTATATTTTCTAGTTAGCTTATTAAATGGCTTATCTCTTAGCTTATTTGGGCAACCTGTTTTAAAAAGTGCCCTGTACCAAGGTAGTTTGTGTGATCTGCTCATTTTAATAAGCTCACACAGAGCTTATTAGTGAGACTCAGCTTTTGAATTTTGGTTTTTTGGAAAGCTAACCTAGCTGTCTTTTCATTCCAGTGCTTATTTTCAGCTTTTTGGCTTATTTAATAAGGTTTGCTAGTTGTTTTACTTTGTCCCATTTCGTATAAAGCGCTTTTCGGTGAAATGGTGCCTTCTTCATAAGCTTGTCAAAAGCTTATTAGTGGACCATAGAGTGTGAGCTTTGGCTTTTGGAAAGCCCACCGATTAACTTGATCCTCGGTCCTTGTTTTAGCTTTTGAGCTTATTTGATAAGCTAAAGCGCTTTGAAATATGGTCGCAGTCTGTTTGGATAGTGGATTTAGTCAAAGTGCTTATTTGCTTATTAATGACTTATCGGTGTGCTTATTTGTGTTTTCTAGCTTAATATAAGTAGCTTTTATCTTGTTGTAGCTTATTTCACTTTTGTTTCAAAGCGAGAAGCTTGTTTGAGCTTAATCTATCAAAATAAGCTCTTAAGCTCAATCTGTGGAAATAATAAGCTCAAATCGAGCTTATTAGTTGTTTTGTAAAAGATGTAGTTATAAAATTGCTTATCTTACTTAGCTTAATAAGTTCCAAAAGAAAAATCCAAAAATAAAATAGTTAGAAAAAAAAGAGTTCTTTGGGATTGAACCACAGCCACCTGACTCACCACACAACACACTCACCAACCGCCTTGGGTCTTTAATGGTTACTCTTTGCAACGTTTAATATATAACTGTTTTTCCTTTTAGCTTATACTGAACTTTTCAACTTATTTATAGCTTATTTAAACTAGCTTTTACAACTTTTGTATTTTTCTTAGCTTTGTATTAGTATAAAGTATTTTACAAAAAAGTTTCAGATTTTTCTTAATAGTTTTAGTATTTTTAATCATTTATTTAGTCTAAAATAGTATTTAATTCATAATAAAAAATATAAAAGTCAAAAAAATATAAATCTTTTTTCTAAAATTTTCTTTTGTCATATAGTAAGTAAGAAAATTGTTTTTAAGCTCGTAGGACTTTTATTTAAAAAATTTTACGTTTTACTTGTACTCGCGTAATTTTTATACATAACGACGTTTTCATTTTAAGTCACATTTTAGATAATTTAAGTTTACGTTTTAATCAAAATAGTTTATTTAAGTTATTTTGTTTTATAAATCAAGAAAACATCATTGTAAAAATAGTGATAGCGTTTATTTAATATATTTTAGCTTTTTAATTTTCTTTAATTTGCATTTAAGCCCCTGTAATTTACAAAACTTTTCTTTAGGTATAAATATTCAAAAATCCTTACTGATCACTATCCTTAGTGATTATTCGACATCTGAATTTTTTCAAACACCATTCATCCTCCGTGGGACTTAACGACCTAGGAATCCACTAAACTCCTCTGATCTTAATTGTATTGCTTTCTGAGCTGTTTTAAGTTTATTACGGTTGACCATTCACAAGTGGTTAGCTTGTGTGATTAAACTTGACTATTTGGAGCTCAATCAAATTTTGGCGCCGCTGCCGGGAGGCGATGGCGTGTTTTAAAGCGATTTCGAGACCGTGCACTTGCACATATACCACTTTTTGTAAAGTTTTTGTAAAGTTATCATAAATCAAAAAGTTCATTAACACTTTTCCTAAAGTGTTAACAACACCAAACAAAATATAAAACAACAAAACAATCGTAACGTTTTCTAGCTTGTGTTTCTTTTAAGGTGATTCTTAAAGAGATAAGATTTGGTTAAACGAGACGATTCCAAAAATATTGTCCAAAAGTTTTTAAACCCTTAGCACAAATCTATACCTACGTCTTTTCAGTGGTACTTAATAAATACATAAAAATCAACCACCGCAAATCAAGGCAGTACACCTACCAACCTGGGGTGTGACCATTAATAAGTTCCGAATAATGATTTAAAACTTGCCTTTGTGTCCTTGTGATTTGGTGTACCTTTTTCAAAGAAGCCATTTCATTTGTGATTATTGGTTTAAGTTCACTTGTCATTTTGCCTCGCATTTGTTTTGAAACCGATTTTTTATACTTAGTGCATGCGCACTCGTTCTTCCAGTTCTACAAGTCCACTTTACGAGCTTGCAAATATTCCTCGTAGACGAGAGGGCGTTCGCTCCTTCACCGTGATCGAGGAACGTCTACCACCACCACCCCTCGTCGAATGGCGGAAGATAAGCCTATGAATGAGCTTCTCCAAGCACCCATCGAGGGTTACGGAGATGCCATTATTGTCCCACCATCGTGGGCGATACCTTTGAGCTCAAAACCGGTTGCTTAATCTAGTAACCCAAAGCCAATTTTATGGTTTTGAGCGGGATGATCCTCATGCACACATTCGATGGTTTAACAAGATTGCATCTACCATCAAATACAAGAATGTCCCATGAAGCAATTAAGCTTCATTCCCATTCTCTAGAGGACAAGCCGGAATTGGCTTGAGAAACAACCCCTCGTTCCATTTGAGACATGGGAGGATCTAGTCACCAAGTTTGTTAACGAATTCTATCCTCCATCCCGAACTACAAGTATTAAGAATGAGATAATGAAATTTTCTCAAAGATTTGATGAATCATTCAGGGAGCCATGGGATCGTTACAAAGATTTGATGAATCATTCGAGTTAATGCAAATGGATACTTTCTACAATGGTCTGAGGCAAGCTGACCAAGACTCTCTAAATGCCTCCGCGGGAGGTAATTTCCTGAGCAAGACCACAAAAGAAGCCTTACAAATCATAGAAAACAAGTCCCAATCTCAGTCTAATGCTGGACCTTCTACTTCATCTCCGTGAGTACATCTAGCACCGATGCTAAGATTGACAAACTCACGGATATTGTTCAGCGTTGGTTCTTGCTAACCAAAGAAAGTCACTTTCACACGACACCATCACATGGTGAAGTGAAGAAAGTTGAAGTCTGTTACTTGTGGTGGCCCTCATGCATACTACAAGCTGATCGCCACCGATGGTAGTCCGTTTGAAGCCAATGCTATAGTCGGTACTTCACATCGTGGAGGTAATCAATACCGTCCTCAAAATGAACCAAGTTACCGTGCTAATACTTATCGGCACCACCGGTTTTAACCGTAATCCTAACATACAAAACCGAATCGAACCAACCTAGAATGAACCAAGGTTATCAAAACCAAGGTAATTTCTATCCTCGACCAAATCAAGGTTTCCAACATCAAGGAAACCTTAATCGAACAATTTCAATCGAGGGAATCAATTTCGTGGAACGTGAATCCTAACCAAGGAAATTTTCAACAACAAGGTCATAATCAAAACATACGACCTTAAAATTTCCCTCCACATCCTCCAGTACCATCATCGATGAGTTATTGAAGCAATTCATGAAATCCCAAGATGAAATGAGCAGGTTGTTGGTCGGTCGGATCACGATCTAAAGAAGTCTTTAAATGATCAACCCTCGGGCTCGGAAAACTTCCGAGCAACACGATCGCTAACCCGAGGGGCGATGCAAAGCGATCACAACCGAAGTGGTGTTTCATACAATGGACCCGCTATTCCTACTACCTCTTCTTCTCTCCCGAAGGTAGTAGAAAGTGAACCCTGAGGCAACAAAGGACAAGGAACTTCCTACTAATAACGGAGGCACCAACGATGTCCATCCTCAAGTTGTCCGAAACCCAAATCCAATCCATGAGTTGTTTTGAACCACTGTAGCTCCCATTGAAAACCCAATCAAAACTTCTATTCCTTACCCATCACGTTTGAATGAGCAAAAGCTTGGCGAAAAAGCCGGTCATCAAATGGATAAATTTTTCAAATTTTCCAAGAACTACATTTAACATAAGCTTTATGGATGCTATCATGCTAATGCCCAAGTTTGCATCAACTCTCAAACACATGTTAGCGGCAAGGAAAAATTATTTGAGATGGCAAAACTCCTCGAACGAAGCGCTCTGCAGTTATCTTGAAGAAGCTTCGAAAAGCTTGGAGATCCCGGAAAATTTCTCTTACCTTGTGTATTTCGGGAATGGTTGAATGCTTTGCCTTAGCCGATCTTGGTGCAAGCATCAATCGATGCCTTATTCAAGATGGAAGAAACTTTCTCTTAGGAACTTACTCCTACATGCATGACTCTCGAACTTGCGGATCGTACAATATCCCGTCCTCTTGGCATTGCCGAGGATGTATTTGTGAAAGTAGGAAAGTCCCATTTTCGGTGACTTTGTGGTTGTTGATTTCGATGCCGATCATCGGGTTCCTCTCATTGTTGGACAAGGATTCACGAGCAGGCCGTGCTCTCATTGATGTATTTGAGCAAGAAATCACATTACGTGTTGGTAATGAAGTCATCACCTTTAACCTTGATCAAACTTGAGGTACTCCGCAAACTATGATTACGAGTCGGTTAACCGAATAGATATCATTGATGTTGCTTCAAGAGTACTCTCAAAAGTTCTTGGTTATGATCATAATTCTTGAGTGATAATCTCACTCATTCATCTCAACCCATCATTGCCAATTCTACTCCTTCTCGCTCCGTTTGAGGAAAGTGACTTCATCTTAGAAGAGATTGAAGCATACTTGTCTAGTGATTCATTCCATGGGAAATTGATCACGCTCCCATCGACATCGAAGGCATACTTCTCATTGAGAAGTTACTTAATGATGATCCATCATCACTCCCTCCCGTCGAGCTTCATAACAAGGAAGTCAAGTCGGTTGAGAAAATCAAGAATTTCTGAAGTAGAACTTAGGACTTACCACCTCATCTCGAGTATGCATTTCTTGAAGGTGATGATAAATTACCGTCATTATTGCTCGAGATTTGAGTAAAGATGAAAAGATCGCTCATAAAGGTCTTGAAGTCACACAAGCAAGCAATTGCTTGGAAACTCTCCGACATTAAGGTATCAACCACGAGTTTTGTACTACACAAAATATTGATGGAGGATGACTTCAAACCAGCTAGTTCAACATCGAAGAAGAGTAAATCCAAAAATCCATGATGTTATCAAACAAGAGGTTATCAAACTTCTTGATGCGGGATTGATTTACCCGATCTCGATAGTCCTTGGGTTAGCCCAATTCATCGTGTTCCTAAAAGGGTGGCATAATCTGTTGTCACAAATGAAGATAACGAGTTAATTCCAACTCATTTGGTAACGGATGGCGTGTTTGCATTGACTATCGTAAGTTGAATGACGCCACTCGTAAAGACCATTTTCCTCACCCTTCATGGACCAAATGCTTGAGAGATTAGCGGTGAAGCGAATACTATTGTTTCCTTGATGGTTTCTCGGGTTATTTTCAGATTCCCATTGATCCACGGGATCAGAGAAAACCACATTCACCGCCCATACGGAACTTTTGCCTACTGACGTATGCCTTTTGGCTTATGTAATGCTCCTGCACGTTCCAACGATGTATGATGGCCATATTCCACGACATGATCGGGAAACAATGGAGGTGTTTATGGATGACTTCTCGGTCATTGGGGATTCATTTCAAACATGTCTCCCATTTAGATAAAATGCTCAAAGCGGTGTGAAGACACCAATCTTTGTCTAAATTGGGAGAAGAGCCACTTTATGGTCAAAGAAGGCATAGTCCTTGGCCATAAGATTTCCAAAATGGGATTGAGGTCGATAGAGCAAAAGTCGATGCTATTGCTAAAGCGCCTCATCCTACTACCGTCAAAGGTATTAGGAGTTTTTAGGTCATGCCGGTTTCTATCGCAGATTCATACAAGATTTTTCTAAAATCGCTTGCCTATGACCCATCTTCTTGAAAAGATGCTCCTTTTATCTTCTCACCGAGTGCATCAAAGCTTTTGAAACATTAAAGAAAAAGCACGAAGCACCCATTCTCGTTGCTTCGATCGGGACTTGCCTTTTGAGCTCATGTGCGATGCAAGTGATTTTGCTATCGGTGCGGTCTTAGGGCAACGTAGATCCAAACATTTTCAACGATCCACTCGCAAGTAAGACTATGATGAAGCTCAAACCCATTACACTACTACGTAAAAAGAATTATTAGTGTGGTGTATGCGTTTGAGAAGTTTCGACCGTACTTAATCTTGACCAAATGCGTGGTGTATACGGATCACTCGGCCCTCAAATATCTCTTTGTAAAACAAGATGCAAAGCCGAGATTGCTCCGTTGGGTTCTCCTCCTCCGAATTTGATATCATTATACGTGATAAAAAGGAGCCGAGAACACTGGTCACGATCATCTCGTCCCGTCTAGAAAACCCTCACCAAGATCTTTTCGAGAAAAGGAAATAAATGAAACATTTCCTTTTGAGACACTCAACGCGGTTTCTTTTCGTGGAAACTCTACTACCCCATGGTTTGCCGACTTCGCAAATTACCATGCGAGTAACTTCATAGTGAAAGGGATGTCGACCCAACGGAAGAACAAATTCTTTAAGGATGTTAAACATTACTCGGGACGACCCTACTTATTCAAAATCATGCGGATCAAGTCATCCGACGGTGTGTTTATGGACAGGAAGCTATGGATATTCTCAAAGCTTGCCATCTTTGGACCCACCGGGGCCATCATAGTCCAAATTACACCGCCAAAAAGGTGTTTGATTCCGGGTTTTATTGGCCCACGATTTATAAGGATGCCCACGATTTTGTCAAAGCATGTGACGCTTGTCAACGTCATGGAAATATCTCTCAAAGAAATGAAATGCCACAAAATGCCATTCAAGTTTGTGAGATCTTTGACATATGGGGTATTGACTTTATGGGGCCATTTCCATCATCTCGAGAAACAAATACATACTCGTGGTCATTGACTATTTGTCAAAATGGGTTGAAGCAAAGCTTTACCCACCAATGATGCCCGAGTAGTTGTAAAATTTTTAAATCTCTTTTGCGGGTTTGGAACTCCACGAGCTATAATCGGTGATCGTGGTACACATTTCTGCAATGACCAATTTGATCGAGTCATGCTAAAGTATGGTGTAACCCACCGTCTCTCTCGCATACCACCCTCAAACAAGTGGGCAGGTGGAAGTCTCCAACCGTGGTATAAAAAGAATTCTTGAAAGGACGAGTGGCGAAACCGTGCATCCCGGTCGGATAAACCGGATGACGACTCTCGGGCCTTCACACATGACACAAAACACCCATCGGTGTACTCCATACAAGCTAGTGTACGGAAGGCATGTCATCCGCGATTGAGCTTGAGCACAAGGCATCTTGGGCCTTGAAACATGCCAACTTCGATATTCAGACGGTGGTGATCACGAAAAGTTCAAATGAATGAATTAAATGAACTCCGTGATCAAGCATACGAGAACTCTTTGATCTACATACAAAAGACAAAGAAGATTCATGACTCTAAAATCAAGAACCGTGTTTTCAACGTCGGTGATCGAGTCCTTCTTTTCAATTCAATATTGAAGATATTCTCGGGAAAGCTCAAGTCCCGTTGGTCTGGTCCATTTACTATTGCTAAGGTTTATCCTTATGGTACCATTGAGTTATCTCAGCCTGATGGTCCAAATTTTAAAGTGAATGGTCATCGATTAAAACATTATTTTGGAGAGGACATTCCACCTATGATTGTCCCGGATCTACAAACTTTCCCCATGAACCAATGAATGCGGGGATCGAGTCAAGCTAGCGACTCGATAATCAAAAAAAGTAGCACACCACATGGGTTTTCACCCGTGAGTATCACCCTAGTGTGGGGGAGTTTCCCCACGCTCTTGTATATAAACCTCTTTTTTAAAATTAAAAAAAAAATGTGTATATATCAAATAAAATAATGGTCGTAGTATTTCTCTTTTATGTTCTATGTTTCGCATAACCACGGTACTTTGAATATTGAGGGCAATATTCATTTCTAGTGTGGGGGGAATGCTCACGAATTTTATCATGTAATTATTCCACCCAATTCCCGTTTTTGGCCAAAATTTTTTTTTTGGAGTAGCGTTTTTCACTTACTCGGCAATTGGTAATCGATCCGCTATGTCTAACCCACATAAGGATTGGCTAATCCAGAGCAAACGGCTCTTGGTAAAGATATCTCAAATCCGTTTATGGCTTGCAATTTGCCCAAAATTGTATGGTGTTCAACTCACCATATCTTTAACTAGTGAAAAGTTGGCTAGCCCGCAAGTTTATGGCTTGTGGTAAAGGCGCTTGAAATCCATAATTGTAATCGGCTCACCAAAGATAATATTGATAATTTATCTAAGAGTTGGCTAGTCCGAGCAAGCGGCTCGGTAAAGACAAATCAAATCCGTTCTGACTTATGATTTGCTCAAAATCATTTGGTTATCATTGTACCAAGGTTCTTACTTGAACTAAAACAATTGGCTACTCCGAGTAATGGCTTTTGGTAAAGAGATGAAATCCATTATTTTTCTCAAAACATTGCTAGGGACTAGCAATATCTTAGTGTGGGGGATTGATGAGTGTCTAAATACTCATCATTTTATCTTGTTTAGAATGCCAAAACATCGAAAATACTCGAAATGCATCAAAATGATAAAAATATCACAAACAAGTGTTTTATGTGTTTTAAATGCAAAAACATCAAAATCTGGTGAAAAACGTATCAAGTTTGCATAATTGGCAGTTTTAATCCCCCAAGTTTCAAAAATTGTCAAATGTAGTCCCTGGTAAATCAAAATAAAGAAAAATATCATTTAAAGTCCTTAGGGATTCATGAGTTGTCAAAATTGATCCTTGAAATTCAAAAATTGCAAAATTACAACTTAGGTCCCTAAAGTTTGAAAAATGTCAAATAAGGTCCTTGGATATTTAAAAATGGGAAATTATCAAAAATGGTCCTTATTCTATTCACATTTGGCAGATTTGGTCCTTGTAAGAACTTTGGAAAATGGACAGGTTCAGTCCCTTAACTTTGAATAAATTGCAAAAATGGTCCTTGTGCTTAATTAATAGCAACGGACCTTTTGTATTTTGATCCCACCAAATCAAAAGAACCCCTTAATATATACCTGAACCCCCAATTATGAACCCCACTTAAAATCCGGTCAACCAAAGTCAAAACCACCAAGATCTTGTTCATCTCTCACAAGATCGCGCCAAAACCAGTGACCCATCAAACCACCATGGTTTTCAACTCCACTTGCTCCTATCACCTCACCACCACCTTACCTTGTCCCCCTCCACTTCCACATCTTCCCAAAATCCATTAATAGCAAAAACCTGCTTAAAGACTTTTTTGGCTCCAAAACTACAAATGGATGGTTCTGATGATTCAGAGAGATCCAATGGCTCAAGAGAGGTGGGAAAGATTCAGATGTCGACACAAAGCTCTAAATGATCATTATAAAGGAAGGAAGAAGCAATGTGGATAAGAAGAGAGTAATTTTTAATTTCTTAAGTCGTTTTAACTAGTTTAAGCTTTCAAGTGTAATTTCCATCTTTAAAGTATTGTTTTTCTCAAGTTCAGTGTACTGTCAATCTTTTTCAATAATAAATTTCAGTGTTTAAGTTCCAATTTCAGTTTATGCAATTTCAAGTTCAAAAATTCTCAATATGTTTTGAATGTTGTTACTAGTTATGGTTAAGGACTTAAAAGCCCACATAAGCTCCTAGATAGCTTCTAAAAGCTATTAGATACTTTAAAACTCGGTTTAGTATAAGAAAAGAAAAATACCAAAATACCAAAAATTAGTGAAAAATCAAAAATCATGGAAAGGAAGATCAAGAAGTCTGGAGCAAGGTTGATATTGGATTGCCTTGGGTTTAGAGCTTCTTGGGAAGCTATAGGTTATGGTCTCGATCCTTGGTTCTCATTTTCACTTGGAATTATCTTGTAAGCTTTTGCTCCATTTTCTTGCATTTCACTGTTTAAGTTGTTCAATAGCTTAAATCTTTGTGTTTGTATGTTTCTTAGTTATAGTTAAGGTTAATTAAACATTAAAAACAGTTGGTTGTTCTTTTTAATTTGTAATTAGTAAAAACCTTAGTTTAACAGTCAAATTAATATAATTTTCATGTCTTAATTTTATGTTGTTAGTGTTGTTGTTTAATGTTTTCTTTAGTCTTATTAAGTGATAATATAAAGTCTGTAATCAAATTCATGGTCTTAATCATTAAAGTCTTTGAAAAGTTCCAAAACAGGTCATATAAAGTATTGTTTGGATTTGCCTTGATAACTGATTTAGAGAGTGTTCGAGTTGTTGCTTGTTATTGGTTTGTGTCACTTAAGTACCTAATATCTCAGTTTAACAAAGAAAACTAGTCCTTACTTTGTAAAAAGTCAAAATCTTTTGTAATCTCACATTTCTAGTTCACTGTTAGGCTTTATCTTGTAAAACTCATCATATTAGTTTAAAACTTGGTAACCTAGCTTAATTTTATCTTATCATAGCTTATTACAACATATTTAGTAAGTAGTATTGATCACAAGTTCATCAAAGTCAACCTTTAGTTAATCTTAAAAAGTCAAATTTTCATTTTAGTCGTTTTTGAATAAAAAAGGTTAATTTTATAAAGGGCTTAATAGTAAGTTTTAAGATTTGAGCTTTTGGTATATCAATATTCAACTGCTTATCTCGTCATAGTATTTTTATATTTTCTAGTTAGCTTATTAAATGGCTTATCTCTTAGCTTATTTGGGCAACTGTTTTAAAAAGTGCCTGCACCAAGGTAGTTTGTGTGATCGCTCATTTTAATAAGCTCACACTGAGCTTATTAGTGAGACTCAGCTTTTGAATTTTGGTTTTTTGGAAAGCTAACCTAGCTGTCTTTTCATTCCAGTGCTTATTTTCAGCTTTTTGGCTTATTTAATAAGGCTGCTAGTTGTTTTTACTTTGTCCCATTTCTGTATAAACTGCTTACTCAGTGAAATGGTGCCTTCTTCATAAGCTTGTCAAAAGCTTATTAGTGGACCATAGAGTGTGAGCTTTGGCTTTTTGGAAAGCCCACCAGCTTAACTTGATCCCTCAGTCCTTGTTTTTAGCTTTTGAGCTTATTTGATAAGCTAAAACTGCTTTGAAATATGGCTGCAGGCCTGTTTTGATAGTGGATTTAGTCAAAGTGCTTATTTGCTTATTAACAGCTTATCAGTGTGCTTATTTGTGTTTTCTAGCTTAATATAAGTAGCTTTTATCTTGTTGTAGCTTATTTCACTTTTGTTTCCAACTGAGAAGCTTGTTTGAGCTTAATCTATCCAAAATAAGCTCTTAAGCTCAACTGTTGAAATAATAAGCTCAAATCTGAGCTTATTAGTTGTTTTTGTAAAAAGATGTTATAAAAATTGTTTATCTTACTTAGCTTAATAAGTTCCAAAAAGAAAAATCCAAAAATAAAATAGTTAGAAAAAAAAGAGTTGCTGGGATTCGAACCCTGGCCACCCAGCTCACCACACAACACACTCACCAACTGCCCTTGGGTCTTTGACTGGTTACTCTTTGCAACGTTTAATATATAACTTGTTTTTTTCTTTTTAGCTTATACGAACTTTTCAGCTTATTTATAGCTTATTTAAACTAGCTTTTACAACTTTTGTATTTTTCTTAGCTTTGTATTAGTATAAAGTATTTTACAAAAAAGTTTCAGATTTTTCTTAATAGTTTTAGTATTTTTAATCATTTATTTAGTCTAAAATAGTATTTAATTCATAATAAAAAATATAAAAGTCAAAAAAATATAAATCTTTTTTCTAAAATTTTCTTTTGTCATATAGTAAGTAAGAAAATTGTTTTTAAGCTCGTAGGACTTTTATTTAAAAAATTTTACGTTTTTACTAGCGCACTCGCGTAATTTTTATACATAACGCACGTTTTCATTTTAAGTCACATTTTTAGATAATTTAAGTTTACGTTTTAATCAAAATAGTTTATTTAAGTTATTTTGTTTTATAAATCAAGAAAAACATCATTGTAAAAATAGTGATAGCGTTTATTTAATATATTTTAGCTTTTTAATTTTCTTTAATTTGCATTTAAGCCCATGTAATTTACAAAACTTTTTCTTTAGGTATAAATATTCAAAAATCCTTACTGATCACTATCCTTAGTGATTATTCGACATCTGAATTTGTTCAAACACCATTCATCCTCCGTGGGACTTAACGACCCAGGAATCCACTAAAATCCTCTGATCTTAATTGTATTGCTTTCTGAGCTGTTTTAAGTTTATTACGGTTGACTATTCACAACTGGTTAGCTTGTGTGATTAAACTTGACTGTTTGGAGCTCAATCACTTTGATGACATTGTCGTGGCCATAGAGGAGTCAAAAGACATTGAATTTATGACCAATGATTAACTCATGGAATCTTTACAAGCCCATGAAGAGAAGTTGAAGAAAAGAAGGGGGAATGAACCCTTGGAGCAAGCTTTACATTCGAAGGTCTCTTTCAAAGAAAGAGAAAAGAGCTTTCTACATGGAAAGGAGCAAGGATAAGGACGCGGTACTTCTCAAGGTCGTGGTGGATTCTAAGGCCGAGGAAGAAGAAGAGAAGATGTCAACAAAAAAGATGAAAACCAATGGTCTCCATATCGAACAGGTCGTGGGAGACGCTTTCAATCTCAAAGAAGAGGTAAGCCCCAAATACAATGTTACAATTGTCGCAAATATGGTCATTATGCCAATGAGTGTAGTAGCTCAAGACAAGTGGAAGAAAAAGCTAATCTTGTGGAGGTTGAAGACAAAGATGAGCTTACATTGCTAATGGCAAGACATAACGAACAAGAAGAGAGGATAGAGCCATGGCATATAGATTCCGCTGCAAGTAACCATATGACGGGAGAAGAAGACTTGTTCATGGAGATGGAGAAAAGTAATGGTAATGTCAGCTTTGGAGACTAATCAAAGGCATCGGTGAAAGGAAGAGGTAAGATACTTATCCGAGCTAAAGATGGAAGTCACCAATATATTTCAGACGTGTACAATGTGCCCAACCTTAAAAGTAACATTTTAAGTGTGGGACAACTTTTAAAGAAAAACTACGATATTCATTTAAAGGATCGTAGTGCTATAATAAGAAATCCCGAAGAATATCTCATAGCAAAATTTTCTATGACTAAAAAATGAATGTTCCTTCTAAACATTCAACATGATGAAGCAAAGTGCTTAAGAGTTGTTGAAGGATCATTCGTGGCTTTGGCACATGAGGTATGGGCACTTAAACTTCGGTGACTTAAAGTTATTATCCTCAAAAGGAATAGTGAAAGGGTTAGATCAAATAGATCATCCCAATCAAGTGTGTGAAGGATGTCTTCTTGGGAAGCATGATATAAGTTCGTTCTTGAAAGAAGCGATGTCAAGAGCTAAGGAGCCTCTACGACTAATTCACACGGATTTGTGCAGTCCCATTACTCCACCCTCTCATGGTAAGAATCTTTACTTTATGCTTTTTACTGATGGCTTTTCAAGAAAGACTTGGGTATATTTTCTAAATGAAAAATCCCAAGCTTTTGAAGCTTTTAAAACATTTAAAGCTATGGTAGAAAAGGATAAAGGTTTAAAAATTAAATCCATGATATCCGATAGAGGTGGAGAATTTTTATCAAAAGATTTTAACAAATTTTGTGAGGATAATGGGATCCGGATACTTTTAACGGCTCCTTACTCCCCACAACAAAATGGAGTGGTGGAGAGAAAGAATAGAACCATTCTCAATATGGTCTGAAGCATGTTGAAAAGTAAGAAGATGCCAAAGGAGTTTTAGGCTGAGGCGGTTGATTGTGCGGTATATCTATTGAACCGGTGTCCGTCAAAGAGTTTAAAAATCATGACTCCATAAGAAGCATGGAAAGGGATGAAGCCTACCGTCTCTCACCTAAAGGTATTTGGAAGCATAGCATATGTCCACGTTCTGAGCCAAAGGCGATTAAAGCTTGATGATAGAAGTGAAAAGCATGTGTTTGTTGGCTACAATAAGCAGTCGAAAGGTTATAAGCTCTATAATCCAATCACAGGGAAGGTGGTAGTGAGTAGAGATGTGGATTTCGATGAAGAAGAAGCATGGGATTGGAGCATTAAGGAAAATGAAAGGTATGACTCTCTTCCTATGACTGACGAAGAATAGACAGGTGAATCAAGTGAAGAAGTCCAACAACCTCAAAGTCCAACTCCAACCCAAGACTCACCTTCAAGTTCAAGTGAAGGAGAACCAAAGACAAGAAGTTTGCAGGAGATCTAAAAGGTAACTGACGAGATACCCCATCTTTGTTTAAACATTAACTATGAACCTTTAGTTTTTGAAGAGGCTATCAAAAGCAAAATGAAGACAAGCCATGGACGAGGAAATAAAGTCAATAGAAAAGAATGATACGTGGGAGTTGACAACCTTCCCAAAGGCCAAAAGGCTATAGTAGTCAAGTGGGTATACAAGGCTAAGAAAAACGCCAAAGGCGTAGCTAAAGGGTACACAAAGAAGCATGATATCGACTATGAAGAGGAAGGATGTATGAATGATACATGCGAGGTCCGAAAACCAAGTTGTAGATATCTTCACCAAGCCGCACAACGAGAAAGATTTTTCAAGACAACGAATGATGCTTGGAGTCGGTAAATAAAGTTTAAAGGGGGGTGTTGGATCGTAAACTTGATTTAGTCCGAGCCCATATAGTGGAAGCTTCTAGAAAGTCGTAGAATGGTATGGAAGCTTCTAGAACGACAAAGAATAATCCTAGAAAATATCCATCGATATGTCTAGAATATTGTAGCTAAATGTAATAGAAATATCTAGAATATAAATATGTATGATGTCGGAAGTATCTAGAGAATCATGGAAGTATCTAGGTTCTAGAATCTTCCATGGACTAGTATAAATAGGTAGTGGTGTAAAAATTTGTAATTAAGCAAAGCCTAAGCAGTCAATAACATTGTAAACTTTCTCATAAGTGTTAATCTCTTCCTAAGCCTAAAAGGCCCTCGTGTTTCCAACAATGTTGTTAGTGCAAATATTACGATATTTAATCTATACATTCTCATTTGTTTTGTTGATGATACATAACGTAAAATGTATAAGTTACTTGTAATTATATATTGTCTCAACAACTCTCGACGACTCAAGTCCTTGTATGCTACAACACACGTTCGTACATGTTTGTTATGTTGCGTTATGATCAAACCCCCAACAAACCATTAAAACATGTTTAGTTAAATAGTTTATGTATAACAACTAGTGTTTACATATTGGGTAAATATACACATAACTAGTATATATTATAAGGGGTAATATAAATGGGTAGAAAACTTAAGTATTTGACCCATTGACCAAATACATTGAATGTAGTTGGGTAAAACCCAAAGTCCATAACCCATACCCAATGTCTAGATACATTGTACCTTGGTGAGCACTCAAAACCATGTACTAGATGCATTGCATCTTGTAGATACATTGAATCTACTTGGTACCCATAACTCATGACCCATACCCAATGTCTAGATACATTGTACCCTTGGTGGGCACTCAAAACCATGGACTAGATACATTGCATCTTATAGATACATTGAATCTACTTGGTACCCATAACCCATAACCCATGACCCATGACCCAAAACCCATGGGTAAAGTGGAGCGTCCCACGGATCCCGTAATACATCGGACGGATCCTCGAGGAGGATCCGTGGGATCCGGAACGAAGGGCTAGTTTTCTTCTATAAATAGTGAGCCATTTCTTCATTGTTCCACACACTTTCACACATAGTTTCTCTCCACCATTTATAGGATAGTTAGATCATTAGGAAACATGTAAACCACCCACATCTCATATGATCATAATGCTTCTAACTTTCATTTGTTGTAAGCATACTCTCAAGTGATCCTCAAAGCAAGCTTAGAGATCTTGCTTCCTTACCTACTAAAGTGATCACCCATCACAAGATACAAGCACATGAAGATCTTCTACAACAAGCTTGGGAAACTTGTCATCTTCATTCATAGAAAACTAACTACATCATGCTTTGGGTTCTTGATGTTTAGTCTAGGATTTCATATCCATTAGACACATTGTCTTGGATAATGTCTAGTATCATATTCTTGTATCTATGACTAGACTAGATGGTTTATGTGTTTGTGCCATAAAACACAAGGTTTGTTATGTTGGGCCACAAAACATAACGGGTGTCATAGATGTGTCAAAGGCATTAGTGAAGAGTGTCGAAGATCCGGGTTGAAGGCATTAGTGAAAGGTGCTGAAGGATCATGTCAATGGCATTAGTGAAAGATGCCTAGGGTGTACATTCGATATGGGGTGTTTTTATGTACAAGATAGAGTAGTATTGGATCCAAGGATGGTGATATCCTTGATGGTGTTGTAACAAAGAGTAGATCTCCTTGAGATTAGGTGTTGTGGTGTGATGGGTAGTAGTTCCTCCATAATGGAACTAGGTGCTTAGCCTAGTACCTAATAAAGGGTAGGCGACGTTGTGATAGGTGTAGTTCACCTTGGTGTAAAGAACTAGGTGCTTAGCCTAGTACCTAATAAAGGGTAGGCGACGTTGTGATAGGTGTGGTTCACCTTGGAGTGAAAGAACCGGTGGTTAGCCTTGTCTGGGAAAAAGAGTAGGCGACGTTGTGAAGGCTTCTCCGCCATAAGGAGTTGGTGTCGTGTAGTGATTACGAACTCTCGAGTAGGTGACTCGGGAGTGGAGTAGGGCAAGGAAGGTGTCCTTGTAGCCGAACCACTATAAATCCTCGTGTTGGTTTGTCTATCCTTTTACTTATCGCTTACGTTTATTCTTGCATTACATTGTTTATTTTCTATGTGGTTGATGTCTATGTTTGTGATACATACTTGGTCTTTCATATAGTCACAAACTATATTTAACACTTTACATATTATGACACGCTTGATCAAGAAAAAGCAACCGGACTAATAATGGTGAAACTTGATTTATAATGAACCATTAATCTTGCGAGTAATCTTATGTGATATTAAGGGTTGGCCTTACATGCCGTAATGCGTTAAATGCATCCTCGTCGACATTAGCAAGTGCAATGGTTTATACTATATTTGATACAAAAGTTTTAAGTTTGAAACGGAGCGTATTCACCCCCCTCGTTTTCACAATTGGTATCGAGCGGGTTGGCTCTAGTTTTAAAACAAATGGTTTTCAAAATGAGTAAGGTCCTTGTATCAAATTTTTGGTGAAGTCAAGCATATTATGAAAAGTATTTTGTTGATTTTTTTTCTCTTTGAAGTTTTGTTGTTAGATATCTTGTTAATCAAGCTTGAATAAAGGTAAAAATTGATAATATAACTTCACTAAAAAGTCTATAAAGGTTAAACCTTTTCGTCGGGTCAAAACGTGCATTTTTGTAATTCGCGTCGATCCGCTGATCCCTCGGGTTACATCGACGAAGACAGTTTTGTCAATTTCAAAAATTCATAACTAATTAACCGTAAGTCGTTAGAAGTCGTGCCACCTATCGCTTTAAAGGTATTTGAGTCTACTTTCATTTAAAAACGATTTCATAAACTGATTCAAAACAATAATTTACAGAATCATTGACTTATAATAGAAAGTCATTTTTCGGTCATAACTTTTGCACAAACTTTTGATCTAATTGGAAACGGATGTTTTCGCTTTTGAATAAAAATGTGTCCTCTTTTGAAATTAAGGTTTTGATCATATTTATAAATATAAAAGAAACTAATCAAGCTTGGTATACCTGTTTATGTTTAACACAAAGCGATGAAAAGAACTTTCGTATGCTTTGCTAAATGATAAATTGTCTTCTTTGCATTACTTGATTATTTGCTTATCTCAAATAGCTTTTGTGCTTGTTTGATTGAATAACACATGTGGTTTCCTTACCTTGCTATTCATTCTCTTGTTTTTCAATTTAGTAATATTCTACTAATCAATGTGCTATTTGAAGGAGTGTTTGGGATAACATCTAGTTGTGTCGAAAATGTTAGTTTAGATACTTAGATAAGTCATATAAGTTGAAAATGTTTAAAACATATAACACACTAAATGGATTTTGATTGAGTTTGTCATGTGTGCAACATAAATGTTTTATGTGCTTATATGATTTCTTTTGTTCTTGTATCGTTTCTAAAAACAACAAGAATGTACATCGGATCATAACCTACACTTGTGTTGATGATGTACTCTCCCATTTTCCTTTTCATGATCGCTTTCCAAGCTTCATAGTAGGATTGACAACTTGATTATTTCATCCGATATACTCAAGTAAATTATTTTGCAACGCAAATATAATTGTTCATATCCGAAAGTCCAAACTCAAGCTTTCCAACAACATATGTTGAACTAGCTCATCCAACCATTTTTTGTTGTTCACCATATGGACAACTTTTAAATTTATTTTTAACATGACACCTTCGTCACCTTAGTTGTCTCAAGTATAATATTAAACTAAATAAAGTATCATCATTGTTACTCTTCGATAGGCCATTGTAGGAATATAAATTTTCCTAACTTGAGAATGAATCTTCGAGAACTTATTGCACTAGAAACTCAATTTGACCTAACGGTTGAATTGCTTCCCCGATAGAAGTTGGGTATGTGGAATCGCCGTAAAATGGTCGTGTTTAGCCGTAATTGAGCACCCGCTAGTAATAGTCTCATATTCATTCTCTCACTTGGGAAATTTATACTCCTATGTTTTCCTAAAGTAAGTTTACAATGGAAATACTTTGCATTGTCTTAGGATTACTAATCAAACAAGTTGTAAAATTAATTTTTCTTTTAGTTAATCACAACCACTTGCCTCATCAAGCGATTATCTTGCTTTGATCGAGAAGAATTACATGACTTCATGGACGAAGCTCATTGTACGCTAATCATCATCCGTAATAACTAGATTTTCCTAAACTAGCACCTCACAACTCTTTTGTCTTGAACACCATCATGTGATCTTTTCTTTCAAGACACATACCTTGCATATCATTGTTAGTGTAAATGATTTACTAATCTAGACCGTAAATTTGTTTTAGGCTTCTTGAATAGTGCTTGTTAAGTTTGCTAAATCTTTGTGTTATTTGTGAGCTCAATCTCATTTGATTACCTATATGTGATCTCTACATGCTCTCCTTGCTTTGCTTAACGTGTATACATGTGTGCTTGCTGTAAAAACCATTAGTTACCATCAATCATTTTCTTGATCATTTAAGTCCATCTTCATGTAAGACACTTAAGAGATCGAGTAACTTAGGATATGTAGGTGCTAGACCTTGATAGAACCCAATCACCTCTTTTTCACCTCATCTCATTAGCGGATCCCTAGACTTAAGCTAGCCATATCCTCTAGTGAGGGAACCGTAGAACCAAGGAACAGAGGGAACTTTATCTCTTTAGATAATCATTTCAAATTTCCTTTTTCCCACACAAGCACTTGTTCAACACTTAGGATTATCTGTTTCCTATATGTTTATAAATGAGTTGCATTTATATGAGTCTTTACGTGTTCTTCCTTTTGTTTCATGATTTTATGTGAACAATTTATCCATTGGTATAAATGTTTTCCTTTTGTACTAACTCTTTGGATTCTTGTAGGATGACAATAGTCGATTTCATCATCAAGTCAAGTTGTGCTCATTCGCACATTTTTTTGTTATTTCTAATCTTGCATCATCCTAACCATCTTACTCCACTTTTATCACTACTCACAAAGTCATCATGTCTACCACCTCTATTGAGTCATCAACCAAGTCAAAGATTCACCTTGATACCTTTTATCACCTCTACCACAACTTCCATACCTCTAAGTCATAATAATGATTTCTATCATTATCAACGTGTCCAAAGGTCTAGTTCATGATCTACGTGATGAAGTATGTCTCATGTTCTACCACATCCTATTTGTGTCAACCACATCCTACAAGTGTCTCACTACCACTACAATTCATGGTCGCTCAACCATCCTTCAAAAACATCTATCTTTGTCAAAAAGACAAGTGAATTTCGTAATGAAAATCGCCTCATCCCTAAGCACATTTTTTTTTCTTACCTTGAACAAACCTTACAACCTATAAACCAACCATGATGATGCAAGTAGTAGGATCATTCTCTTTTGACACTAATCCTTTCTTTGTAGGTTCATACATATACACTTTGATGTGTATGGGATTCTCGTCTATTTATGGACCTAAATTTTACACTTTTTTTGTAGGTTCTTCTTGGCCCTCGAGCTAGGGGAGCTTCGTCGAGCTTTACAAAGTGCATCATATGACTTACTCGTCAAGGACGAATATAATTTTGAACTAACTTTTGTTTTGTAGATTTTCAAACACACTAGGAGAACTTGACGCCTCAATAAAGGGAGTTTTTTTCAAAGCAAAACATTGCAAATTTTGCAATACTTTCGCCTTAGCCTTCCTAAAAACTTGACGCCTTAACAAGGGGAGCAACCGTCAAGGGGAGCATGCACACATTCATTCTTCAAAATTCCTTTATGTTTCAACAAAAGGAGATTTCTTTCTCATCATACATTTTTCCTTTTTCTTTTCTTCTTAACACTAACCTTGATGTGAGTTAAGCCTCAAAAATTTGATCCATTGAGCCGTTGGCAATAATGGTTATAATTCAAAGGATCTTTCTATTTTTTTTTGTGTGTGATTCTCTAGGTTCCTATTAAAGGCGAGATCACCACCTTTTGAAGATGTGCAAGCTCAACGTCATGAGTTGCTAAGCTTCGTCATTAGTGTTTCGTGTTGAAGGTATTGGCATGGTGTGCCAATTGGAGCAATAAGATGTTTTTCTTTTAACTTCACTAGGGATGATGCAAACTCGCCACTCTTGGGAGAAATTAAGGTTAAAGGACACACCCTTTTTGTTTCGACAAAAGGGGGAGAAGAGTGTAAACGGAGAAGGTAATGTATAGGAAGTACGGACACAAGTAACTTTGACATTTTACCTATCTATTACGTTTACATATTTTGTCATCATCAAAAAAGGGAGATTGTTAGTGCAAATATTACGATATTTAATCTATACATTCTCATTTGTTTTGTTGATGACAAACGTGTAACTTGTAATACATAACGAAATGTATAAGTTACTTGTAATTATATATTGTCTCAACACCTCTCGACGACTCAAGTCCTTGTATGCTACAACACACGCTCGTACATGTTTGTTATGTTGCGTTATGATCAAACCCCCAACAAACCATTAAAACATGTTTAGTTAAATAGTTTATGTATAACAACTAGTTTTTACATATTGGGTAAATATATACATAACTAGTATATATTATAAGGGGTAATATAAATGGGTAGAAAACTTAAGTATTTGACCCATTGACCAAATACATTGAATGTAGTTGGATAAAACCCAAAGTCCATAACACATACCCAATGTCTAGATACATTGTACCTTGGTGAGCATTCAAAACCATGGACTAGATGCATTGCATCTTGTAGATACATTGAATCTACTTGGTTCCCATAACCCATGACCCATACCCAATGTCTAGATACATTGTACCCTTGGTGGGCACTCAAAACCATGGACTAGATACATTGCATCTTATAGATACATTGAATCTACTTGGTACCCATAACCCATGACCCATGACCCAAAACCCATGGGTAAAGGGAGCGTCCACGGATCCCCGATAATACATCGACGGATCCTCGAGGGAGGGATCCGTGGGATCCGGGAGCAGATGGCTAGTTTTCTTCTATAAATAGTGAACCATTTCTTCATTGTTCCACACACTTCACACATAGTTTCTCTCCACCATTTATAGGATAGTTAGATCATTAAGAAACATGTAAACCACCCACATCTCATATGATCATAATGCTTCTAACTTTCATTTGTTGTAAGCATACTCCCAGTGATCCTCCAAAGCAAGCTTAGAGATCTTGCTTCCTTACTCTGAAGTGATCACCCATCACAAGATACAAGCACATGAAGATCTTCTACAACAAGCTTGGGAAACTTGTCATCTTCATTCATAGAATACTAACTACATCATGCTTTAGGTTCTTGATGTTTAGTCTAGGATTTCATATCCATTAGACACATTGTCTTGGATAATGTCTAGTATCATATTCTTGTATCTATGACTAGTCTAGATGGTTTATGTGTTTGTGCCATAAAACACAAGGTTTGTTATGTTGGGCAACAAAACATAACTTGGTGTCATAGATGTGTCAAAGGCATTAGTGAAGAGTGTCAAGATCCGTGTTGAAGGCATTAGTGAAAGGTGTGAAGGATCGTGTTAATGGCATTAGTGAAAGATGCCTAGGGTGTACATTCGATATGGTGTGTTTAGATGTACAAGATAGATTAGTATTGGATCCAAGGATGGTGATATCCTTGATGGTGTTGTAACAAGGAGTAGATCTCCTTGAGATTAGCTGTTGTGTTGTGATGGGTAGTAGTTCCTCCATAATGGAACTAGGTGCTTAGCCTAGTACCTAATAAAGGGTAGGCGATGTTGTGATAGGTGTAGTTCATCTTGGTGTAAAAGAACTAGGTGCTTAGCCTAGTACCTAATAAAGGGTAGGCGACGTTGTGATAGGTGTGGTTCACCTTGGGTGAAAGAACCGGTGGTTAGCCAAGTACCGGAAAAAGAGAAGCGACGTTGTGAAGGCTTCTCCGCCATAAGGAGTTGGTGTCGTGTAGTGATTACGAACTCTCGAGTAGGTGACTCGGGAGTGGAGTAGGGCAAGGAAGGTGTCCTTGTGGCGAACCACTATAAATCCTCGTGTTGGTTTGTCTATCCTTTACTTATCGCTACGTTTATTCTTTTGTTTATTTTTTTGTGGTTGATGTCTATGTTTGTGATACATACTTGGTCTTTCATATAGTCACAAACTATATTTAACACTTTACATATTATGACACGCTTGATCAAGAAAAAGCAACCGGACTAATAATGGTGAAACTTGATTTATAATGAACCATTAATCTTGCGGAATCTTATGTGATATTAAGGGTTGGCCTTACATGCCGTGTCGTTAAATGCATCCTCGTCGAAATTAGCAAGTGCAATGGTTTATACTATATTTGATACAAAAGTTTTAAGTTTGAAAGCGAAATATTCTCCCCCCTCTATGTTTTCACAAATGTGTTAATGTTGTTAAAAAATAGAAATCATATGACAGATGTGGAAAAAAAATTACTCTTGCAAATGCCTTGTTAACCGGTAAGTGCGTTCCGACTTTGTTTGCTTTTTACTTTTTGAATCGAGGATGTACCCAGTGCGTTGTTTCGGGCATATAACAAAAAACACCCAATGGTCGCTAGTAAAGTGTAAATACATTAAGACGTTAGTAAAGATAATCAACACATAAACCGTTTATGTAAAGCTTTAGTAAGTAGTATATCGTACTCTTGAGGATAAGGTGGTAGCATAAAATCGTAGTTATAGACGCTTAATGTGTGTGCCAAGTTATCTTTAACAGTCGAACCGGATTGAAAACATAAGCTCCCTTTAATCGAATAAGGGTTCAAAAGCTCGCATAAATTGTCGTTTCTTGACTGCAACATTTTGCATAGCCCCCTGAAAAATTACAAGATATTTTTACAGATACGAAAATGTGATTTAACTTGAAAAATGTGCACAAGAGTGTTAATGTACTTACCACTCGAAATATAATAGAATGCTACAATTGAGCCTATCTAAATTCCGTAAGTTGATTATGTCTTCGATAGAAATCGGAACATTAAATGTATCTTCATGCCCAACAATCATCCCGCCAGGAACTTCAAGAATGTGTTCAGCTGTATCATCATCACCAGTTGTCTGACGAAGATAGGAAGCTTGCACACAGGGTTGTTTCCTAAAAATGAAATGTTCAAAATTATCAAGTTTTGTCTCCAGCTCAGTTTTAGTTTTTCTAGCATCCTCCACTGCTGATGATGCTTCATTTTGTTGGGTCTGGGGTTTGTACGGCCGGCAGCAACGGTGTTGTTTCTTGAGCCCCCTGAACATACACCATTAGATCGTCAATTTTATATAATATTTTCAAAAAAATTATTCATATAATACTAGCAAGTTTAGTGTTAAGAGGATTGGGTGTGGCCAATGTGGGCTCCAACATTGCTGCTTTTCTCTGTCAAGTTTATCTTTCGAAGTCGGGGTGTTCTCTTGTTAATAAGTAATTCATTAGCCGAAGTAGGTACAAATACAAATATCACAAAAAAAGTATGGTTGAGTTTACTATACCAAAATGCGAGAAATTATGCAACGTGGCCATTGGAAAAAGCTCCCAACTGATTGTTCTAACACAATAATGGTGTCATCCGCTTTCGACATTACTAGAAGCTTAGTATCTGCCAAGGCTGGAAAAAAAGTATCTACCGACACCTTCATGTAATAGGGGTATAAGTGGTCCTCCATGTATGGTACCATCACCAATCGGATAAACCATCCCGCGTGCTATCGGAATCGTATCCTCAGTGTAAGGTGAAAACAACACATACGGTTTGGGCTCCTATAATACATACAGATGCATCATGTATTATGTCATAAAAATAAACCTGAAGACGATAGTTGTACCAGCAAGTATATTTATTCACTTCTATAAAGACTAAAATAGAATTCAACTTTTTGGAAGGTGTTTAAGATTGCTTATTTACTTATTTCATAATCATGCTAAATAAGCTACCAATCCAAACACCCTCTTACAAGTGTACTCCAATATGTTTTCGAATTCTCCTTTAATACCAACGTGATTTATTCAGTTATAAATACATGTCATTAAATAAATTTACTACATTAAATATTCTATTTCTGAATATAGCAAATGTTTTTTTAGTACAACAACTATGATTGACTATTAGGCTACTCACAGTCAAACGGAAAATATCGGTCGGTCGAGTAAGGTGACCGACTTTACAATTGGTCGAGGCCTTTGTGGTCTTCGGGTCATATATCGGCGAAGGAAAAAACAAACTACCAGTCTATTTTTCGACCGATTCTAAATGTTACCGTTTGATAAAACAAAATTTAAAAATTTACCACTTTTAACACATTATAAATACCAACCTCAAACATATTTTTAAACACACAACATCAAACACAATTCTCTCGACACAAAACTATTATGGCTTTTCGTCTCCCCTATTATGTCGAACAAATGCAAATGTATATTAAAAAACAATGCGAAGAAGACGATGCGGCTCGACAAAACGCTATTATCGGCATTATCAAGTAGTTTGATCTTGCAAAGGCATAGAAGCAACGTTTGGGAGAATAAACGCGATTTGAAATGACATTTCGCCTGGAAGAAAAGCTGTGATTGACAAATTTTTGATGGATGAAGCCCGCAAAGAAGACGACATTGCTGACACGTTGTGGGGGTGTGTTCAACAGATACAGAATAACATCAGCACCAAAATCACTTGGAGTTATAGGGAGAACACAACCGTCGGTGTGGGTGCATCAAGTTCGTCTGCTAGACCTAGATTTGTTGAGCAACATCAGCTGACTAAAATTGGGCTAGGTTATGCAGACGAGGATGATGAGAAAGCCAGGAAGGCGGAAGAAGAACGTTTGGATTACATTGAAGAATTTGTTGTTATCGGTCTCCATTGTATGATTCTGCATGAGAGCACTCGAGTTAGGATATGTTTATGTATTTTGTATCGTAATTTTGTTGTTAAAAAAAAAAAAAAAAACTCGGTCGTCGATCGTGGCAAACGATCGTGTGCGGTGGGTGAAGAAGAAAGGCGATGTGATGACGCGATGACCTGCGTCATGATGTACTGACCTTATATTGACTTCTAAAGCAAGCTTGGTATTTGAATTTTTATTTATTTATTGATTGTTTAGATGTTTCCCAAACAAACGCATAATTCAAAATAAATGATGTGTTTGTAATCTTGGTCAGGAGATGTTGAAGTTTAAATTGTCATAATTTTGATGATGTAAGATTTTGCTCCATAGTTCGAACGGCGACACATTTGAGCTATATATGATTACTTTAAGAATAATATCAGTTGATCGGCATCTCCAAGTAAGCATGCACGAAATAAATTTCCATCTCTGTTACAAGGTACATAGAGCCATGATTTCTCATTTGTTTTTGGGTCAAAATCATTCAATGCATTCATATTTCTCTCAACCAGTTAGCTTTTTAACAGTTTTGAATGATATAAGCTTTTAGCATACCTTTAAGTATTGCTAAATAAATGATTTGCACTCAAAACAATGTCGCGAGTCTATGTTTTGGTCATATTACATGAATACTTAGTTGTCTTATATGTTAATGGCATGGGATGGGTATGCATAATACTAATGCTAACTTTAGCTCATGCTTATTTTGCTATGAGATAATAGTAACTTTCGATCATGTTTATTTTGTAGCGCGATAATATACTATGTTGTTGATGATTATAGAAATGATTGAATGAAGGAGGTTGCAAACCTAATAATGATTTTTCAAACAAACCAAATTATATATTTCGAGCTTATTGTGAATATATAAACATTATATTTTTTCTATTTTTGTTAATATCCAACACTTATACCAAAACACACCCGACGTTACAGTATAGATTTGAATATTTTCCTTTGAGAATGAAATGGTTGTGCATTAATTAGGATATGAATGTTGCAAGTTTCCATAAATAAATTGGTGAAAACACTTTCATATAATTTTGTTACGGAGTGAGTTTCTTGTGTTTGAAAACTTTTCAATTGGGTCAGCTTATATTTTAGAAAATCATTGATATCATAAAATTAATGTTAAAGTTTTTACCAGAGAAGTTTGTTAGACGTCAAATTTTGAAGAAGAAAATTGTCAACTTTTATGTTTTTAAGCCCTATTAATCCTGCGATCATCACAATCCTCAATCATGAAAATTGATAGTAAGTGGTTTCTTATGAATAACATTATACCACCATTATCTTCTTCCTTTGTTTTAGTATTCATTCAGTTTTTATTTTTATCAAGAATTTTGATTTAAGAGTACGATAATTGTTTTTTACTTTTATGTTTTTTTTAGGCTTCACATATCAATCAGTAAGGGACAACACAAAAATCGACTTTTATGGTGCATTGCAGGTGAGACCCAATTCTTCAAGATGTTGATTCGTAATATATTTCAACCCACTTTTATTAAAGGCTTTTCAATTTGTGATGATTTGACACTTATTCTGATTAAGTGTATGCAAAATATGATTATTTATGTAAACATTATCATGCATATGCTTTGTTATGTATTTGGTTTTATTTTGAATTATGAATTCATTTGAATCTTCAATCATTCGTCTACTTTGTTTGCACATTCAGGTCTTAACCAGGTACGTAAAGAATGATAATCTAATTTCATGAACGAGATAGAAGAAAACCTTTGATTTTTATCATTTGTTTTGTACCAGACCACAAGGCCTCTTAAGTTAGAAATCAACATGTTCAAGTTTCAAAAACGTGCGAAACACCTCTGTTAGGTGAGTGTATTCATAAAGTGTTTAGGAAATTTTATATCAGTATATGTGTTAGTACAATTTGTGTGATGGGTGGTAACAGATGTGAATATAGCTTATCGGACTGGGCCAACAAGCTTCTAACGGGTTGGTCTTGTACTAATTCAAGTAGTTTGAATGAGATCCCTGCACAAGAAAGGTAAACCGTTAGTCTTATCGTGGGGACGGACCCCACGATTAGACTCCGGCGTGAGAGTAAGTACACATTCTTGAGAGGGAAAGTAAGAGTATGTGTGTGTAATTATTAGAGAGAAAGTTGTACCTTGTATGGGATTAGAGCCCCTTTTATAGGCGAGGTTTACCGCTAGGGTTCCCTAGATTCTCGCATGTAGTAGATAGTTACTGGAGCCGGACCCTTAGCGGACAAGGGTTCCGTGTTAATTGCGGACGCGGACATAAGAGGTCTAACAGTTGATGGTTCAACCCGTTATGTGTCTTGCGTGCGTCTTGAGGTCTGGACCACATCCACTTCCGTCATTGGGCTTACTGTGCAGGGTTTGTAATCATTGGGCCTGAGCCCAGTATGTGTATAGTATGTATTGGGCCTAGTAGGCCTGTTATACATACTATACGTCATCAAGTCCCCCTAGTCTAGTATGTTCATTGCATGCGGATATTGTTGCGTGCGGTGGATGTCACTAGACTTGGGTTGACCAAGTATTTTGCCGTTCCATGCGTTTTTTCCTTTTTAAGATGTTTTTCTGGTGTTCTCTTTCTTTTTTGAGGATTGCTACGTCACCCAGTCCCCCCTAGTCTAGTATATTTACTGCATGCAGATATTGTCGCGTGCGGTAGGTATTTGCTAGACATTAGGTTTGACTGGGACGTTCTCCTTTTTCCCACGCTTTTTTCACGCATCTTTTTGACCTTTCTCTTTCTTTGGGAAGCGTTTCGTGCGACGTGGGCGCTTGTGGACTCCTCGTTTTTTTCTTTGATTTGACCTACTGCTTCACGCGCCTCTTTTTTATTTTTGATCTTGGCCGTTCATTCCATCTTTCTTTGGCGCGTGTCATCATCTAGTTTTAGGTTTTTCTTCATTATAAATACTGCTCCCATTTTTACCATCGCCGTTTTGTTGTATCTCTTTTAAGAAAAGAGAAAAGTAAAAATTTTCTTCATCCGTCCGCCCTTGATCCGCTCGCTATGGCTTTGATTGTTGACATAAAGTATAATACTCCTCCAGGGACGTTTAGTTCCTTCCTTACACTTACCATATTCCACCGAAGGTTCATCCGAAGCTTCCCGATCGCAAGTGTACGATGCATGAGTGTCCTTCAGGAAGATTGGCTTGTATACCCGCTTTTTGATCTTGCCAATTTTAAATCGCTTTGTCTGCTTTCCTTGTTGACTTGATTAGGTATTATCGTATTAATATTTCTCGATTTCGGTTCTACGACGTCGCAGAGTTTCTCGTTTGAGATCTTGTGTCGTGCTCATAGCATTACTCCCATTGCTGCTCTGTTCGTTGCTTTTATGTTAACTCAAAGTTTAGAGGGTGGTTTTCTTTATTAAACGCGATGGTGTCCCTGCCCTTTGCACTAAGACTCTTGATTCTGTCAAGAATTGGAACGACCGATTTTTCTGGGTCGATGCCTTTGCTTGTCCTATCTTGTTCCCGTGGCATTCTAGGAAGAACATCTCTAAAGATCCTGTTCCTCGCCCCGACGAGTACAATGCCGACCATTTTGCTCTTCTTGCTGCCAATCCTTATCCCTTCCGGGCATTCCTTGAGCCCTTTCTTTGCTGGGTTGGCTTGAGCCGCCATTATACTTTAGATGAGGACGTGTACTCGAGTTTCTTCATGATGAGCAGTGGTAAGTTTCATTTATATATATATATATATATATATATATATATATATATATATATATATATATATATATATATATATATATATATATATATATATATATATATATATATATATATATATATATATATATATATATATATATATATATATATATATATATATATATATATATATCCTTTTCTTGTGCGGTGATGAGTTGACCCGAGTATATTCGGGTCTCCTGAGCCTTTGAAGGCCACCGGCGACCACACGTTCACGTCATGAAGGGGAACCGTCCATTATTGAAGTTGATGTTCACCGTATAGTGCTACTTATCCCTATTGCCCCTGCCCGTGCGGATGGTGAGTTGGAGGCTGATGTTAATCTTCTTTTTGAGCCAGAAGGTGCTAGTGTTGATCCTGGTAGTGGATCATCTTTTGAGGATACAGGTTCTGATGCTGACCTTTCTTCCTCTGGTCCTTTGAAGAGAAAAGAGGGGCCTTTGCCGAGTGTTCCGGGACCATCTAGTCCCGCCAAGAGGCTTCGTTTTGAATCTCAACCGGGGCCATCCAGCAGTAACATTCATGTTGGTGGCTTTCAGACTTTATTGAATAGTAGTGTTTTGGAAGCTGAGCTAGGCTATACGGCTCCCCACACTAGGCCTTTCATTACTTCTATTTCCACATCTCTTGAGCGTGAGGTTGGGTTTTCTGTTGGCTCTTCCTTCAGGCATCAACATGATATTGGTTCTCCCGAAAGGTTGGTTATTTCTTATGATTCTTCTTCGATTCTAGTACTGCGCCGGAGCCGAGGTTACTTCTATACCAGTCCGAGAATGTTTTGGGTATTGCTACCATCGCCGCTACAAATTGTTCCATTGCTATCCCTATATTGAATAATGCCTCTCCTTTTTTCGCTCATCTTCGGTGGAGGGCTAATCATGGTGTCAAGATCTTGTAATGCCCGAAGCTCATTGGTTTAACCCTTGTGCTCACAGGATCGCCATCTTCCGGAGTGGAAAGTATTGAACGGATCTCTGCTTGAAAATCCCTTGGACTGCCGTGAGATTGTTGACGGGGTTGCTCCTCCAAAGTTTTCCTCCTTTCTTCGTGAAATGAGCCACGACGATTTGCTTTCAGGTTTTGACATCTTGTCGGCTCGCCATTTGTGCTTTGGTTCTGAGTTGCGGATTCGTGCAGAGCGCTATCTGCAAGAGAAGGAGGAATTATCCGCCAGGTGTGGTGCTCAAGCTAACTTGATTCAGGGGTTGGAGTCCCAATTGGCTCGGGCTGAATCTAATGCTTCTGAGATGTTGTCTCTTCGTGGCAAAGTATCATCTTTAGGGGTGGCTGACAAAGAAAATGAAGTGTTACGTGCCAAGATCAAGGAGCTGGAAGCTTCTTCTGTTAGTAAGGACGTCGAGCTTGAGCGGTTACGGTGTGCTAACTCTGAACTTGTTAAACAGGTTCTCTTTTTTTTTCTTTTTTTTCCTTCTTTCCATTCTTTCTTCCCCCCTTTTTATTGACTTCCGAAATTTGTCTTTGTTAGGTACAAGTTTTGGACAGTGATTTTTTGGACCTCCGCCCTCGTGCTTCGGAACTGGTTTGTTTGAAGGAGCTTTTCCTAAAGGTTGCCTTGCATTTAGAGGAAAAACTTTATGCGTGCTTGCTTACTGCTATGTCTGTTCGTTGTTGGCTATTGTCCGAAGGCCTCAAGCTTACCGTGTCTGGGTGTTGGCGTTGGCAAGGTTACCTGGATGCACTGGGTGATGCGATTAGCTGTGTCGTTGATAAAGGGATGCAAGAAGGGCTTGTTGCCGGGCATTTTCATGGTACGACAGGTACATCTCTTTCCCGTGTCGCGGCTCTTAACCCTTAGGCCGAGGCTGACTATGAGAATGCTTTTCAAGTGCTCCGCGGTGTCCAGTTTCCTTTGATATCCTCCCCAGAAGATCTTAAGGACTCTTCTAGTGAGTATCCTCTGGTGATTTGTCCCTTGTTGATAAGCAGTTTTACTTGGAGCGGCTAGTCGTTCCTGCCTGTCTTTCTGGGAGTTCGTCGATGAGCGAATCTCCCCTTTCTGTTTCAATCCAAGGTTGTTTCGATAGAGCTAAAAAAGCGAGTGAGGGTTCCGTGCACGATTGGTTAGCTCTTGCGGATACTTGGTTTTCTTTAACTAGTCCTTCATGTATGGAGCCTTTAGTGGAATCAGTTCGCTTGTCTGTTCCTGAGGTATCGGATGTGCTTGAGCATGGTGGTGATGCACGTGACTTTGGTGCGGATGTCTGTTCACAATCTGGGACAGATCCGCTTGTGAACCCTTCTAGTCAAGTATAGTTCATTGTAATGATACTTTATGCTTTCTATTCTTTGGCCTGCCGAAGCGCGGCACTTTTGTTTCTTTTGTGTAGATACCATCGATGCATATTTTGTTGTTTCAAACTTTTAGTGTTTTGCTTTTTAATCTTCACACCGATGTGCCTATTATAATAGTCTTTTTCGAATACTTGTGGGTTATTCACCGATACTTGACTTGCAACATCTCACGTATCTTGAGGTAATTTGGAGGTTACTCACCTTTTGTTATGCGAATAACATTGTATGGTCGTCCCCATATGTATGCGCGTCTTACTTACATAAGTAAATGTTTTTTTTTTTATTTTGTTTTTTTTTTTTAAAGTAAAAACTGATGAAGGTAGCTAAGCTCCACCTTTTTTCATTCAATCATAAAACATTACAATATAAAAAGATAGATTGTGACATTAACCCTCCTACACGGGATCCGCGAGGAACGGGTTACTTACACTTGATGTATGTAACATCTCTTAAGATTGCAAACGTTCCATGTCCGTGGGATTGGATTTCCCTCACGGTCTTTCAGCTTGTATGCGCCTTTTCCTAGAGCTTCCGTGACTTCATAGGGTCTTTCTCATTTGCGTCCTAGCTTCCCTTGATGACGTATAGTATGTACAACAGTTCTACTAGGCCCAATACATACTATACACACACTCTGGGCTCAGGCCCAATGATTACGAACCCTGGACTCAGGTCCAAGAATCATAAACCCTGGGCCTACAGTAAGCCAAATGACTAAATTAGCTATGGTCCAGACCTCGAGATGCGCGCAAGGTACATAACGGGGCTGAACCTTCAACCGTTAGGCCTCTTACGTCCGCATCCGCGATTAACACGAAACCCTTGTCCGCCAAGGGTCCGGCTCCGCGAATAACGACTATATCACGAGAATCCAGAAGCCCGGCCGCAAACCTCGCCTATAAAAGGGCTCTAATCCCATACAAGGTACAACAACTTTCTCTCATAATTACACACATACTTCTACTTTCCTCTCAAGGATGTGTACTTACTCTCACGTCGAGTCTAATCGTGGGGTCCGTCCCCACCGTAAGACTAACGGTTTACCTTTCTTGTGCGGGAACGCCACTCTTATTACTGGATTAGTATAAAACCAGCCCATCAAAGGCTTCTACGGCCCGTCCGTTAGCTACGCCCGGATCCATTATAACCAATCGCACAAATTGTACTAACAAGTTGGCGTCATCCGTGGGACCCAGTACACAACTTGTGACAACTCGTACTTTCAAGTCATTTCTCAAGTTTCACTATTTCAACATTTATCGTAAACTAGGTTTACGTGTTCCAAATTCGCGTAACCTTAAGGGTTTAGCGGCGAATTCATGATCATATCATCACGAACATTTCTTATGGACTAAGTTTAGTCTACATTTCATTAACATCATTTGCATCATGATTAGTTCATTCATGATTTTCATTTCACATTAAACACGTAAATTTTATATTAAAGAAACGTTATCGCGTAAGTTATATTTTGAACATTTAATCCGATACTTCTAAAAATGATCCCGATATATTTTTATACTTACATTAGTCTATAAAAACTATATTTTGAGTTTACCTAGTGTTTTAAATTTATTTTGTATATAAATCGTTAAATTTATATTATTACGACGTTTTTCTCAAAAACTACACGATAATTATTATATCACTCAAATTTTATAAGGAATGTATTTTTACAATTTTTATAACTACGATATACTTTACTTTGATCCCTTAAAACTTATTTTTAGTCCATACTACTCAAAGTTCACAACTATATACAAGTTACAACATCTTTCACTTAACTATATTTTTTTCTTACAAATAATTACTTACACAATTTTTACAATATATAAAAGAGAAAAAAAAAATAAAAAAAAAAAATATATTTTGTTGACAAAAAATCCCCCAAAACCGGCAAGGGGGGTTGCATTTATTGGGTAGGTACATAATTTTCTTACATGCTTAAAACTATACTCAATGTCACATGTTTCCATTCATTCATTCACAACAAGTAAACAAGTTATCTCAAGTGTTTTTCCTTCTCTCTAAAACCGGCCTAACAAGAAGAAGAAGGGATCATCAAAAATCTTTCAAGCTCAAGTGTTTAACAATTTAGTCATACTCTTATTAAAGGTTTTGAAATAAAAACCTAGGGTATTTAGGTTTAATCCTTGTTCTAATCACCTCATCATAGTAGCTTGTAAGCATATCACTTCTATTTTATATCTTTCATATTCATTTCATATTTATTTCTTCATATTTGGAGCAAACATGCAAGACTTATGTTGATTTATACCATTTTTACATGATTTTTAGAGTTATATATATAAAGGTCATCCTATAATTATTCCCTTGGTATATATTGGTCTTGATGATGTTTAGGAACCCATGACACCCTAAGAAGGTGTATGGTAGGATTAGTATAGCTTTGGAGTTGATTTGAAGGGATTGGAATAGGTTTAGTACGATAAAAACTATTTTCGATAAGTATAAAAAGTGATCTGTTCTTATTTTGTTTTTCTGGAAAATCCGACAGTAGGCACAAAATTTTGGCCTTGATATTTAGAAAATATACTTTAAAACGAATCCGTGGCCGCTTGAACGGATTAAAACGGAGTTATAACGAAGAAGTTGTGAATTTTTCAAGTTTGACGATATATATATTTTCTCGAAATTTCACAAAAGTGTTTTTGGTTTGTGCGAGTCAAAAGCAGCCTTAAGCTTCACAAATTATTTCGACTTATCAAAAATATATTAGTATACTTTGATACGAAGCTAAGGACATATAATACGTGAAAGCGGTTTGAAACGACTAAGATATACACGTTTTCATAAAATTGCCGTAACTATTATTTTTAGAAAAACTATATTATTTTTACGAGATAAGTGTTACGGTAACTAAAACGCACCATGTTGACGCTGTTTTATCAATGATGTGGAACTTTTTGTAACGAGATGTCTTCTAATGAAATTAAGATCACCAAGCATATTTTCTAAAACGATCAACCGTTTGTATAGCGGAGTTGTAGTGAATTATTTACGGTTGTTTAAACTTTGCCGAAACTCACTTTTTAAACCACATTTGGACAAAATCACCATCTTTAACCTTTATTATCTCTATGTTCGAGACCTCTATGACGAAAACTCATGTACTGAAACTTCTAGATTTTGATACAAAATTTCCAAAACCGTCGAGTTCGTTTCCTAACTCTCGACGTACACCATTTTACGACTAGTTTTTCGAAGCCATTTTTATCACTTTCAAGAAATTTCCGACGACATTATTTTACGACGAAAAGTCAAAATTTCACAATAAATCATTACGAAACCATTGTAGGATGACATTTTGACGTAAATAATTGTAAAGTGATTTAAGAATGGTCAAGACGTCAAAAGAGTATTTTTCGACGATAAGTATTATTTTCAAAACTCACAAATGGTATAAATAACATACGAAATGCATGCATATCATAACATCATGACTTATTACATATCATATCATTCATAATAGGTCATTTTCGAGATTCACGCTACATTTCAGTGTATCCACTTTTGTCATCTTAATCATTGCAATGTGAGTTCATAGCCCACTTTTAATCTTTTAACTGTTTCACAAATTCTTGGGGAGATACATGCTACATTTTAATCGAACACAAATGCTTTGAATGTATGCTATATCCGAATGTTTTATTGTCACTAAGTATTTGCCATGTTCAAGTCCCTACATCATGAACCATTAGTCACTTGCGGTGAGCGAATATTGTGAATAGGCCTATCGGATTAACACTCCGCCTTATTGACCCGGTTAGGGAAATCGAGCGCACTATATTGAACCGATGGGTAAATTGGCAAGTTTACCTATTAGGGCGATGATGAAACGATGATTACCAATTTTTATTGGTGCGATGTTTACGCTTTGGTGTCATGAACTTAGTGAAATAAATACGATTTTGTTTTCAACGATGAGTGTGAAACAATTTAACTCACACTACGATTATTGTGTTCAAGCGAATTAATTAAACCTATGGATTTCACTCAACCTTTGTGTTTGAGTTTTAGCATGTTTTATCTCGTATCTAAGGCATACACTTCTTGGCATGCATGTGGACACATCTTAGAGTCGCGTGTGACGCGTCTCACATGGGATTGATACACTTTAAAAACATCGTTGACTTGTACTAAACTTATTTTCCGTGCATAATAAATTTCATTTGGGACCTATCTTTGTAACTCGAATGTTTTTATTAAATCAAACGATGTATTTTCCAAACGACACTTTAGGTCGTTCAATATAACTGTGATTGTGATGCTATGACGGTCAATCCCGTGAATTCCATTCCACGCAAAACAAGTAATTTGGGGTGTGACACAACTGCTCCGTAAAATACTCACCATGAGCACTAGATCTGGACCGACTCTTGCCTTCATATCTACATTGCGGAGTACGGTAGAAAGAGAAAACCACACGGTCTCGATGGACCTTGAGGGACCTGCGTCCGACGCAGCCCTCCGGAAGTATTGTGATAAATATTTCTACAAGATCTTGCCTACTGTAATGGAGAAAGTTCAGAAACGAGAAGAAAGATCCAAGGCGGCCGAAATCCGGAAGGATTATCATGACATCCAACATTACCATAGAGCGGAAACGCCAAGTGGAGACCTACGGAAATAGTTCGAGGCAGTGAAATGGCGGAATAAGCAAGATGGTGTCAGCCAAAGACGTACCCGGTCTAGGTCACCCAAAAGGAAAGAAGACGTAAGGGAAACAGTGTTCAAAAGGCTACGCGAAAGTGTGTTCCATGACTTCGGAGATAAGGGAGAAGTGTTTCAGTATGTTCCAAAGACCACGGGCAACAAGTCCGCCAGTCTGGGAAGAAAAGAAGAGCAACCACGGGGGTTCTCCATCGCGACCGATAGGATCAAGGTTAGGAAGTCATGAAGCCAAAAAAACTCGGTCGCGAAAGGCGAATAATTGTTTAAATGATGAACCTAACGGGAGCGGATGCCGAGGGTCCGAAGTCAAAAAGCCGAAGCCAAATGATTATGACTGTGATCTGGCCAGACCCTGGGTCTGCAAGGAGACTGATCCGTTCACTCCACGTATCCGCTACTTCAAAATGCCCATAAAAACGCGGATGCCAACCAACGTGAAAACATATGATGGGAGAGGAGACCCTGAGGATCATCTAAAGATCTTCCAGGCAGCAGCAAAGGTGGAACGATGGGCCTTGCCGACATGGTGTCACATGTTCAACTCCACGCTCACTGGATCCGCTAGAGTCTAGTTTGACGACCTTCCACCCGAATCAATAGATTGCTACAACAAGCTAAAGGAGGCTTTCTTGATTAACTTCCTGCAGCAAAAGAAATGTATCAAAGATCCGTGGAAATTCATCGCATCAAGCAAAAGGATGGAGAGCTAACGGAAGACTTCGTACGGAGATTCAAAGAAGAAACAAGGAACGTAAAGGGAGCCCCAGAAATTATGAAAGTCTCAGGATTCATGCATGCGGTCATTGATCCGAAACTGATTAAGCGGTTACACGACAGAGTCCCGAAGTCAATGAACGAGGTGATGAACATAACTTCTTCCTTCCTAAAAGGGGAAGTAGCCGCAGAAAGTCATGAAAGAAAAAGGCAATGGGTGTAACGACCAATGGAACGAACCACAGCCAATCATCGACACAGTTTCATAAAGGGATTTAAAGACAAGCCAGGAACGAGAGAAAGGCAACAAGGTTTCCGCAACCCACGAAAACCTTTTGAGGAAATAACGGTACAAAAGAAAGAAAAACCTACAAACCTTCCCACACCCATTCCAGCCGAGAAAGAAATCGAAGGGAAATTCTGTGAATTTCACGGAAAAGCGAGACACACTACAGAAGAGTGTCTGTACTTGAAAAATTAGAGATAAGAAATGCAAGGGCGCCAATGAAACAAGCATGCGTAAGGATATCACTGGCAAAGCGAATGAAGATCTCAACCCTATGTACCTAGGATAGAAAGACTCAAGAAGAAAATACAAACATTAAAAAGATGCATTGCCACTTCAAAACAATCAAATCGCGGAAACACCATGCGGACATGGTTCCAAGAAAATAAACAAAAACCTGTAACCTAGAAAAAGCTAGCTTCGGAAGGAGTAGCGAACCAAAGGAATAAGAGGCGCAAAAATACATGATTCCTTACTGCGAACGGAAAGAATAATAAACCGATAGAAATAGGCAGAGTCACGGCAAAGATGGGGAATAGCAAAAGCTAAGGAAGGGATCCGGTCACGGGCTGCAAAGCGAAGCAGGGATGGAAGCAAAAGGATAAGCCTTATCCAAATGCTCAAAAAGAAGGGAAAATATGCCAGTACAGATTCGCGTTCCTTCCCGAGAAATGTTGTGTCAAATCCAGCAGAAACAATAGACACTCAGGCTACGAGCCTAGGCACGCCTATCAACAAAACAATAAATGAAAGTTAATGCCGACGCATGCGAAAACAGTAAAGTCACCGCTATAAATATGCGGGGTAAAGAAAAAAGAAAGGATAGAAAAAAGAGGAGTAGAACTACTTCTTCCTTGGAAAAGACCAGTATACAACATGAGGGAAAGAAAAATTACCAGAGAAACCAAAAAGAAGCTGAAGAGGTGCTTGGTAAAAAGGGAATATAGCCGACTCATAGCCACCGCATCGTCGTTTCTAAAAAACCCATACATTACCTGAACCTTTATCCCCCAAAAAGAAAATGTAAACGCAAAGGCAGAGTCAGTTGAAGCATGTTCTAAAGTGACAACTAATAACACTTAGTCGTTCTAAAATGACGACTAATAACCAGCCTCCGCGATCGTTCACAACACTCCTTCCACCAAAACCAATGTCCATTGAAGTTTGCGTGGACATACCGAGATCCTAGGGCATACCAAAGGTGAGAGCTTGAGACAGGAAAGCTCTCACTAACCCTTTGAGATTTTGGTAGTGCATATAGTTCCTTCCGAAGAGTTGGCTCCCAAGCGGAAGAAGGAACTATCTCACGAGAAAGGGGTCGACGGGTGTGATTGAATGTGCAAAGAGTTTGGTCCCTGGGGAAGGACAACAAAGGAAGTGGGGCACAACGCCATGCGTAAAATGCCCCCCAATTAACAAGAAACTTTCCCAGAAAAGGCAAACAAACAGAGGATGAAAACTATGCCTTCATTCCTCTGTTTATACAACCCGGCCCCCCAAACAAGCGTACGTCTACTAATCCAGGCATATCAGGTTGGATAAACTGGGTTTAAGGAACAAATGGTCAGCTTGTGGGTGCCGGGATAGAACAAAAGTTGTGCAAACGGAAAAGCAACCTCACTAAAAGACCTTCCACTTCCGCACAGCAGGACAGGTTCAGAAAGGGAACCTCTTGAGTGGTCTATCAAACTTGATGTATACCCTACAGCAGAAACAAGACCACTGATGAAAAAAAAACAGCAGACAAGGGGAAGCACCACGACCTTTCAAGAAACAACCGCAAACCAACAAACTTCTTAGGGAACCTCGCAGGGAGAATATAGCGGCCCCAAGAGGAAACGGAAACCGAAACCCCTTCAACAACAACAAAAAAAATAATAAAAAAATAAAATAAAATAATAAAACGGATAGCAGACAAGAAGGAGGTTGAACTCGAGAAAAAAAAGGAAAACACTCGCGCTAGGGAAACCAAAGAGAAGTAATGATGTCGTAAAAGCGAACCGGCGAGCGTTTCTTCAAAAAGGATATCACAACTACTACATACAAGGCAAACTGCCACGGACAACTACTAAAACAGAAACTTCACAAAGATGAAGGGAAAGCAGAACCTCAAAAGTACTTGCCAAGAATGATGACGGCCATCAACAAATATCCGCAAAGGAATGAGCGTCACCAGTTATAAGACTCGAAATCAAAGAGGGTAAGGACAGTTAGCAATGAAAAACGTGTACCCAAATTTATATATCAATTATTGTAATGTATTTAAAAATGCGATCAATTAATAAAAAAATGAAGATTAGCTACCTTCATTATTTTATTCTTTAAAATATTTTTTACTGAAGTGCATAAGACGCGCAAGCACAAGAATTGGGCACGACCCAAATATGTTATTTCCGAATAGCATAGAGTTATCATGAATAACATAACTATTGAACAGCATAATCACCAAAAGTACGTAAGAGGTATTGCAAGCCCAGTACTGGGAGGATAGCCCAAAAATTATCCAAAGACTATTACAAACGTGCATATCTGTATAAAGAGTATGTGCGCAAAAGACTATTACAAAACGTGCATATCCGTATAAACGTTACAAATAGCAACACAAAAGTGGAAAATAACATACACTAAAAGCATCAAGAACTTGCATAAGGAAAAAGTTGTAACATAAATACAAAGCAAAAGGAAAGCATGCGGAAAAAAAATCAAGAAAGTTGACTACAATCATCAGAAGTATCATAAAAAGAAACAAAGACAGACATTGTTCAGATGATTACAAAGCATCCCAGAAAATAAAGGAAAAAACTAAGTCCGCGCCAAGGCAGTAGCACTCACTTCAGGCTCGGACAGAACAGCAAGGACCTCATTAACTTCAGAAGATGGGTCATTCGCAACCTCAACAGGGGTGTCGGACCCACCAACATCATAATCTTCAACAGAAAGGGGTATCGCGGAAACATCAGAAGTACTGACAAGAAGAGGCACAAGCGGCAAAGAAGCAGTGCAAACAGAAGCTAACTTGCTAGCTGAAGATGTGTCCACACCAATCACGTTATGAGCGGACAAAGGATCAAGGGAAGAGTTGTAAACATCAGCAAAAGACAACCGATAGATACCAAGGCGCTTTCTAACATGATCAACTCTCTTCCGAACAACCTCCAAAGAGCAATACAAAGGGCTGCTACCGATAACAGCATTACTACCCTTATCATAGACAGGAATGATGAGTTGCTCAAAATCCGGATGTAACCCTGCAATTATAGGAGCATTCGCGGAAGGCCCATCAACACGGAGAAGTTCCATAATTTTTGCAATACCAGCATCCTTGCTGGACTTAAATCTGAAAAGCAAAGAAAATTCCATATTTTCAAGGGCCCTCACAAATAAAACATAGTGATCTTCCTGAAGGATAATGTCACACCCCAAATTACATTTTGCATGGAATGGAATTCTTCGGGATTGATTGTCATAGCATCACAATCACAGTTATATTGAACGACCTAAAGTGTCGTTTGAAAAATACATCGCTTGATTTAATAAAAATATTCAGAGTTACAAAGATAGGTCCCAAATGAAAGTTACTATATGCGGAAAATAAGCTTGGTACAAGTCAAACGATGTTTTTAAAGAAAACCATAATATACATTGAGACAAGTTGACGCCGCGACTCTATGAGGTTCCTTAATCGTGCCATGATGCGAATGCCTTAATTTCCTGAAAATACATTGCTAAAAGTGTCAACACAAAGGTTGAGTGAGTTCATAGAGTTGTTGAAAATGTTCAATACGACTACCACAAGTATAAATTATGTATGACAATGTCGTCACAAAATGATACAATTGCTATAAGTCCATGACACGAAGCTTGACCGATGTTAGCCCCAACAGCAGTGTTTGCCAAACAACTCAATAATGATAATGAAGTGAAATGCATCCGTCCGGTTGGAATCCGCCAACCCGGATGGAGGTGTCACCTCGATAGATCTATCCACTCACTCACGCTTCTATGAAATTAACGGTTCATGTTCATGAAATGGGGACATTTAGCGGCAATGAGGTAACTTAAGCAATGTAATGAATTTGATATACTTGGCATCGTAATAAAATGATGTACAATGTATTCTCCCGTAGGTTTGAAATAAGTAAAATCTTGAATAAATCGGGCTATGAAAACTCACCTGTTGCAATGATTATGATGACAAAAGTGGATAAACCGAAATGTAGCGTGAATCTAAACCGTGACCTATTATGAATGATATGATATGTAATAAGTCATGATGTAATGTTATGCATGCAATTCGGATGATATTTATACCACTTATGAAATTTTGAAAATAATGCTTTTCGTCGAAAATATATGTTTCTAACGTCTTGACCATTTTAAATTACTTCACATGTATTTACATTGAAATGATATCCGACGATAATCATTTAGTGATTTATTAAGAGATTATAACTTTTCGTCGTAAAATAATGTCATTGAAATTTCCATGAAAGTGACTAAACGGCCTTGAAAAACTAGTCATAAAATGGTGCACGTCGAGTGTTAGGAAACAAACTCAACGGTTTTGGGAAGCTTGTATCATTATCTCAAAGTTTTAGTACATGAGTTTCCATCCTAGAGGTCTCGAACATAAAGAAAAATAGAGGTTAAGTATGGTACTTATGTCCCAAAATATAGTTTAAGGATGGTTTTCGGCAAAGTTTAAGCGACCGTAATTAATTCATTACAACTCCGCTAAACAAACGGTCGGACATTTTGATAAATATACTTGGCGAACGACTTTTACTATAAGACATCACTTTATAAAAGTACTACATCCATGTTAAAACAACCTTCAACATGGTCACTTGTTTTGCCGTAATATTTGCCTATTAGAAATAATATAGTTTTTCTTATATAATGAAGTTACGACAACTTTGTTAAAACGTGTATAATTTAATCGTTACAAGTCCGTTTTCCACGTTTTATATGTCCTTAGCTTTGTATCAAAGTATACTAACATATTTTTGACAAGTTGAAATAATTTACAACGTCCAAGCTTCATTTTTGACTCGTACAAAATAAGTAATACATGCTGAAATTTCCAGAAAATTATAGTTTTCGTTGCCAACTTGAAAAATTCATAACTTCTTCGTTATAGCTCCGTTTTAATCCGTTCAAGTGGCCACGATTTCGTTTTAAAGTGTATTTTCTAAATATCTAGCCCAAAATATTTTACATACTGTCGGATTTTCCAGATTTCAAAAATATGGACAGACCCTTTTTAAAACTTGTCGAAATGAGTTTTTCTCGCGCCAAACCTATTCTAACCCATTCAAAACAACTCCGAAGCTATTCTAATCCTACCATACACCTTCTTAGGGTGTCATGGGTTCCTAGACATCACCAAAATAATATATAACAAGGAGTAATTATAGGATGACATAAATATATATAACTCTTAAAATCAATGTAAAAGTGGTACAAACATCATAAGACTTGCATGTTTTCTCAATAATGATGAAATGAATATGAGAATGAATATGAAATATGATGATGAAAATAAAAAGCTTACAAGTAACTTGATGAGGTTATTAGAACAAAGGGTTTTCCTAATCACCCAAGGTTTTATTGCAAAACCTTAATAACAAGTGATGCTAGAGTGATAAAAACCTTGTCTTGAAATTTTTGATGATCCTTTCTTGGTCTCCATGGTGTGGCGGTTTGCAAGAGAGAGAGAAGAGAGAAATGATTTTGATCTTTGCTTTGGATTATGAAATGAATGTGTTTGTAAAGTAGATATTAAGTTAGGATATTTAGGAAATAAAAGTGAGTCACCCCCTTGTCGACATATATAAAAGAAAAGGGACTAGATGCATTAACTAGTAATCAAGTGTTTTAATTGTTGAGTAAATATGTAGTTAATTAGGAATAAGTGGTAACTTGTGTAATTATTTGAGCTTGTAGGGTAGCGTTAACTAAAAATATATTTTAACGGGTCAAAATAAAATATATTGAAGTCATAAAATTATAAAATACATTTCTTACATGAGTTGAGTGAAATAAATATTTATCGAGTAGTTTTTAAGAAAACCGTCGTAATTATATAAATATAACAATTTATATACGAAATAAATTGAAAACATCGGGTAAATTAATAATATAATTTTTATAGTCTTAAAATGAGTATAAAAATATATTAGGAATATTTATGGAAGTGTCGGATCAAATGTTCAAAATAATTAATTACGCGATAGCGTTTATTTAATAGGAAAATAAACGTTTAATGAATGAATGCAAAACCATGCATGAACCGATATGAAATGATGTTATGTAGACTAAATCTAGTCTATATGAAATGTCCTCGATGAAATGTTCATGAATTCGCACTAAACCATTTAGGTTACGCGAATTTGATATATGTAAACGTAATTTACGATAAATGATGAAATAGTGAAACTTTTAAAGTTTGTAAAATGACACGAAATTACGAGTTGTCACATTTGCCCAACCAAAAGGAATTCATCCACGAATTCGGTCCATGTTAGGTTCTACGATGTTACTTGTGAAAAGATGAAGGTATTTGAGTCGCATTGGGTCGTCCAATGTTTTTCTAAATCGTACCACGCCCTTCCAAGACGGGACTTTGAATATAAATTTGTTGCCAATTTGAAATTCTAATGGTTTGCGACTTATGGAACATACTTCCAATATTTTGCGTCGTACATCGACGTAGCTTATCTAGCTATATGTTGTTATTTGTATGCGATTTTGATTTGTACGATTACTTTGTTGTTTCATGAATGAGTCATTGACTAGTGAGTTGGACTTTCCTGATTTTGACCAGTGAATGAGTGATTGACACCTCAACCTTAGAGTGTCTCAATTGGTGTAGTCAATATGTTCATGTGTTGACTATTGTTGTAAAGCAAATTGGTTCGATGAAGAATGATTTACCTAATCATTTCTAGAATATCACACATGCTTTGAGTATATCTTGAAATGTTGGAATTGTTCTCTCGCTCTAACCATTGAGCTGAGGATAATAGGTGGTAATCATGTCCTAGTAGGTTCCATGGAAATCTTGAAATGATTGTCAGAAGTCTAAGGTAAATCGAATAGTTTGTAATAGGTACAACTGGAATTGATACCACGTGTCTCGTGCCAAACTTCAAAATGTTAAGTCTGTCGAAAAGGACCTTATTGAAAAGAATAGATTATAGGTAACAGTTGTGATTCCTCGCGTTTCTCGTTCTAGCGAATGTCATTACTTGAATCTTACTTGCCTAAAGTGTTTAGTCTCCATGACTAAAATGTTTATTGTTTGATTATCGAAGTGTTTCCTTGCTCTATGTTGTAAAATCACAAAACCTTAAATGTGTAAGTGATGTGGTGTGGTGATTGATTTTCAAATATGTCCCGATGTTGAGTGCTTCTAAAATTATTTCATCACTTAGATTGTTATCATGCTAGCAAGAAAATAGATATCATCTCATACTATGTCGAAGAATGTTTGTTCTAATTTCACTTGTAGATGGATAGTCCTTGATTGTTCAATATGTTCAAACCTGTTGCATCTCTTGATGTGAAAGTGAAGTTATCCGTAATTTCGAGAGTACATAATGCCTTAGAGAGAGTTTATATCGATAACCTTAATTTAACCAAATTTTCCTTTAAGGGAAACTCATTGTAGGGAAGTTCACATATTGTTGAAGCCATGTTTAGTGAAATGTTATATAGTCTCAGTTGGAAGACTTGGTTTCTCCCTATAGTGTTGCTTAGGGTGCATTCGCTTCGTACTAAATCTTGTAACTCGGTCTAACTAGTACTTTTGAAATAATATATTTGACTTCTAGTTCAAAATAGTGGTTCGGAATGTTTCGTGATGTCTTAAGATTTTTATTAGGTTTTGAAAGATCTCGCTACCTATTTCTAGTCCTTGTTGGTAATTCCAAAATCCTTTCATTGTTTTCTTGTATCGAGGAATCCTTCTCATAGATGGTATAGAAAGCCTTTCCTAAAATGGTAACTCGTCAAATTCTAACTTTATCGGTTGAGTGAGGGATGAATGGTGTGGGCTTCTATAGAGTGTTAACAAAAAGAAATGTTTATGAACGATTTATCTGATTACAAAGCCTTGCTTTTGAGTGAAGATTGTTTTAAGAGATTTGAAATGATGCTTGTTACTTTCATGACATAATTCTTCCTGAATTATACATAGGTGATCAAGCCATGTATAATCGAGGACAAATAATGTGATGCTTGGTTTTGTTGAAATGATATTATGTTCCTCCAAGTTTTGAATGGTATTCAACGTTTTGTTTTGTAAGATAATGGCTCAATAATTTTTCGAGTAACATGAAAATCGTTTAGCATGATGGTATTAGATAGTTGATAAAATGATGAAAGCCAATTGATAGGGTGGTAACGAAACAACTTTGTTTTAAAACTTTATGAAACAATGTTTCTAATATGGTGTAGAATGGTTTGCAATATACTTAAGTGAAATAATGTTATGAAGTAGTAGCAAAGTAACTTGAAATAAAATTTGTTAAATGGTTTGTAGGATGCATGGGAAACCTCTAGAATAGTAATAGTTTCCTAATTAGTCAAGAATAAAGTTGGCCTAACCCCTAGCAAGATAGTGAGGTATTGTCGCGAAATGATTGAAAATTGGGCAATTGGAATAAGGAATGAAATAAACAAAGGTTGTGATTATCGTGGAGATAATAAATGATAAAGATTACATTAGCTAGAAAGGTACTTATTATCGGTTCCTGTCGGTGATCTAATCATGCCTCAAGTGTAGGAGTAGTAGGCTGTCTAGCAACAACAACTTTGAAACTCTCAGGTCCTCAAATCTATAAGATAGTGTAGTTTCCGTAGTCTTAGTGGTAGATGGTAGTGGTGTGTCAAATTATGCACGCTTCCCAAGCGGCAAATCAAATGTATGACTAATAGGTCCACTAGGACTAAGCTTGTAAGTCCTACCAAATGGTATGATCTGTCTCAAGAATGATAAAATTGTCCCGATCCTACGGTGAATCAATGGTGATCGTGATGGTGTAGGTGCAACTTCGTCCTCCTAAAGGTTTCGGTCTCATCATCGATGTTATCGGTGTTGAGTCAACCGATGTTAAAATTGTGATAGGAAATGACAGGCATTCTCCATGTCAAAGTGATGTGAGTATGATGGGATGGGTATTTGAAGGCATCTATGTGACAATCGATTTTGAAATGAAAGTAAATAACTCGTAAAATGTGCGTATGAAACCGCATGTATAGTGACTATGCACTTGTGATGAAATGATGAGATGCTATGATGATGTAGTTATAGTCTAGGGTCAATGATGCAACCTAGTTCTCTATAATCAAGCTCGATACCAATCTGTCACACCCCAAATTACCATTTTGCATGAATGGAATTCTCGGGATTGACCGTCATAGCATCACAATCATAAGTTATATTGAACGACCTAAAGTGTCGTTTGAAAAATACATCGCTTGATTTAATAAAACATTCGAGTTACAAAGATAGGTCCCAAATGAAAGTTACTATATGCGGAAAATAAGCTTGGTACAAGTCAAACGATGTTTTAAAGAAAACCATAATATACATTGAGACAAGTTGACGCCGCGACTCTATGAGGTTCCTTAATCGTGCCATGATGCGAATGCCTTAATTTCCGAAAATACATTGCTAAAAGTGTCAACACAAAGGTTGAGTGAGTTCATAGAGTTGTTGAAAATGTTCAATCGACTACCACAAGTATAAATTATGTATGACAATGTCGTCACAAAATGATACAATTGCTATAAGTCCATGACACGAAGCTTGGTCGATGTTCACCCCAACAGTGTTTGCCAAACAACTCAATAATGATAATGAAGTGAAATGCATCCGTCCGGTTGGAATCCGCCAACCCGGATGGAGGTGTCACCCTCGATAGATCTATCCACTCACTCACGCTTCTATGAAATTAACGGTTCATGTTCATGAAATGGGGACATTTAACTGGCAATGAGGTAACTTAAGCAATGTAATGAATTTGATATACTTGGCATCGTAATAAAATGATGTACAATGTATTCTCCCCGTAGGTTTGAAATAAGTAAAATCTTGAATAAATGGGGCTATGAAAACTCACATTGTTGCAATGATTATGATGACAAAAGTGGATAAACCGAAATGTAGCGTGAATCTCGACCCGACCTATTATGAATGATATGATATGTAATAAGTCATGATGTAATGTTATGCATGCAATTCGGATGATATTTATACCACTTATGAAATTTTGAAAATAAATTTTTCGTCGAAAATATAATCTTCTAACATCTTGACCATTTTAAATTACTTCACATGTATTTACATTGAAATGATATCCGACGATAATCATTTAGTGATTTATTAAGAGATTATAACTTTTCGTAAGTAAAATAATGTCATTGAAATTTCCATGAAAGTGACTAAAACGGCCTCTAAAAACTAGTCGTAAAATGGTGCACGTCGAGCGTTAGGAAACAAACTCAACGGTTTTGGGAAGCTTGTATCATTATCTCAAAGTTTTAGTACATGAGTTTCCATCCTAGAGGTCTTGAACATAAAGAAAAATAGAGGTTAAGTATGGTACTTATGTCCCAAAATATAGTTTAAGGATGGTTTTTCGGCAAAGTTTAAGCGACCGTAATTGATTCATTACAACTCCGCTAAACAAACGGTCGGACATTTTGATAAATATACTTAGCGAACTGACTTTTACTATAAGACATCACTTTATAAAAGTACTACATCCATGTTAAAACAACCTTCAACATGGTCACTTGTTTTGCCGTAATATTTGCCTATTAGAAATAATATAATTTTTCTTATATAATGAAGTTACGCAACTTTGTGAAAACGTGTATAATTTAATCGTTACAAGTCCGTTTTCCACGCTTTTATATGTCCTTAGCTTTGTATCAAAGTATACTAACATATTTTTGACAAGTCGAAATAATTTACAACGCCCAAGCTTCATTTTTGACTCGTAAAAATAAGTAATACATGAAATTTCCGAAAATTATAGTTTTCGTCGCCAACTTGAAAAATTCATAACTTCTTCGTTATAGCTCCGCTTTAATCCGTTCAAGCGCCACGTTTTGTTTTAAAGTGTATTTTCTAAATATCTAGCCCAAAATATTTTACAAACTGTCGGATTTTCCAGATTTCAAAAATATGGACATACCCTTTTAAAACTTGTCGAAATGAGTTTTCTCGCCAAACCTATTCTAACCCATTCAAAACAACTCCGAAGCTATTCTAATCCTACCATACACCTTCTTAGGGTGTCATGGGTTCCTAGACATCACCAAAAATAATATATAACAAGGAGTAATTATAGGATGACATAAATATATATAACTCTTAAAATCAATGTAAAAGTGGTACAAACATCATAAGACTTGCATGTTTTCTCAATAATGATGAAATGAATATGAGAATGAATATGAAATATGATGATGAAAATAAAAAGCTTACAAGTAACTTGATGAGGTTATTAGAACAAAGGGTTTTCCTAATCACCCAAGGTTTTATTGCAAAACCTTAATAACAAGTGATGCTAGAGTGATAAAACCTTGTCTTGAAAATTTTGATGATCCTTTCTTGGTCTCCATGGTGTGGCGGTTTGCAAGAGAGAGAGAAGAGAAATGATTTTTGATCTTTAGCTTTGGATTATGAAATGAATGTGTTTGTAAAAGTAGATATTAAGTTAGGATATTTAGGAAATAAAGTGAGTCACCCCCTTGTCGACATATATAAAAGAAAAGGGACTAGATGCATTAACTAGTAATCAAGTGTTTTAATTGTTGAGTAAATATGTAGTTAATTAGGAATAAGTGGTAACTTGTGTAATTATTTGAGCTTGTAGGGTAGCGTTAACTAAAAATATATTTTAACGGGTCAAAATAAAATATATTGAAGTCATAAAAATTATAAAAATACATTTCTTACATGAGTTGAGTGAAATAAATATTTATCGAGTAGTTTTTAAGAAAACCGTCGTAATTATATAAATATAACAATTTATATACGAAATAAATTGAAAACATCGGGTAAATTAATAATATAATTTTATAGTCTTAAAATGAGTATAAAAATATATTAGGAATATTTATGGAAGTGTCGGATCAAATGTTCAAAATAATTAATTTACGATAGCGTTTATTTAATAGGAAAATAAACGTTTAATGAATGAATGCAAAACCATGCATGAACCGATATGAAATGATGTTATGTAGACTAAATCTAGTCTATATGAAATGTCCTCGATGAAATGTTCATGAATTCGACTAAACCATTTAGGTTACGCGAATTTGATACTAAAAACGTAATTTACGATAAATGATGAAATAGTGAAACTTTTAAAGTTTGTAAAATGACACGAAATTACGAGTTGTCACAGATTATATGCAAGAAGCTCAACAAGCTCTCTTTCTCTTTACCATGAACGAGTGCTCCATGACTAAGCCTTCTGCATACCACTTGTCAATGGCGAGGCTCAATAACTTTTTCCATCGCCAAGTATACTCAAGAGTTTAGACACTTGAACACACAAGGTTCATACCGTTAGTTAACAACCAACGACGGCTAGATAACAGCGTAAGGAATAGTGGACAAAACTCCTCATCAAGGTGAACAGCCAAAGCATACAAATCAGCAATGGCCAAATCAACCTTCCTCATAAGTCCGGCCATCTTAGAATCCTGAATCTTACAAAACTCCTCCTCCAAAGCATCAAAGGACGGAGCTCGGGAGGGAAGCTCCAAACATGACTCCTCCAAAATACGTATATGCAAACAAGACAAAGTCAGAAGACAACGGAAAACAAAAAAGAGGAACAATATATATATATATGAAAAAGGAGGGGGAGAACACGGATGCACACCTGTCCGAAAAGAGTGGAATTCTGAGATTTAATAACAGCAACCTCAGCTTTTAAAGTGGATGACTTAGAATCCTTGGTATTAAGAGATGATTGAAGTGTTTCTACCTCAGCTCGAAGAGAATTTCGTTCTTCCTCAAACACATAATTTTGTTCCTTCAGAGACGCAAGCTCTGCAGTGAAGTCGCTAAGGACGCTTAACAATGAGAAGATGCCTCGGAAGAAATAACATTGGCAACTATAGATTCCAGAGCCGAAATCTCCTTGTCCTTACTTGCCAACAAAGACAATAAGAGTTTCCGCTCCATGGCATTATACTCTAAACGCTGACGAACTTCAGAACTAAAGCACAATTGTCGCCACGGAAACATTAAATTCACCAAGGAGACGCTCATACCCCATATCACGGACAGCGGAAAAGAAAGAAAGAGGAGCGAACTTGTCCACCATAACACGGCATTCATCAACATCATCAGGAAGATAACTCTTGACAACATTCCATTTCGGAATATGAACACCAGATAGAGAACCAGAGTCCGGATCATCAACAATACGATTGTTCTCAACCGAGACATTAAGAACTGAAAGGTCATCAAGAATTGGATGAATACCACTAACTATAGAAAGGCCGCCTGGGAGAGAGGAAGGAACACCCACTTGAATCTTCCCCTTCTCAACAGAATAAACAGTAGTAACGATGGCATCCGTCATAACGGGCGCAGGAGAACTGCGAATAAACAAGTAAAGAACAAGTAAATAAAGAAAGACAAAGGAATTATAAAACGACAAAAGTATAAACAACAAACCTGGAAGGAGAACCATCAAGATGGAGTAAACTAAAGCCAGATTCAGTGGATGTCCCAGCTTCACAAAAGGGAGTAGTTGAAAATAAAGGTAAAGAAGAAGAATGAGTGGGCAAAGCATTCAAACAATATTCAAGAGTTTGCGAACTTTGAGCTAGCAACTTCTTAATGGACTCTGAAGACTTACCACCGGTAGAAAGCCCCGCGAATCGTTAAGGTCACTCCTCACCTTCTTAGGGGATGGACAAGGCGATGTCGGCTCTCCTCCTCTTCCTACCGTAACCGAGGCCACTCCACTATCAAAACCAATATCCAAACTCCGATTTCCAACAAATAGCTGCACGCTCAACTTCACCGAGAGGAAGGAGGGCAAGAGAGACAAGACGACCTTGGTCAATTTTAGCAAAGGAATTTCATCCTCCTTCCGTGGCGAGTATCAACAAGCAACTCCATAGGGTTTTTATTCTTAACCGAGACAACAAATCCATAGGCTGCAAAGAAGCAGACAAAGAAGAAACACAAATCAGAAGAAAACAAGAATAAATTAGTAAAAGGAAAAAATGTAGATACGGTATACCCACCCCGATTCTCTTGATCATAAAACACGGGATAAAAGTCATTGCCAAAAGTGTAATTATGGCTCAACCCAACCAAACAAAGGAAAGGCTTCGGAAACTTAACAAAGGAAGAAGCATTAGTAACAAGGGAGGTAACATGCTCAACATCAAACTCAGTATCCCTAGGGGTGGCATCCTTAGGAAGATTGCCACCAACAAAGAAAGGATGAATAGAGGGACAAGCAAATGAGCCAATCCGAGAAAAAGTGGTCGCTCCAACTCTTAAGACAATAAAGGGGCTTGGTATAGCAAAATCAAAGCTATCAAGACGTTTACTAAAAGAAAACCACCATGACTCGAGACAAGATATAAAAACACCTAAATAAACCAAGCGAGGGTTCAATACCAAGTGCAAAACAAAGAATTTCAATCGAGAAACCTTAGCAAAGACCGATGATGAAAAGTGCGAGATATGAATCGATAGTAATCAAGAATTGGAACAAGAAAAGAGGACAAGGGAAGGCGGAAATTAGCAAACTCAAAGAAACGGGTATAAACACCGATTTTTCCATTCGGTGCTTCACGAATACTTTTGTCAGGATCAGGCAATTCCGGATGAACAAAGAGCGGAATCGAATAATCAACATAGAAACGATCAAGTGCCTTCTGGGATAGTTTAGACTTGGTAGAAGAAAAAGTACCCATAACGGAAAAAGAAAAAGGCAATCAAGAATCTAACCTGACTGAGGAATTGGAAGACGGATACGGCCAAAGGTAAGATCGGATCAAAGAACGGTGTTCGCAACAAAAAAGCAGTAAAAAGAAAAAAATGGGCTAAAACCAAAGTAAGGGGTATTTATACGAACGGAATAAAGTTGAACCAAGAAAACCCTAAAAAAGGACACGCGTCCAAAAGCAATCTGATCCAGGGATCAAAATCATAGATACGTGGATAAAGATGGTAGAAAATAAAGGGCGTATGGAGTCAAATCAACAAGAACATGCAGAGCCGTAAAACGTCCACGTTGTAAAAAACACTTCCCAAGGAAAGAGAGTCAAGAAAACGCTTTGAGAGTGCGAAAAGAAATCGACCGCAAAAAGTAGTCTAAGTAAATCCACGCGTGTGACAATATCCGCACGCAGTCGCATACTAGACTGGGGGACTGGATGGTATAGCGTTCTAAGGGTAGGAAAAGCATTTCGAGAAAGGAAAAAACTCGCGGTGAAATCCTTAGTCAACTCAAGTCTAGTGACATCCACCGCATGCGACAATATTCGCACGCAATGAACATACTAGACTGGGGGGACTTGATGACGTATAGTATGTACAACAGGTCTACTAGGCCCAATACATACTATACACATGCTCTGGGCTCAGGCCCAATGATTGCGAACCCTGGACTCAGGTCCAAGAATCAAAAACCCTGGGCCTACAGTAAGCCCAATGACTAAATTGGCTATGGTACAGACCTCGAGATGCGCGCAAGGTACATAACGGGCTGAACCTTCAACCGTTAGGCCTCTTACGTTTGCATCCGCGATTAACACGGAACCCTTGTCCGCCAAGGGTCCGGCTCCGGCGACTAACGACTATATGCGAGAATCCAGGAAGCCCCAGCGGCAAACCTCGCCTATAAAAGGGGCTCTAATCCCCATACAAGGTGCAACAACTTTCTCTCTCATAATTACACACACATACTTCTATTTTCCTTCTCAAGGATGTGTACTTACTCTCACACCGGAGTCTAATCGTGGGGTCCGTCCCCACGGTAAGACTAACGGTTTACCTTTCTTGTGCAGGAACGTTACTTTTATTACTTGGATTAGTACAAAAACAGCCCATCAAAGGCTTGCTGGCACAGTCCAGTAAGCTACGTCCAGACCCATTATAACCAATCGCACAAATTGTACTAACATCCCTCCTTCCTTGGCATGGCTTGCATCGTTTTTTCGGTATACTAGGTCCTCTGGCTTGAAACTTGTATTGCAGACTCTTGAGTTATAATATTTCTCCATTTGTGCCTTGCTTTTTGCTTCGCATATTGCCGCTTGTTCTCTTCTTTCTTCAAGGAGGTATAAGTTCATTTCCAGTGCTTCGTCGTTCTCTTCTATGTTTGCTTCTGCTGTCCTCCATGTGGGCATCCCTATCTCAGCTGGTATGACAGCTTCCGTTCCATATGTTAATGAGAATGGAGTGTCTTTGTTGCTAGATTTGATCATTGTGCTGTGTGCCCATAGGACGTGCGATAGTTCATCTAGCCAATTTTTGCTTTTTTCTTCCAACCGGGCTTTTATGCCTTCCCCTAGGCTTCTGTTTGCTTGTTATACCTGTCCGTTTGCTTGTGGGTGTTTTACTGAAGTGAAGTGTTGTTTTATATTCATTTGTTCACACCATTCTTTAAATGAGTTGTCTCGGAATTGTTTTCCGTTGTCAGATATTTCTCCCGGGAGTCCGAACCTATATACGATGTTTTCCCACACGAATTTTTTGATATGGTTTCCTGTTATAGTGGCTACCGGCTTTGCTTCTATCCATTTTTTGAAGTAGTCTATTGCTACTATGAGGAATCTAACTCTCTCAGGCCCTTTTGGCAAAGGTCCTGCGATGTCAATTCCCCATTTATGGAATGGCCATGGGGAAGTAGTAGGCGTTAGCTTCTCTTGCGGATGTTTCGGAACTGGCCTATGCACCTGACAGCTTTTGCATGCTTGGATTAGCTTCTGGGCATCGTTGTGCATGGTAGGCCAGTAGTATCCGGTACGCAGGCCTCTGGCCACTACGGCCCTTGTCCCTGCGTGCATTTCGCAAGACCCTTCATGAATTTCTCTTAACACATAGTTAGCTTGAAGGGGCCCGACGCACCGTAACCATGGTCCAAGAAAATATTTCTTGTAAAGTATCCCATTGACTACCGCAAATCTTTGTGATTTTCTTTTAACTTCTCGTGCTCTCTCTTTTCAGCCGGGAGTGTCTCTTTTTCCAGGTACTCATATATCGGTGTCATCTACATGTACCCCTCTTCTTCCGCGGTTGCCACGAGCAGTGTCTCTTGTATTGACTTTTGACTGAGCTCTTCCACTAATATTTGCTTTTTTAGATGTGCGAAGCTAGTAGAGGCCATTTTGCTTATGGCGTCTGCTTTTTTGTTTTCGCTTCTGGGTACTTGTTTGATTGAGAACATCCGAAAGTTTTTTAGAAGTTCCTTTACTTTCTCCAGATATTGAATCATTCATGATTATTTTGCAATGTACGTTCCATTGACTTGATTTGCCACCAGTTTTGAGTCTACGTTTGCTTGCAAGTTCTTGACTCCCATTTTCTCTGCTATCCATAACCCAACTATCAAGGCTTCATATTCGGCTTCGTTGTTTGTTGTGTTGAAACCGAACCTTAGAGCGTAAGTAAACTCCGTCCCCTGAGGGTCTGTCAGTATTTGGCCTGCTCCGCAACCGTCTATGCAAGACGAGCCATCTGTGAACAGGACCCATGGTTGTAGAAGTTCCTCTTCTTCCATTGGTTCATCTTCTTCATCATCCTTTGGACATTCTACTATGAAGTCCACTAGAATTTGTCCTTTGATGGATGTTCTTGGTCTGTACTGTATGTCATACTCTCCCAACTCAATGCTCCATTTTTGTAATCTACCTACAACTTCTGGCCTTGATAGTATTTGCTTGATTGGCTGGTCCGTGATGACTACTACCGTATGTGCTTGAAAATACCTCTTCAGTCGTTTTGTAGCGTGCACCAGATATAAAACTAGTTTTTCCATTGGTGTGTAATTTATTTCCGGTCCTCGCAGGGCTCGGCTCACAAAGTATACTGGCGTCTGTTTGCCTTCCCTTTCCGTCATCAGGACCGCACTGACCGCTTCTTTAACTGCTGCCAGGTATATTATCAGTTCTTCTTTTTCCTCAGGTACGGTTAGGGTAGGGAGGTTTGCTATTATCTTCTTCATCTGCTTAAAATCTTCCTCCGCCTGTTGCGTCCATTGAAAGTCGCTCTTTTTTGTACACTTTTTAAGTGTTTTAAAGAATGGTAGTGACTTTTCAGCGGATTTAGCCAAGAATCTATTCAAACTTGCTAGTTTCCCATTCAGTCTTTGAACGTCTTTGAGGCATTTCGGAGATGGGAGGTTTAGTACGGCCTCTGCTTTGTCTGGGCATACTTTTATTCCTTTAGTGTTTATTATATACCCTAAGAACATTCCTTCTTCCATTCCAAAAGTGCACTTCTTGGGATTTAGCTTCATGTTTATTTCCCTTAACGTTTTGAAAGTTTCTGCTATGTCCCTTATTATTTATTCCTCCGAGCGGCTTTTGATTACCAAGTCATCGACATATACTTCTAGGTTTATACCAATTTTTTTGTGGAAAGCTTTGTCTACTAGCCGCTGGTATGTTGCTCCTGCGTTTTTTAGTCCGAACGGCATCTTAGTTTAGCAAAATATTCCTTGGTTTGTGATGAAGGTTGTTTTTTCCTCATCCTCTTTTGCCATCTGGATTTGGTGATGGCCTTTGTATGCGTCCAGGAAGCATTTGAAAGGGTATCCGCAGAGTGACTCAACTTTCCAATCTATCTCTGGTAACGGGTAACCATCTTTCGGACGAGCTTTATTAAGGTCATTGAAGTCAAGCACATTGATGAGTGTGTAAATACTCATCATTTTAGTCAATCTGAGCGCAAAACGTTTAAAACGCTCGAAATGCATCAAAATCTTGAAAATATCTCAAAATTGCATTTTATATGTTTCGGATGCAAAATGTTTAAAATCGATGAAAATGAGCAAAGTTTGCATAATTGGCGTTCAGTCCCCAAGTTTCTAAAATTGTCAAAATAGTCCCCGAGTCAAAATTTCAAAAGTAAAATCACCAAAGGTCCTTTTTAAATCATAACTTGTCAAATTTAGTCCTTTGGTGAAAAATATCAAAGTTTGAGAAATTACAAGTTTGGTCCTCCAAGTTTCAAAATTGGCAAAATGGCCCTGAAAATTGGAAAATGTCGATTTGGTCCTTGTACTATGGAAGCTTGTCAGTTTTGGTCCCTTGAAACATCTTTGCAAATTGGCAGCTTTGGTCCTTTGATTTTCAGAATTTACACATCTAGTCCTTGTAATATTAAACTCTTTAATACACTTTTGGACCTGCCATTATACTTTGGACCCCAGTCATAATCAATTTTGGACCCCCTTGTTATTACACCTGGTCAGTCAACCCAAGTCAAATAACCAACCCACTTGGCGCCCTTTTTTCCTCTTCCCTGTCATAAGCCTGCAACACCAGGCTTTCTCCATCCCCCCTCCTCACCTTTTCCACCTTATCACTCCACCCTCACATCCATCCAAGAAACAATAATTTCATCCTCCCCCACACTCAATCTCAACCCCACTGTCTAAAACCCATTTCCCGCCAAAAATGCTCAATGGCCAAGATGACCCTAAAGTCATCCAATGGCCTCAAAACCAAGTGGGATTTGCAGAGAGAGAAAGAAGAAGACATGTGGGAGTATAAAAAGGAAGGTTGAAGCAAGTTTGGAAGAGTAGTTAGTTTTTAAAATTTTCCTTGTATGTCGTTTTTAAGATAAATAATTTAGTTTAAGTTTTTAAATGTAATCTTTGTTTCTTTGTTCTAAAATCAAGTTATTTCATCCTTGTAATCAGCTTTTAAGTTTCAATTTAAGGTTTCATTTATATTTCATGTTCTTATGGTTACTGTTGAAAATTTCAAACTCATGTCCTTGAATTCAAGCTTCCATTAGCTTATGTTTAAGTTCAGACAAGCTTAGTTAAGCTTTTTATAGCTTTTGATAAGTTTATATATCAGTTTCAAACAATTCTCATGCATGGTCAACAAAAGTCAACTGAGGTGCATTTGGCAATGGTGATGGATATTGGGTTGATGCAGTGGTGTTATGGGGTGAAATAGGTTAGATAAGAGTAGGATTTGGGTCTGGTTTTAGCCTGCAATCAGCTGGACTCATGTGAATAAGTTTCTAAATTTTCATATTTCTATCCACTTTGCATATTAGGCTTGTCTGTGTATTTGTAATCATCATTAGTGTAAACCTGTTAATATAGTTTTATTATGATTATGTAAGTTTAGTTTGATCATTGGCATAAGCCAGTTTAGCAGTTTGGATAGGTTTGATTGCCAATCAATGTTTTAAAGAGGTGTTCGATTTGACAAAGAAATCGGTTTTAAGGTTTATTCAATGTTAAGTCACGGTGTTTCATGTTTGTTTAACTCATTTGAGACTCATTTGAGTCATTACTTGTGCTCGCTAATCACCAAAGTCAACAATCCATTTTCATTTGCCTTAATCTCTTCATTGTTTTGATTCGTCAAAGCAAGTTTGTTTTGTGTTCTAATTTCATAAGTCTAGCTTGCATTAGTTCAATTTCATCCATATATATCATTTCCAGTTCATGAATCATGATTAAACTTCAATTTCGTCAACAATTCAGTTTTTGTTAAAAAGTCAAAATGGCAAAATATCGTTTGAGTCCAAATGGGAGGATTTTTCATGCATTCATTTCTAGGTCAATGCCAATGAAACTTTGGGTCTTAGAACTTCACCGGTCTTGTTTCTTATTAACATTTTTCCATATTTTATCAATTTTTAGAAGCTTCTAAAGAGCTTTTCAAATGGGCCTAAGTGCTAATGCGAGGAGCATCAAGTCCCTGCATGGGACTTGTCACGATTTTGCAGAGCTTGTGCAAAGCTCATAAGAGCTTCTCTAGGTCTGTCCTTTGGTTTACTAGGTCTCGGCCAGTCTAGTTCATGTCCCAATCTTGGTTTTCCTTTTCGACTTTTACGGTAGCTTGTATAAGCTCAAACTTGGTACCCTTTAGCTGTTTTCATACATAAGCTCATTCATCAAATCTTTTGAGCTTGATATCCAGTGGTTAGGACTTGTTGATTTGTGTTGCATTTGGTCATTTTAGCATAGTGTAGTTCTGTTTTCAGTTTGGTGCTTGTTGTGCTCCTTTAGCTTATCCAAGTGCTTATTTCATAAGCACTTGGCTCATCGATTCTATTTCCCACACACAACACCTTGTTTTTCTATTTTTCCTAGATTCCTTATACTATTTTAAGCTTTTCCTGAAATTTTCATATTTTCCAAGCTTGTTTGCTATTTTCTTAATTTAAATTAGTTTTAAGCATTTTAATTAGCAATTAATACAAAAATTAAGAATAGGTCCAAAAAATAATTTTCATTTTTCTTAAGTTTAGATAAATATAAAAAGCCTAAAAGTATTTTTCCATAATTTTCTTGGTTTAAATAGTATTTTCTAGCATTTTAATTAGTTTTAAATAGTATTAAATCAATAATAAATACATAAAAAGTCTAAAAATATATTTTCAGTTTTAAAATAAGTTTTATCATATTTTAGATTTTTCTAAGTTATAATTTCATTTTCTAGGTTAATTTTGTATTTTCTTATATTTTAGTGCAATTTAAATACTTAATAAATAGTTTTTAATTAATAATAATTAATTAAATAGTTGTAAAAGTAATTTTATTTTTCTATAAATTTTATTTTATCATTAGGATTGTAAAAATGTCATTTTCATATTTTTAGATCTTTTATTTCTTAGAATTCACTTTTTATTTTGTACGTTTACGTAATTTTATTTTAAACGTAAGTTTTAAGTTTTAAGTTTTAAACGTTCATCAATTTTAATATAGTGATAGCGTTTATTTAATAGTTTTTATCTTTTAAATTCTCTTTAATTTGCATTTAAGCCTTTGTAATTTGTTGGCTTTTTCTGTAGTTATAATCCTATTCAAATCCTTTTTTCCGCTCAAATCTCTCGATCACTATTCGCTCGGGTGATCCATTGCAGACTCATTACCGACATAACGACCGGGAAACCCTATACTCCTCGGATCTTCATTGCATTCGTGTTTGAGCGAGTTTTAAGTCGATTACGGTGCGCCATTCACAAGTGGCAGGCTTGAGTGATTTAGCTTGACTGTTTGGCACGCATCACACATTCTCCAACTTCCATCATTCTTTGCTACAATTACTGGTTTGGCTAGCCAGCTGTGGTAATGTACTTCCTTCATGATTCCTGAATCCACAAGTTTCTCTACTTCTTCTTGTATTGCCTTGTTCCTTTCCGGTTCTTGACCTCTTTTCTTTTGCCTTATTAGAGTATACCCTTTTCATATGTTTAAGTTATGTTCTGCTATGTGTCTTGGAACACCCGTCATGTCGGCTGGACACCAAGCGAATATATCCAAGTTCTGCTTTAGTAGGTCACATAGCTTCTTTCTTCCATCATCCGATAGGGTTGACCCAATGGCTATTGTTTGTTCTGGATGTTCTGGATGTATTGCCACGTGTATTCTCTTTTCAATTTGCTTTTCCATCACGGGCTGTGGTGTTGGTTCGGAAACCATAGTACATTCAAACGAGACCATTTTGCTACTGCGAATTGTGCCCACTCCGCCTTCTACCGGGATCTTTATCATTTTGTGTGTCGTTGAAGGAACGGCCTGTAGTTTTCGCACCCCCGGCCTTCCTATAATCCCGTTATATGGTGATTGGGACCTTACCACCACGAAGTTCATCCATGTTGATGCCGAATGCTCGTCCCGATTTTGGTTAACAACGATCCGCCTTGATCGCCATATACTTCTCCGTTGAACCCCATAAGGGGTTGTGGCGGCACCATTGCCTTTTTATTTCCGGTAGGAGCCTTTCAAGCAATGTTCGATAAGACATCGATGGGAGCCTCCACAAATACATTCGTGTATAAAGTGTCCACCTATCTACGCCTCGATGACCATTGGTCCGTCATTTCCTTCTTCTTCTGTGAGTGATGGGAACGAAATGTTCTGGTTTGGGGAACGCTTTGTGTAATTTTTTGTCTTATTACCCACTGCTGAAATTGCACCATCAGGATTGCAAAAGGCTTATCTTTTCTTGACGTTTCCCCTTTTTTTTGTGCTTTGGACTGATCCTTGCCACTATTTTGTTTAAGTTCCTTTACATGTTCGACAGCTTTCCGGTTCTCAGCAGTTCTTCTATATGTCTTTTGAGGTGCATGCATTCGTCCGTGTTGTGTCCTACTTCTCCGTGGACCTCGCAATATTTGTTGGCGTTTCTTTTCTCAATCGATGTAAGCATTGGAGGAGGGGTTTTGAATTTTGCCTTTTCCAATGCCAATATTTCTTTGGGTGTTTTTGAAAGAAGGGTGAACCTATCCTGCCTCCGATCTGTCTGGAGTTGAATTCTGTACCCTCTCTTGAAGCCTTGCTTATGTCCGGACTCATGCGGCTTCCATTGCACTTGGGGTAGCGTCCTCCTTTTTTCGTGATTGCCAGCGGCTACCTCCCCACGGAGGAAAGATGCGGTTACCCTCATCATCTCATCCACCGATTTGGGTATATTATCATGTAGTCTCTTAATTAACTTGGGATTAGTGATTCCATGCATGAAGCTAGAAATCTTCATGACTTCCGGAGCTCCTTTGACATCCCTACTTTCCACCTTGAATCTTTTCACGAATTCTTCTGTGGTTTCTCCTTCCTTTTGTTTGATATGATGAAGTTCCACTGGATCCTTTATGCACTTCTTTTGCTGAAGGAAGTTTGACAAGAAAACTTCCTTTAGTCGTCATAACTGTCTACCGATTCCGGTGGGAGATCGTCGAACCACACCCTAGCAGATCCGGTGAGGGTAGAGTTGAACATGTGGCACCATGTTGGCATAGCCCAACGTTCTACCTTTGCCGCTGCTTGAAAATTTTTGAGGTGATCTTCTGGGTCTTCACTTCCATCGTATGTATTCACGTTGGTAGGCATTCGCGTCTTCTTAGGCATGTCGAAATAGCGAATGCGTGGAGTGAACGGGTCGGTCTCCTTGCACACCCATGGCCTAGCTAAGTCGTCGTTCCCGACATCCGAATTTTGCCTCTTTGACCCGGAACTCCAGTGTTCATCTCCGTTATCTTCTCTTCCGGAGTGCCGATCGGTCCTCCGTGAGTATGTTCGACTACATTAGTATCCTCCGGAATAGGGTTCCGTTCTTTGCGAAGAAGAATGGTGGTGAGTGCCTCTGTCTTCTTCGGATCTGCAATGTATAGTTCTCTCTGTGCTTCCGGAACACATGGAGATACTCTTCTCTCTATTTCCAAGCCTTTGGAACGCGCTTTTGCGCAACCTTCTGAACATTTCTTCCTTTTCGGCAGTTTTCTTCTGCGGTGATCTGGACTGGCTGCGTCTTGGCTCAGAGTTTTCCCTCGTGTTCCGGCGCTTTCGAGATTCGATCTTCTTTCTCATATCCTTCCTTCGCGCCTGCTTTCCGGATTCGGATTGTCGTGATGCTTCACTAAAGTCTAATCGGTTTTCACCGTTTCTCAGCCTAGATTCTTCCTTCCTGCTTTCGAACTTTCTATCACAATGGGTAAGATCCGCTCGTAGTACTTGTCGCAGATTCTTGATGGTCGCACCGATGCGGACCCATCGATCCTTCCGTATCTATCGCTTTTTCTTTCCTCCCTTATTCCGCACCACAAATATGGGGCGGGGTAGGATCAAACGAGCTCTTCGGTAGGCATTTTTCTTTTCGAACGAGTTGTGTCGGGTCCCACGGATGGCGCCAACTTGTTAGTACAATTTGTGTGATGGGTGGTAACAGATGTGAATATAGCTTATCGGACTGGGCCAACAAGCTTCTAACGGGTTGGTCTTGTACTAATTCAAGTAGTTTGAATGAAATCCCTTCACAAGAAATGTAAACCGTTAGTCTTATCGTGGGAACGGACCCCACGATTAGACTCCGGCATGAGAGTAAGTACACATTCTCGAGAGGGAAAGCAAGAGTATGTGTGTGTAATTATTAGAGAGAAAGTGTACCTTGTATGGGGATTAGAGCCCCTTTTATAAGCGAGGTTTACCGCCAGGTTCCCTAGATTCTCGCATGTAGTAGTTAATTCTGGGAGCCGGACCTGGCGGACAAGTGGTTCCGTGTTAATTATGACGCGGACATAAGAGGTCTAACGGTTGATGGTTCAAAATTGCCTGCGGTCTTACGCATCTGAGGTCCGGACCACGCCCACTTTCGTCATCGGGCTTCTGTGAGGTCAGTGGTTTGTAATCATTGGGCCTGAGCCCAGTATGTATATAGTATGTATTGGGCCATAGTATGTGTAAAGTATATATTGGGCCTAGTAGGCCTGTTATACATAATATACGTCATCAATATGCATTTTTGCATTATTATTTTTATTCAATAAGATCCATCATTATCTATACAAGGTTCATATTTCCTTTCTACGTGTCAGTTCACTCTTTCATGTGCACTTCAAAGCATCTTAGTTTTTAGGATACTATATAGAACTCCATTCGACAATGATTGTAAAAATGCTAAAAAAAACATATATATGAAATGTAGATGAATAAACAACCATAGCTTATAGATGCACAAGGAATACCTTTTAGGTTTGGAGGTAAAATTATGTGTTGTTAAATTACTTTATAATTGTTTGTTGAAAATTCATTTATTTTTGTTTAATAAAGTTAGAACGCTGAAGTTAGTTTTAACGAATTCATTAATTAATGGTTGTGATTTGCATATTCTTGAAGTTTTCATGCCATTTTTTTAACGAGATTCTCATTTTCGAAAAGGCTAAGTAGGTATGAACTTTTTTTAAAATCTTCCATTAGGCCAAGGTATACATGCGTAGAGTAATGTTAAGCACTGAACTATCAGCATCTTAAAATAGAGAGCTAATGCTTTGAATATAAAACCTTTTAACATAAAGAGTGTAGAATTAAATAAGGGCATAACATCACTGCTGTTTGCAGCAGGGAATTGTCTAATGTTTGTTTGAAAAATGGATTTTTTCATTTTCACTTTACAACCTTCAACTTATAGATTTTACATATTTGGCCCCTCATTCAAACCTAGCAGCAGACAAGTTATGTGCAGTTAACTGCATAGATGATTTTCCCATTAAATAATACTAGCGGGAAAATAAGATTACCCTAGAGATTTGAGTTTGACATATTTCCTTAATCCCTTTTGTCAATATGTTGTAGTGTTTAGAAACGGTAAGCTAATGTTCTTAAAAGTAAATTAAAATACACTCGATTCAGAGTCATATCAAATGTTAAATTGTTTCATAAATCTGGTCTTTCAACTATTCACACTCCTTCACATATGGTTATTTGTAACTAGCATAAATGTTTTTGGACTACCATAAATGTTTTTGGACAATTGTTGTCACAAAATCTCTTTTAGGTTAAAAAATAGATAAATATGTTGCTATTGTGAGGTTTACATTTGTTAATAACAATTCTTAAAATTTTTAAGTTGCATGTAATAATTGTTAGTTATTTAATTTATGAACCAGTGGGCACGATATATAATGTGAATAGTTCTACTTGCAATTTCATGAATGCTATCACGTGGATACATCAAGTTCATGTATTTCTCTAATGAGCTCTTCTGATTTTAATACATACACTAATTGTTTTATATGAAACTTTGACATTCTATACAGCGGCATACGTATCAGATTTTTTTTGTCTCCCTCTTTAGCGATGCAAAGTTCGGTCTTTAATTTGACTAGAGCGGTCGGTATGTGGTAGTAGTTGTAGGTGTATGATAAGGCGCTAGAAAGACGTTTGTCTTAGCATGTTTATGGCCACTTTTAACGAGGGATATCGTTTGCACATGAAGGTTCTTATTTTATATTTCTGTGATGAAACATTTATAGCATAATTCACGCTAAGAGTTCAAGCCAGAATGACTTTCTATTAAAACAGTTCAAGCCAAAATAAGGCAGATATTCATATTTAGTAATATTTTTGTAAGGGTTTTATTCTTTGTCTTGCAAGAGCAGCATGAGAAAGGAAAAAGACGTAAAAAGATCTCGTGACCCCACAAAAAGACATACCACTTATAAAAATGATTTTTTCCCAAGATTTTTCAGATCTTTTCCTTTTCTTCTTATCATTCTGCAAGACAAGATAAAAAATCTTTTTGTAAGCATCAAAACTAAAAGTGACAATCACATCGATTAAACAGGGTTACGGGTCAAAACACATTATGTTTCTAATGGATTTATATTTTATAGTATAATGTTAATAGCAAGTGATCATTGATTTACCAAACACCAATTCATTTCAAGTATCATTTAACGAAAAATATTCAACATATGTTGTAAAACGATTGTATAGTTTCATATATTAATATCGTTATTAAAAAAGTATGTTTAAAACACGTCGGTAATCCAATAAAAAAGCGAAGCAATGGTCTCTTTCTTTATATTAGGAACGACACGTTTCACCTGCTCCTTCCTTGTGTCCACAAGTGTTCCCATGTAGCGCAAAAAGAAGGCGAAACGCCGCCAAAGCATTGGTGATTTCATTATGTTTTTGTTTGATTATATTGCCTTTTTTGCAATTTTTTGGACTATATATTGTTTCATTTCTAAACTTTTACCATGTGCAACACAATTGGTTTATTGGTTTTGTTCTCCGTGCTTACTACCTCATATATCAACATTTTTTTCGTTCTTTTAAGAATTTCACGGGTCTTTTTACCTATATAAACATGTAGTTGCCCTTTCCTCCATTTTGAGAGCCTTAAACTATTTTGAGAGCCTTAAATGAAATAAATAAGTAAACGTTGGAATCTAGTAGCCATCCTAACTATTTTGAAAAATTGCCTTACACTTGGCGGTGCTTGAGGTTATAAGTTAACATGCAAATCAGCAAATCCAACAGCATATATATTAGTTAGATTTAAAAAAAATTACATATTTTTTTTGGAGGAACACTCATCTTTGAACTAATAAGGTGTGAGTAGCAAAATACAAGTTCTTTGCACCAATACAATCGTTTGTAACTGTCTTGGTTATCACCAACAGAGATTGAGGATAAATGTATACCAGTGTAACATAGCATTGAACGTGTTAATCTTAGCGGGCTAATATATCTTTGGTTGTCTTAGAAGATCGGTCGAGTATATATGGAAGTACATTCAGGGTGTGCTCACTGTGTAATAGTAATAGAGACCTTATGAATGTATATAAGCACCCTAAATGTTCGGTTATTTCATAATAACCATCCCTTTACAGACCCACAAGGACCTATTTCACAAACACCCCCTATTTAGATTTCAAAAAGTAGACTTTGCAAAAGTTTTCTACATAATAAATTATATTTGACTTCTGTAAAAGCTTTCTACAACCATAAAATGACAGCAAGAAAAAAATGACACCAGCAAGAAAAAAAATACCTTTATATCTTTTAGTTTTTCTTTGTCTTGGTAGACAACAGTCGTCGACTCACAGGTAACACCTTTTAGCAACTTCTTTGTTATTTCTTTCAATCGACTGCCGCAAATAATTACCATCACTAGCTGTGTGGGATAAGCAGGTGTTAAATTTTGGGGTATTAATATGTGGCAAACATGTCATTCTATCAATTGCTAATGGCTTTCAAGTTATGTTCAGTGCAGCGTTATTACAGGGGTTAATCATGGACAAAGAATAAAAGGTTTAAAGTTCCAAGACGCTCGTTTACCGAAGTTATTCTCATTTATCTTGATGAGTCATTTATAGCAAGTAGAGGGTCTTAGTGTAACTTAATCTCCTATTTAATAAGTCCCTTAATCTAGGGTTACAGACACTTGTGTGTGGTCATTTCTCACACACTCTTCTCTTCTCTTTGATCATTTCACCGATCTTGTCTCTTCTTTGTATTTGTATGATTATTGTCTCATTGACATTAATCTAATCTTGTAACATTTGGATACTATTGTTGATATAATCTAAGTTTCGACTATCGAGGCTTAGGTTTGAATAAAAGTTCTTCTGTTTACTTGTTGTTGTTGATACTTTGACATGGTATCGTAGCTTGTGCTCATAATCATTATTGATTCTACATCCAAGGGTTTCTTTGGAAACTTGGGGACATCTCTTCAAAGAACAACTTGGTGGTTTGTGGTTATTGCTATTGGCATAATCAATGGTTATTTCTTATTGTGATTTGTTCTTTCCGCTGCATATTGCTCTGTAAGTCTAAGTCTAATCTTCTTCAAACAAACAAGACTTAAGTCTTTGTGGGTGCAAACGGGTAAACTAACATCTTGATCCGCCACCGAGTGGTATGAATACCGCCTGTTTACCCCGTTCATGTGCTCGATGCTTGTTGTTTCTTAATTACAAAGTCTTATTTATTTCTTTATCCGCCTATCTCGCACTTGTCTTTATTTCTGTCTGTACCTTGTCTATCTTATCATATCTGTTTGTCTTATTGCTTGTACTATGGCTATTGGTGATGATAATATTGGTGGTGGTGGTTCTTCCACTGAGAAAAGCTTAACCTTTGGTGATGCTTTGTATTTACACCCCAATAACACAAATGGTACACCCATTATTACTATCAAACTCACTGGAACTGAAAATTACAAAATATAGAATATGGCCATGACCTTTGCCTTAAGGAACCATAATAAGTTGGGGTTTATTGATGGTACTTGCATAAGAGATGATTCAACCCTAGTCTTGCTAATCAATGGGATACTTGTAACTCGGTTGTGGTTACTTGATTCTTAACTCTCAACCGAACTATTTGTTCTGCTATATATGCTAAACCGCTTATGAAATGTGGAATGACCTTAAAGATACCTATGATAAGGTTGATGGTTCTGCTATCTTTAATTTGCATAAAAATATAAACTCTCTTAGTCAAAGTGGGTCCTCTCTTGCGATTACTATAACAACCTTAACTCTTTATGGAAACAATTTGATTGTATGATTAGCTTGCCTCCTTGCACTTGTGAGGTGCAAAACATTTTGAAAACACAATCACTAATCAAGTTAATGCAATTTCTTATGGGTCTTGATGACTCCTATGTTCCCATCGAAGCAATATTTTAACCGAGATCCTTTGCCTAATGTCAAAACCGCTTCTCTCGTTGTCTCGGAGAAGAATCTCACGTAAATGTTTCATCCGGGAATAGCTCATAAACCCAATGCTACGACTTTTCTTGCAAAACTTCGATGGTGGAAATTTTTGATAACAAAAAGGATTTAACAACTACAACTTTAAAAATTCGGTTTTAATGTCGGTAATAACTCAAACAATGAGGACCAAACATGAATCTCAAATGTACTAACCGAAAAACCTCGGTCACACCGTTGATAGATGTTATGATCTCGTTGGTTATCCTCATTGGATATGTTAAAAGGAATTTTAATTTAAACCCTTCAAGAAGAATAATGTTTTCACGACACTAATATTTCCACTAATAATGGAGCTAGCAACTCTCCTGCCTCTTTGTCTAATGAATGACTCTCTGCACTTATGAGTCTCGCTTAATGACAACAATGTGTCTTCGCTAATGCCAACGTGGCGTGTAAAAAATTTCGTGAACCTTCTTTAATGGCGTGTCAAGTTTAACATAAACTTTGATAAATTCTTTAACAACAACACTAAAACCTTATCCGAAACATAAGTCTTGGTTGGATTGTTGACTGTGCAAATCAAGACATGACCTGCTTTTCGCAAAATTTTAATTAATGTTGTTGACATTTCAAATCTTGGTCTAACCGCTGGTCATCCCAATGGTACTCGTGCTTTAATTACTAAAATTGGTGATTTAAAGGTCAATAATGACCTAACTCTTTTGATGTTCGTTGTTCCCGAGTACAATGTCATCCGTCATCTGCTCATAAGATTGCTAGAGACAATAAAATGTTTGTTGGCTTTAATGAATCTAATTGCTATATCTGATTTACATCAAAAATAATTGTGGGATTGGTAAACAATGCAATGGGTTATATATGTTTGATATTGATTCCACATGTAAGATTGCTTCTAATAACCGCATTTATTGCTTGTCATGTTTCTAGAAATCTGGCATCAAAGACTTGGTCATCCCTCCGACCAAGTCCTACATACTTAAGTCCACACTTAATCTTGATGGAACCTCGAATCGACCATCTTTGTGATACTTGCAATAAAGCTAAACAAACCGGGAACCATTTCCTTTAAGTGAACATAAATCAACTAAAATTGGTCAACTTGTTCATCTAGATGTATGGGGACCATATAAAATCACTAGCGAGATGGTTACAAATATTTTTGACCATTGTTGATGACTATTCTAGGGCGATGCCGGGTCTATATGCTTAAGGAAAGGACGATGTTTATGTTTCCATTGTTAACTTTACTCATATGCTATCAAATCAATTTGAACACAATGTTAAGATATTCTAAGTGATAACGGACGAATTTGTCAATAACAAACTTCAACACTTCTTTCATGAAAAGGGAATTTTACATCAAACCTCTTGTGTTTACACACCTCAACAAAATGGTATTGGCAGAAGGAAACATAGGCATCTCCTTAATGTGGCTAGATCCCTTATGTTTGTGGGGAATTACCCTATATCTTGGCCCGAATGTGTTCTAATCCGCTTATGTCATAAACAAAGTTACCTCTTCCGTGTTGTCCGGCAAGTCTCCTTCTTTCTTGTGTATGGGCATGACCCTTTACTCTCTCTCCTTAGAGTCTTTGGTCGCTTATGCTATGCCACCATTCTCAACATCTCGATAAATTTGGTAGTAGGTCCGAAAAAGTGTCTTTATTGGCTACTCAAATGAGAAAAAGGTTACAAACTCTTGAGCTTAGAAACAAAAACTATTTTTATTCCGTAGATGTCAAATTTATGAAACTGCTTTTTCCTTCAAAATGAAAAATTCTTTGTCAAACCTTTTGTTGAAACCTATGTGCCTAAAGATTTAAATCACAAAAATTTCTTTGACTCACAAATAAGTCCCAATGATGAAGGAGAGTGACATCCTATGATGATGGCACCGTGGTAAGTCATCCTACTAGGATTGATGAACCGGTTGCAACATCTATAGATGATAATACACACCGAGGGCACCATATCACATGAATCATATCTTGCCGATGCATCTTCCGATTCTCACGATACATCACCCGATTCACGAACAAGAATGAGGCTTGCCACCATCATCGTTAGAAGGTCAACCGAGTTTCTAAGTTGCCCATTAATCTTAATGACTTTATTGTAGAAGGAAAGTCAAATATGGTGTTGAAAAGGTTGTTAATTATTCTAATTTAAACAAAGATAATTACCGCTTTGCTTCTAGTCTTAATAAAAGTATTGAACCCACTGCTATGAAGAAGCTATCCTTGATAGTAATTGGGTTGATGCTATGAACTCAAATTGAGGCCTTAAATGAAAATCATGCTTGGGATATAACCGATCTCCCACCTAATAGAACTCCCATTGGTTACAAATGGATCTTTAAAATCAAATATAAAGCCAATGGTGAAGTCGATAGATACAAGGCTAGATTAGTTGTTAAAGGTTATAATCAAAGGAAGGAATAGACTATGATGAAACCTTTTCTCCTGCTTGTGAAAATGTCTCTTGTTAGATGTCTTATTGCTTTAGTCGTGAAAACAAATGGCCTCTTTTCCAACTTGATGTTAACAATGCTTTCTTGTATGGAGATCTTGATGAAGATATCTATATGACCATCCCTAAGGGTTCAGAATGAGAACAATAAAATAAAGTTTGCAAACTTGTCAAGTCCCTATACGGCCTAAAACAAGCTCCTGTGAAATGGAATGAAAAACTTGTCGTTGTTTTAAAGGAAAATAATTTTGTTCAATCTATCAATGATCATTCTTTATTCACCAAAAGAGAATAACAAGTTTATTGCTATGCTTGTTTATGTGGATGATATAGTCCTCATGAAACCAGATTGATGAGATAAACCTATTCAAAGAGTTTCTAAAATCAAAATTTCATATCAAAGACTGGGAAACTTAAAATACTTTCTTGGCATTGAGGTTTTAAAACTGGAATGACATTTGTCTCTCCCAAAGAAAATAATGTCTTGAACTCCTCAAAGAATTTGGTCTTCTTGGGTGCAAACTTGTGTCTACTCCTATGGAACCCAACTCGTCCTTCCATACACTCCCACCGCCGATGATCCCTACTTGTCAACATCACTGGTTATCGGGTTACTTGGGAAACTTATCTATCTCACCCATACAAGACCGACATCTCATACTCAGTTCATTATCTCGCACAATATATGCATTCTCCATTAAAATCTCATCTAGAATGTGCCTCAATGTTTCGAGATATCTAAAAGGAGCTCCACGAAAAGGTCTAAGATACAATTTCAACAACTCGAAAATCATCTTGAAGGATATAGTGATGCGATTGGGCGAATGCAAGAAAACCGAAAATCATCATGTGTTATTGTGTTTTCTTTAATGATTGTTTGATCTCATGGAAAAGTAAAAAAAAACACTCTTTCAAAATCTTCTCTACAAGCAGTATAGATCTATGTCTCACTGCGCTTGTGAAATCATTTGGATTCAAAAATCTTAAAGGATCTAAAAGTTGATATCAATCTTCCGTTAATCTTTTTGTGATAACAAACCCGCTTTACAACTTGTCATCAATCCTGTTTTCCATGAAAGATCAAAACACTTTGAAATTGATGTCCACTTCATCGTGGGAAAAATTGCAAGAGGAGTTATAAGTGCCAAAAGATTGGCTCTTCAAACCAAACTATGAGACATACTTACTAAAACCTCCTGCTTATCAAAGATAAATTCTTGTGTGAAAATTGATATTGTTTGATATGTTTGCTCATCGTTAAGTGGGAATGTTAAATTTTGGGGTATTAATCTGGCAAACATGTCATTCTATCAATTGCTAATGACTTTCAAGTTATGTTCGGTGCATGGTTATTCTGAGGGTTAATCATGGACAAAGAATAAAAGGTTTAAAGTTCCAAGATGCTCGTTTCTCAAGCTATTCTCATTTCGTTGATGAGTCATTTATAGTCGTTAGAGGGGTCTTAGTGTAACTTAATCTCCTATTTAATAAGTCCCTTAATCTAGGTTACAGAACACTTGTGTGCAAATCATTTCTCACACTCTTCTCTTCTCTTTGATCATTTCAACGATCTTGTCTCTTCTTTGTATTTGTATTATTGTCTCATTGACATTAATCTAATCTTGTAACATTTTGGATACTATTGTTGATATAATCTAAGCCGACTATTGAGGCTTAGGTTTGAATAAAAGTTCTTCTGTTTACTTGTTGTTGTTGATACTTTCGTACAGCAGGTTATTCAGTAGTCAGATTGCAACTATGCAGCATCGATTGCAAATTAAGAACTTTTAAGGCAAAGCCATACAAAACAGATGCTTGATCTCAGAAGTTATTTATACACAGCAAAAACACGTCACACTAATACAGTTTCAAGATAAGCCAAAGACCGTTTATCAAATAATTGATCTCTAAATAGCATACTGAAGTACAAAACATGGGATGACAGATGATATTCTAACACCATAAGATTGTCTAGCTATCATCATAGCATAACATAATAACATACAATAATAACATTTTGACCAGATAGATATCAAAGACCTACACTAAGCTAGGTATTCCCATTCAACTTTCAAATCTAAAAAGCAACCTGTCCCGTCAATTCTATGTGTACTGTCACTTTTGATTTTCGAAGGGAATCTGTAACGTCCTTTCAAAACAACTTCCCCAGATTGAACATCAACCAACTCTGCTTCGATCACAAGCGAGCCCTCTTTCGGTACAGCCAGCTTAGATCTCCTCAATGGAACTGGGCCAGGCTTTATAAGTGAATGAGGGTTGGGTTCAAAGAGGGATACCATGTGGAAACCCTTGACAATACTATCATCACTATAAGGAAATTCGTCGCCATAGTATGCAAGTATTTCCCCATGAACCTCAAGACGTGTATTATCAGTCCCAAACTCTACCTCCAAAGTGGTATCTACTGCATCCTTTAAAAGGATGCAGTACATCAATGCAGACCAATCCTTACCATTAATAATAACACCACCACACTTGCCATCTCCTTCATTGTCCCAAAAATCCGACACCTTTACTTTCTTCGTTGCCATGGGAAGACAAAAAAATGCATCCGCCTCCTCAGTAGTAACAAGAAGTTCCGCACGAATCAATAAATGGGAGGAAGGCAACGGAACTGAATGACGAGCATTAATTGGATTGCCGAGGGATACAAATTCATGGTTACTAATATCTATGGAATTATACCATTCACCTTCGAATAAAGAAACAAGCCCACAATCAGGTAGTACTGTTGGCCCCCATACATCTGATAACAATCCATACTTATCTTGTACTTCAATGAACCCGGACAGCTTAAGACTTTTAAAATTTAAATCTTTGGTAATGCGTGGATGAATTGCAACAATCTCAAATCGGGAGTTTTTTGGTGGATCCCTGATGAAGATTAAAACATCACAAATTGAAATAAAAAAAATAAAAAAATACAGCTATAGATAACCACGCTGAAGAGTAGACAACGAATTCTACAATACAGAAATCGGTTGGTTATGCAAAGTCATTGTCATGTATACATTAAAGTAGACCTGAGAAAACACTTGTGCAAAGACATATTATAAATGCTAATTTAGAGAACCATCTTGAATTTCTAAGGAGTACCATATAGCCTCTATACCCTCATGTTATCTTTCTTTATCCGAGCATTATTATTTTACTATGAGCATAAGTGACACTCATGTCAATAATACTTCTATTACAACATATGTCTTGTGAAAAATACAATCACTAATCATCCTACATAAACCGCAATGTTTCATTAAAAAATAAAAAAACTTTATTTATTTTAAATTACACACAAACAAGAAGTCAGTAAAAGAATTTTTGTTTTTGCACATACAAGTCGTTAATTTTTGCCTGGTTGGCCTAACCAATGGGATATGGTCAAAGATCCATGAACAGACCGATTAATTGGGACTAGTCGGCCTGGAATAGCGGAATTACCTGGGCAAAGAAGGAAGAACGGAATCATAACAAGAAATGAAAAGATCCTTAGGTCCCATTCGCTTTTCCAAATCTAAGAGTAATTTATTAAGTGGTTTGTTTGATGACTCCCCAGATATGGAAACCTACACAAAAGAAGGAAGTTATAGATTGTGGAAATGTGACTAACTTTGTTTTTTATACTACTGTGATACTTTGATTCGAGTCATCTAAACTTGATTTGGTTTCTGAAAATTTCCTTTACACTTTATTTTTTCATAGTGAATTATTTAACCGTCTACAGATTCAATATTATATGGATGAGTTTTAATACTATCTTAAAACACAGAAACCAATCTAGTCCCGCATAACAGATTCTTGGAAAAAAATACCTGGCCCGAGAAATATACCGAGTGATCCCCAAGAGATGAAAGCACTTGCCCATTACCGCTGCAGTTGCCTTACAAAGTATTAATCGGCTTGTCTCTGCAACAGACCCAACCTGCCAAAACATTTGAAGTAATGATAAATCCCAACAAAAATATAGGAATACTTTTTAGAATTCAAATTAGTTCTTAAAAAATTAACTTGGTTAAAGAGAACCAGAAATTAAATTCAATATTGTATGAGAAAAAGCATTGGGTCAATGGTCTGCTTTTAACTTTCAGAATTTATAGGCTAATACGAAACAGGCGTCACATTTTCCTTTTTGAAAATCATTTTTTTTTTGTTTGAAAATTCATTTTAGTTTAAGAAAAGCTGAAATTAGGTTAGAAAAAGCATATGTACATGTATATAGTATATACCTCGATCGGTGAATAAGAGGAATTGTAATTGGTAAATTTCGAGCTAATTCGATGCAGGTATCGACACAAGATATGCGGCAAGACAGATAAACATGACTCTTCCAGAACCTGAAAAAGAAAGTTAGATTATGATTACAGATATACAGTAACATAATTTACAAAATCATATTTATAATTAGGAAATTTTATAGAAACCAAACTTTTCACTTTATGTTTCTTCTAGGTTCGTGAAAAGTGTCTCATCAACTAAGGTTTTCTATATATGTTCAATAACCTGAGTAAACTTCAGTAAATGCATTCCCAAGGCACGTCCTTCATCTTTCTCCAATACTTCAACTCTCCAACATCAAATCTGAAACCTGTTGCAAAATTATATTTATAAGCAAAAAAAAGTTGGGGTCGAGATGAGAAAGTTGTAACTAAAATGAAAAGAAACGAAATTCATACATTATTTAACTTGTTGAGTTCTTCACCAGAATTCGCCAAAACTTAAAGAACTTGATTTTTTGTATTTAGAAGAGACACAAAGGTATTTCCCTGTATATCAATGAAGAGCAGATAAAAAAACAAATTCGATGTGAAGATATCAAATCAGTTAGAAATGCAATAGCAAAACACCTTTTCGTTTAGCATATCATCTACATTGAACGTACAATCAACCATTCTGTGTATTTTCAAGTATTCATACCTGTTGAACACGAAGTCAAAACATTGAACATGAATAAGTAAACATTTGGAAAATTTGGAAATAAATGTTTGACTGTAGAATATTAACATTTACCACTCTACTTGCATTGTTAATACTTAATACTGATAGCTAGCATACGTACTATAAGGGTAAAAAAGTTATAAAAGCATGAGAATTATACCTAAGAGCACAGCAAAAAACCCGTTCAGCAGTATACCCTGCAGCCTTGCCTGAAAAAACAAGAATTGTGAAATTTAGCCATTTTAAAATCGATCAAGTTATAATATTAGTTTAATTGATTATTTGGGATATGTTTTGTCTCTAACGGGTTAGGAAAAACATATAATTTTAACTAAAAACGAAACAGATCAAACAGGTTGAAAGCTAGATTATTTATTCACGAAAACAAATAAAGAATTAATGAACAATCTCCGGTATACCTTGTTTTACAATTGAATTACAACGAGTTAGAGCCTTTTCTAACAAATATACCAGCTTTCCCGCTTCAGCATGAGTTCGATATCCTGCAAAACTTAATCCACGGTGTTTTGCAGTGGGGATCCAACCAGCATGTTTAGCAACCTGGAAATAAAAAAAATCACACTCAACTTTTCAACTTTAATTTTTTTGACAAAAAGCATGCCGCTGAGTTACTTACAGCACAGCACATGTCAACAAACTTCTGATGTCGTACAAGATTCAAATAAACTATCCAATCTGCTCCTTCAACATTAAGTTCATACCTGCAAAGGTAGACAAAAGACATTAAAGAAGATATATGCTAGCCAATTGATATATATGTCTTGATAAACAAAGCAACTTAAGTACCACAAAATCTTGAGACTATCTCTAATATCACAGGTATCTCGCTTCCCAAAATTAAGAGATTTTCGTTTTCTTCTAACTTTAGAGGATACCACTGCATCTCCATCTCTTATATCAAATGACAAGGACCTATTCCATATGTCTGGACAACGAGATATGGCATCCCTCTGAAGACGGAAAATTTCAAGATTTCATATTCATACAATATATATGTATATATATATATATATATATATATATATATATATATATATATATATATATATATATATATATGTGTGTGTGTATATGTAACGATTAAACATAACAAGGAATCTAAATCAATGCACACATATTGTTGGATCGATATACTTTAATCAAACTAACTTAACTAGCTTGTTAAGGTTTAATAACCTCGGATAAATCCTAAGTTATTAACAAAGAAACACGAGCAATCTTTATCAAGTCGCGGAATTTACTTAACAAAGCTAAGAAGAATAACTTTATTATAAACTCTAAATCGCTTATTATGCAGAGATACTCTAATACAACTCTAAGATAATCGAACTTTCTCTAAAACACTAATTCGTAAACTCTAAAACTCTTTTTACGAAATCGCACCTCTAATGCCAATCTAGGAGTCCTTTTATAGGCTCAAGGATATCCTAGTCGGTTTACAATTGATAACCTTGTACGACAAGTAATCTAAACATGGAATACAATTCTTTCCATAAACGAATATATGATTCTTTTGTTCTAATAGTACTTTGACTTTATCTTGCGGTGCTTTGACTCTGTCTTTAGCGATTACTTTGACTATTTGACTTTTCCGGTTCTTTGCGCGACACTTTCTTGAGACTTTCATATCTTGACACTTTCATATCCCAACAATCCTCCCCTAACTTGAATTCTACTTGCTTGACTTCAAGTTCCTTTATGAATATATCTTTAATGACTTCATCGTTAAAAGCGGATTGTTTCTTAGTCTTTAGATTGTATCTCGTAATATCCGTGCTTGTCAAAGTATCTCTTAGAATTGTTCTTTCCACAAAGAAACATCCAAAGAACCTCCATCTTTTGAGAACACAAACAACATATGACAAATTGTACATTAATTCGGTTTAAGTTGCATACTATTCTCATCACTTTCAAGTGAATCATTGAAAATAATGGATTTAGATCTCTTTACCAAAGCCATTATCTCCGGAGTAGCCAAATGTTTTGGTGTGTAAGACCATGGTACATTGATAACCATATGATTTTAGCAAACCACCGACTATCAACAGATTTGTTTTGTCTTTACCAAAAGTGCACCCTTACGGACTAGTTAGTTCTTCTATCTAATGGTGAACTAATTACCAATAATGGTTTTTCCACGACCTTTACCACAAGCCATTATCTTGTAGGCTAGCCAACTCTTCACATTACCGATATGGTGAGTTGATTACCATCCAACTTATTAGCAAGTTGTCAACTAAAAGCGGATTTGATATATCTTTACGTAGCCGTTTGCTCATGGATTAGTCAATCCTTTTGTAACCATGGTGGATTGATAACCTATTGATGTTATCATCACAAAACCATTTATTCAACCTTTATTTCAAAATATTTATTACTTAGCAAAAGGTTTCTTCTAAAATTTATTTAACTGGTTTAGTTCAATAAACAGTACTTTGATGAAATCTTGTCGATAAGCGATACTTTGAATAAAAGTACTAATATATCAAAAAGTATTTATTCTAAAATTCATACCAGGTCATTGATCATTCTCGACAATAGTAGTCCGGTTGATAAACAAATTGATAACCATGCAAGCGGTTTCATTATCCTCTTCTACTTCCAATCCATGCTCTAGCATTCTTCTCATGAGCTCAACTGTAAGAGGGTATCTTCTTTCGCAAACATGTGTATCATTGTTCCATTTTCTAGCTCAAAACATGAACTCCAGATTCTTCAAAGAATCTCCAAGAAACTATTTCCCAGCTTTCTTGATTCTTCCGGATATCATCGTTCTCTTCTTCGTTTCCCACATAGTTATGAGATCACCATGTAAAACCAATCCAATCCCTTCTAATGGATTATCTTCAAAATAAGCCTTCACAACATGATATAAGTAGAATAGGTCTACTCTATCTATAATATGCATAAATCCATAGCCTTTTGAAAACTTTGAAGCTTTCATCTTCTTTATGAAAAACCATGTAATCTCCATTCTTAGATTTCACAACTTTGAAAACACTAATCTTTGATCTGTTCATCTTCATGTCATCATCTTCCTTTGTATAATCAAAATCTACTACTACGAGATAATTCTTTAATTCATCACTAGTCTCGGATCTTAATTCAACCTTTTCTTTCTTTGAAAACCGAACATCAGTAACTTCGCTTTTTCTTTTTCTCTTTAACCTCTTCTTCCTTTCGGCTTCAAATCCAATAAGCTTCTTCTCCAAGTCTTTAATATCGCAACACTCTTCTTATAAGCACATTTGACAGATCATAGAGTCTTTTCATATCAACATAATTTAGCTTCTGCGATCCTTTATATCCTCGCTTTTAAATATGCCATCATTGCATTCCTTTCTTTAGCTAAATTAGGTCTTCTTGACATAAATATAACAGTGTGTAGGAGATCAGAAGGTTCGTGATTTCAAAGATCTAATTCATCTTGCAACTTTTGAGTCGCTTCTATTACGAGCTTCTTGAGCTTCTGTTCTTCTCTATCTTTAGCATTTAACTCTTCTTGAACTTTTCTAGGCTGCGACTTCATTCCTAGCAACTTCAATTGCTCTAAGTTCGCCAAAGTTAGTTTCTTTTTCTTGGTTTCAACCAGAACACCTTTCCCTTTGTCTTTAAGATCAATTTCAGGTTGAGAAGCTCTTGGTTGTTCTTCTTCTTGTACATCTCTAATAGTAACTCCTCCTCTTGGTTGTGACAAATCTAACATTGTAGCAATTAATTCATCATCACTCGCAGAATAAATAGGTTTGAATGTAGCTTCCTCCTCTTCCTCTATAACAGTTGTAGAAGGACCAGCTTCTTCTTCAAAATTCAATACCCTTGGAGTTATTGGTGTTATTTCTTCTTGTCTAGATGTATCATGAAAAACAGTACTTTGATGTTCAGTTCCTTGGTCATCAGTGCCTTGAACTTGCACTTCCTCTTGTTCCTCAGAATCTGAAATAATATTTTCTGCAGTACTTACAGATTCTTTCTTCTTTGTAACATCTTCTTTCAAATTTTCCTTTTCCAAATTCCTCCCCAAGTTGACAGAAGATGATTTAGGAACCTTCTTTCATTTTAAGTCCTTTCGAAGTTGTTTACGATGTTTGTTTTCCTCTTTAACCCATAAGTTGAAACCTTGAATATAGGGTTTAATAAAATTCCTCAACCAGATATATTTACGCCTCAACTTCCTAAGTGCTTTAGCTTGACTCTCAACAGTCTTGTTCAACCTAACTAGCTCCCTTGTCAAAGCATAATTATCCAAAGTCAAACCTTCACGGTATAGTATGATCATCACCTTGAAGATGTGAATGTTCCTCCGAAGCAGAGGCGAACGTTGAGGAGATGGAGTAGGTGTTTTCTCAATCTGCTTGAACCTCGTGGCTTGGAGAAACAAGACCAGAAGATGCAAGACCTTCAATAGAAGCGATTGCAGATGCAAGACTCTTGAGATGAGACTTTGTGAAGCGAGACCTTCACTTTCTTCATCCTCTCCGGCTTCATCACGTCTGACTTGAACAACTTCCATCATTGTAGTAGTTAATGGAATATCTCCACCTCCGAACAAATCACTTCGCCTAGCCATAAATGTAAATATTTTGGCTTGTTGCACAATGACAGTAACAAAGCAAGCGGGTTTTGGAATATCACCAATTGCTTGTTTAAGAAAACACATACAAACCTTGGGTACATCAACCATTTTGACCCGGAGGATATATGTGATAGCATCCCATCCAAAATAAGCCTCGAAAAATTAAACATTCTCGTCGTAGCTAAACCAACCACTGCGGATGCTATATTTGACCAAACCGCTCCCTAAGAAGTACTTTTAGAACTTATGCAATGGGCAAAGACATGAATCAAGAACTTCCATTGAGGGCGAATAATGCTTTCTTGAATGTTTGTTACATCAAAGATCCTTCATAACCAAGATTCCTAAAAGTATCCCAAATCGCTTGCTTGTCGAATCGAATAACCCCATCTTCATCACCAAATAATAAATCTTCTCGAATAGAGGCTTTCGTAATCTTGATAGTCCAGTCCAAAGAATCGTTGATCTAATATAATATTCATCCTCCTCCATATTATCTCTTGCATTAGCCCAAAATTCTTGAATCCATGGTTCAATTATATTCGCTCAACTAAAAGAGCATAACTAATAAGCGACCAAGTAAGATAATCAATAATATCATAAAAAGCCACATTCACCTCGAGTCTTGTCCAAATTAGCCACCATATTGTGCTTTGAAACAGTTAAATGATTCACCATTATTGAATAAGTGAGCACAATAAAGATTTTGATCGAATAATAAAGAGATGGTGATTGGGAGATAAGTATAGAAAAGATGTGAAGTAATAATATGAGAGCGAAAATCGAAAGTAGTTATTTATAGGTGGGATTTGAAAATCACACCTATAATAACAAAGTTACCGTTACTATCAATTACCCATCAATATTACCGTTGGAACAAGCTTTAATCGACAAACAAGACTTTCCACATAAGCGATACTTTCCCAGCGGTACTTTCCAACCGGTAGATTTCAGGAAAAACAAGATTTCTGCCAAATACCTTCATATAAACTAAGTATAAACAAGCATCCTCCCTCAAGCAATACATGGGACTATACCTAACAACTTATAGTCCTCCCTTAAACATAGCTTAGTAGTTAATCATTCCAATGCTCACGACCAGTGATTGAATCGTGACACATCAAAACCTTTGTGAGTAAATCGGCTACATTGTCATCCGTGTGAACTTTAACCACATTAATGAGCCTATGCTCATAGCAATCTCGATAAAGTGATGCCTAATCGAATATGCTTTGTCTTGGAATGATACAGATTCTTCACAATACAAATGGTACTCTCATTATCAATATTGATAGGAGTATTCTTAAAATTGAACCCATAGTCAAGAGTTGATTTTGCATCCACAAAACTTGACCACAACAACTTGCAGCTGACTACATATTCGACTTGATAGATGATGTTCTTTGCAATTGTCTCGCTTTTGCATTGCCGTGAGACTAACCTTCTTCCAAGATATTGGCATCCACCGTTGTGGATCTTCTATCATAATTATCACTGCATAGTCACTATCTCGAAAAAGCTTCCAAGTGAAAAGGTGACTCTTTAGGATACCACAACCCCAACTTAGGTTGTTGTTTCAAATAACGAAAATTCTTTTTCGCATTCGGTGAGAGATCTTTGGTGAGACTTGATATCTTGCACATAGACAAACCGCAAACATGATATCGGGCCTTGATGCGAAGATACATAAGAGAGCCAATCATAGATCTGTATAACTTGACTTCAACAGTGTCCATCTTCATCTTTGCCCAAAGAATTTATAGATTTAATAGGTGTAATGTGACCTTCATATCATCGAAATTAAACTTCTTAAGTATATACAGAATATACTTGTCTTGACTAATGAAAATTCCTTCCTTTGTCGCTTAACACGAAGTCCTAAAAAGAAAGTTAACTCTCCCATTGAACTCATTTGAAATTCATTCGCATCACCGCTCAAACTCCTTAACCATGGACTGTTTGGTAGCCCAAAGATGATATCATCAACATAAACTTGAACTAACATGATATCCTTCTTGTCTCTCTTGATAAACAAAGTCTTGTCTATAGCTCCCTCCCGTATCCATGTTGTAATAAGAATGTAGAGAGCCTCATACCAAGCTCTAGGTGCTGATGAAGACCATAAAGAGCCTTAACCACCTTATAGACTTTGTTTGGATGTTTAGGATCTTCAAAACACGGAGGTTGTTTCACATACACCTCTTCCGTAATAGTACCATATAGAAAGGCACTCTTGACATCCATCCGGTATACCGAAAACCCATGTATGAAGCAAATGCAAGAAATATTCTAATAGCTTCGATCCTTGCTACGAGAGCAAATACCTCATCATAATCTACCCTTTCCTCCCTGTCTATAACCCCGAGCAACTAACCTTGCCTTGTTTTTGATAACATTGCCTCTTTCATCTCTTTTGACTCTAAAACCCATCGGTTCCAATAACTCTCTTCCCATCCGGAAGATCACATAAACCCAAACTTCTTGAAGTTTAAATTGAAGAAGTTCTTCTGCATAGCTTCAACCCAAACTTTCTTTAGTCAAAGCTTGAGCAATATTCTTGGGTTCCTCTTGAGAGATGAAACAAGTAAATAAGCGAGTTTGATGGTCCTTATGATTTAGCTTTGTTTTGTTTATACACAAAGCTAAGTAAAGCATTGTGAGGTTTTGTGAAACCCTTAGCTTTGTGTCTTGTCATAACTCCAGTAGAAGGACCAATGATTTGATCAAGAGGATGATTCTTATGAACTGTAAAATAGAGACCGTGGAACTTCATATGTATCATCAAGTTAGTATAATCGGCACCTTCATTGGAATCGTGAAAATACCTTCATCTTCAAGCTCATCATCGGTTTCTTCTAACCCGTGCATGGTAGGATCATCTAAATCATCTAAAATATCGGCAACAGTGCAAGAAGCTTTGGTGAAAATCTTGTCAAAATCTTGTGAGAGTACTGCAGTCTTGTTCTTCTTCTTTGCCTCTTCATAAGCTCTCCATTGTTCATCGGTGTAAGAATGTGCTAAAACATCTTGAAGAAGCATCGATTAAGTTCCTCTTGAATAGATTGATCCTCGCAGATAATGAGGATTGTGGTGCAATGATGCTTTGTTTTGGAGAAACAAGACTTTGCTTAGGAACAGCGATACTTTGTTTTGGACTTACAGGATCTTTATCGTGAACAACATCGGTCTATATGAACATCATGAACAACATATTGAATATCTTCTTCATTGTGCAAAGGTTGATTTTCTTCTCTAACAGAACATAATTCATCGAAGGAGATAAAATCTCAAGATCAAACATCAATCGGGACCTTTACCTTTCTCATTGTCTTGATCTTCTAAAAACTCAACATGAAGACAATCTTGAATCTTCTTAGTAACTCATTGTATACTCTAAAGCCTTTCTTTGTTAGTGCAATATCCCAATAAGTAACCTTCTTGGACTTGCCATCAAACTTTCCCAGCATTATCAATGGTGTTCAATATAGTAAGAGGGCATCCAAAAGGCTTCATAAAGCGAATGTTGGGTGTATTGCCCATCGACAATTCATAGGGTGTCTTCATCGTGGTTTGGTGGACGAGACCCTGTTGAGTACATAGCATGCAATACTTACGACACGCCCAAAATTGAATAGGGAGATGGGAATCGCTAGCATTGTCCTAGTTGCTTCAATCAATGTCCTATTCTTCCTCTCTGCAACACCATTTCTTTGTGGTGTTCTAGCAATACTAAACTCCTCTTTATGCCTTTATTAGCACAAAAGTCATCCATAAGCTTGTTCTTGAACTCGGTTCCATTATCGCATCTAATACCTCTAACCTTGAGTCTTAATTGGTTTTCAAGTGCTATAATTAGTGTCGAATAGCATCAAAAGTATCATCTTTAAAACCCAACTGAATCTACTACAATCATCGATAATAACCAAACAAGACTTCTTTTATTTAAACTTGCCACGAGACGGTCCAAATAAATCCATATGTAACAGACTCAATGGTTCTCTAATAGTTCTTTCCTCAAGCTTCTTGCGAAGCTTTGTGTTGTTTACCCTTCTTGCATGCCAAACATGATTGATCATTCTTGTAAGTCTTTGAAGGTAAACCTCTAACTAAATTGCCTTTGACCGGTTTGTTGATGTTCTTAAAATTAACATGGCCCAATCTTCTATGCCATTGATGTGCCTCTTCAGATGTTACTTTAGCCACCAAACATGTGGCTCTTCCATAGGAATGTAGACTCTTCATGTCTAAACTATACACATCATTTGTCCTTGGTACTCTAAGTACTACCAAGTCATCATCAACGAGGTTTGAAGTCGAAGAAAGGATGAGACATTACGTGTCGTGAATAATACCGGATGCTTTTTATCACAAATTTGAGAGGCCGGACAGGTTGAACTTTAGCTCCTTCACATATCGACATTCTCAAAATCGAGTCTTCCGCTTTAATTGTTCCTTTCGGTAATCCTTCCTCCTGGGATCATTCCCAAATGCAACTTTTCCTCCACTAATATTTCTAAAATCGAGACGGGATCTCTTTATCGCTGTCATACTTCGAGCAACCACTATCCACAATAAGATGATCTTTAAGCTCCTCTTACAGGTTGCCCCGCACATAAAGAAAAGAGTTAGAAACTATTAGGAACCCAAGCCATTCTTGACTTGTGTTCCCTTGAAGAGTTACAAACTCAAATTCTTTGAGTATGTAATTCCACTATCTTTCAAATGATGATCCAAAATTATCTTATGATTTTTAGCATGTGGATTTTCAAAACTCTACGGTTTTCAACATAAATCTCTTTCACCGATTTTTAGCATTTTCTTGTGTCACAAAAACATCGATTCACTTTTTGTTGAGCGTCTTTGTATGTCCCTCGCAGATACTTTCCTTTTAATCCATTCGGTTTTAACAGTGGTTCTGTGATCTAGATCCCTATATGAATTGTGATACCTTCTAGGTTGATAGTGAGATCTCCTAGAATTTCTATCCCAAGTAGGGTTTTCAAGATTACCTTGTTTAGCGCACTTTGGAAAATCTTGTGAGATCTTGAAGGTCTTCTACGATGTGGGTATCTATGATCCGGTTTGAAGTTTCGTGATTAACCCTATGTGAATTAGTCCAAAGCGGTTTGTGCTCTCTAGGTTTCGGTTGGTTGACTTATTCCTTGGAAACTTGCTTAGATATTACGAGTGTTTGTCACAATCTTTGATTAAGTGAGTAGGACTATAACACACAAAACACGGTTTTGACCCATATGACCAAAGTGATTTCTTCTATGTCTATGCCCAAAATTATTTTGCCTTCTTGATGGTGATAAAATCTGTTTTGACCAAAATTATCCCAAAAGGTTTAGCAAGATCTTGTTTTGAAAAGGTTTTGCGTAAGTAATGCTTGTTGAGCGAGACTTTGGTTTGAAAGTCTTGCTTGATTCTCGAACATTATTTTCAGCACGTTTCTTTGGGTTTCGGACCTAGATTGAGCAACAAGCTTCTTCCTAAACTCTAGACTATCTACACCATAACGAGAAACATCGGGCCTAGAAGGTTGATGACTAATGGGATGAGGAACGACATGATAACCATTGTCTTTCTTATATTCGGGGTGGTTCACTTATTGATCCTCATTACTAGATGTATCTACATAGTTAATGAGTTCATCATCACTAGTGGTTATGTCCTCAAAAACACCATCATCACGATCACTAGGTTGGTTTTCATCTATGTTACTAAAGTCCATTCCAAATCCTAAGCTGTTCTAATGTAAGCCCTTCTACTGCTTTTTCAACATAAGCAACATGGGACAAGCCGGACTCTCCCAAGCGACAAACTTAGCTAACAAATCATCTCTTTCCTTAGTTAATTTCTCAATTTGACAATTTTACGGTTTAGTTTCCATTCACTAAGTTTTAGCGGTAATCCCGTTGTTCATACTTTTCATTGAAGCCATTTCATTATTTTCATGTGTTATAATTTTAGCTTCTATAGACTCTAAAGTGATTTGATAACTTGCTACCTCGGACCTAGCCCTAATACAATTATCTCTTTCAATCACATAATTGTTAAGCGGTTTAGATAAAACTCATAACAGTTTGAGCATACCTCGAGATAGGAGGCCGAGTTGGTGAAGTAGCCACCATAGCAAGAAGAACAGGATCATCTTCACTTTCTTTGCTCCAATCAAATCCTCCAAAGCCATCATCGATTCCAAAGCGGCATGTTGATTCTTCATCAAAAGCGATTGCTCGGTCAATGCTTCCACCGTGTCTTCAATTTGTATCTTCCATCGCTACCATCTGATGAAGTCACCGGTTCATCATCAAATTCTTCACTCCGATCAACTTCGATAACTTCTCTTGAGCAACCAAAGCCTTTGTTTGATTATTGGAATTTCCTTGAGCTCAAGTTTAGGCTTCTCGGATGTTACATTTGTGATACTTAGCAAACCCGCATTCCCTTGCAAAGTGACCGGTCTTTTGACAATTGAAGCATTCAATTTGAGATTTGTCAAAAGTGATTCCTTGTTTTGGTTTGAAATCTATACTTTTGCTGTCTTCTTCATGTACTTTTGATCCTTGCGGTGATCATAGAAACTTGCCACACGATATCAATTTCTTCAAGTGCATCTTCTTCAACTGTGCTAGATCCTCTTCATAAGTGACGGTAAGCTTGCTTGTTGTGCAAAGAAAGAGCACACAACTTCATCCGAGTGCAAAGTGGTAGATGGTGGGGCTTCTTGAGCATATGATGGGGATTGTAAACAACATGCTTTGAGAAGCGATGCTTTGAGGAGAAGCGATACTTTTGGAAGTCTCGCTCTTCTTCGAGATGATAGAAAAGCAATCTTGTGAGATTTGGAATTTGGTTGACCACTCATCTCATGTTCATACACCTTGATTGATGATAGAGATCATCAAAGTCCATAACATCCAATCCTTGTTATCCTCGATCATAGTAGCAATCACATGCCATGTAGATGGCAAACTCCTTAGAAACTTCAAATTAGCATCCTCAATGATACTTGTGCCTTGTATAACTCCAACATGTTGAGGAGATTACGAAACCTATCATATGCGACATCAAGACTCTCTTTCTCCCTCGTGAAAGTTTCAAGCTGTTGTTTGAGAAGTTTACGTGCATCTTCTTAGAGGCTTCATTCCTCCAATCTGGTCTTGAGAGCGGCCAAAGTCTGCTTAGCATCTTTAGCATCATGAAACTTGAGAAGATGACCATCGGAATGGCGGACAAGAGAATGTTTAGAGCCTTCTCTTGATTCCTTAGGGTTGTTCTTTGGTAAGGCGCCTTTGGTGTCAGAGGTTGTCCGGGAACAACAATGGGATCTGAAACTACTTCATTCCCATTCACAATTACATTCCATAAAGCATGGTGCGTAATGGCAATATCTTGCCTCATCTTCATGCACGAGATCATATTCTCCTTCTTGATTATTGGAATTAGGTGAGGTGATTGAGGGTGGTGGAGCGACTTGATCGACATCTTGAATATTGTTGAAGTAGGGTTTCTTCCTAGTCGAGTTTCCACACAAGCTACGATACCACTTGTTGGATCGATATACTTTAATCAAACTAACTTAACTAGCGTGTTAAGGTTTAATAACCGGATAAATCCTAAGTTATTAACAAAGAAACACCGAGCAATCTTTATCAAATGCGCTGAATTTACTTAACAAAGCTAAGAAGAATAACTTTATTATAAACTCTAAATCGCTTATTATCACGGATACTCTAATACAACTCTAAGATAATCGAACTTTTCTCTAAAACACTAATTGTAAACTCTAAAACTCTTTTTACGAAATCGTACTCTAATGCCAATCTAGGAGTCCTTTTATAGGCTCGAGGATATCCTAGTCGGTTTACAATTGATAACCTTGTACGACAAGTAATCTAAACATGGAATACAATTCTTTCCATAAACGAATATATAGCTTCTTTTGTTCTAGCAGTACTTTGACTTTATCTTGCGATACTTTGACTCTGTCTTTAGCAAGATTACTTTGACTATTTGACTTTTTCGGTTCTTTGCGACTTACTGACTTTCATATCTTGACACTTTCATATCCCAACACATATATACCCGAAATTCATCATTGCTGGACTTTACTAGAACTTTGGAATATTCAAGCATACGAATGAACGTGTCTCTGACATAATTTGGTCGAATAATATCCACCTCCGCTCCCACGACTGAATTCCAATTTGGAGATTCATAATCCGGAATTTCTACTATTACCTTTTTCACAAGAAGTTTCGGTGCCCATGTGTCTATGCCATCTCTTAGCATCTTATGAAGACTCTGCAAGGAAAAAAGTGTACACAAGTAAAATCTAGGAGAAAATTGTAATAAATGTTTTAATAAAGTTGGTAAAGAATAAAAAAAAATACCTTAGCAATCCATTTCCCTGATAACTTAAAAGTTACAAAACCGATATCACGTATGGAGGGTGTTCCCTCAATCATGTCGGTTAAACACTTCTGAAGTTGCATCGCGATTGTCTGTACATTTAATTAACAGTTAAAAAAAAGTATGTTCAAAATCCATGATTGACAAATAAAAAATTACCTCTCCAACACTTTTTGGTCCTTCAAGCTGTGTATCCTCTTTTACTAGTTTAGGCCATATGCTCAAGACATTTTCACCAGAATATATCTTATCATTCGAGAAGAAAAAACTAAATGTAGCAAAGAAAGTAAAAGGCGGAAAAACATATACTACTTACCACCGGTAGTCACCATACTTCTCATTGCATGTAATAAACATAGGCTTCTCTCCTAATCCGAAACTAGAATTTAGTATCTCCTGGAAATAAGCTCATTGACTTCTTCTATAAGGCTCCATCTCTCATATTCCTCATTGCAAAATCGGTCTTGAGGCCATCTGCGTAAATTTGCATACAATTATTAATGTGTACGTTAATAACTAAAGACTCGGATGTACCATTGTTAATGAGGAAGTCGCCATTGGTGACCTTGATTTCTTATCTTCCTGTTCTTCTTCCCATCCTTCATCTTTCTTTTTTCACTCCTAATTCTTTCAGTATTACAACGAAAGTGCCATTAGTGTGAATATATATTAATATGCATCGATATTATAATACTTTACTTTCTTATGAGATCATACGAACTTGTGATATTATATTAATTATGTAACTTTGTATGGTATCATCCAAGTTAAAGTCATGCATCGTGTGTTTTGTTATCTAGACATAGCATCTTTTCGTTATGAAAGCATGCATCTATTATAACGCATCTTTTCTTTATCTGACATCATCAATGCATCGATCTATTGAATTAAATAAAGATGCATATAAGACAAGATGCAATAAAAGTTAGATGCAACGAGTAATATTTGTGATTAACGTAAACACATGCATCTATATTAGTGTTGCATATATACGATTTTGAACGTGAATATATCGAGAACAAGAAATATGATTTTGATGAATCTGGAAAAGAAGTAGATGTGATATCCAAAAATTGGAGGAGATTTATTAAGTAATATGAAAATTGTAAAAAATACCCTTAACTCTAATTAAATATGATTGGTTAGAATCACTTTCACTCTTCTTATTTTGAGCATGATAATGTGTACGAATAGACTACTTACTTTCATAAATGCCTCTGCATCTTTTGCGATTTCTTCCTCCCTTCTTTCACCTTTCTGTTTTTCAAAAGGAGTGCCATTAGTGTAGATTTATATGTATGAAAACATGGTAATGGGTACGAAAAGAGTCAAAGACATACTTCCATAGATGCCTCTCCTTGTTTTGCGATTTCTTCTGCCCTTCCTTTATCTTTCTGCTTTTCAGATACTAACACTTTCTGCATTACAAAACGAGTGCCATTAGTGTACTTTATATCTATAAAAACATGCTAATGTGTACGAATAGACTTACTTTCAAAGATAACTCTCCTTTTGCGATTTTATCCAAATTCTTTAGATGTTCTTTTCCAACTCCCATCACTTGTTTAATTGCAGATTTCTTAGAGTACGGTTTGTTCGATCGTTTAGGCTACAGGGGAGGTGACGGGAGGAAAAGTGTTTGTGTTATTAGGCTATGCAATATCACCAATAAAGGGATTGATTGTATAGGATAATAAATTGGTGTCCAGGTTAAACACGTACAAACATCTCTCTTAAACCCCATAATCGGTTACAACCCTTAACCCATGGGTTTTCCATGTCTTTTGGGCTAAGTGTATATTAAACAAGTCCAATCTTTTATATATTGTACTAGTTATAATATACCCGTGCACACATGAAGTTTTCTCTAAATTTGTTTATATTAATTTTGTTTTTAGGTTGTAATTATGGTTTTTAGTTATGTTGAAGGCTCGTGGTAAAAGAACATATGTACATAATCTACTAAATTATATTATGGGGTAATTATGCAAATACACCTTTTGCTCAAGGTGTCAAAATTTTCTAGGAAAAAGTTGGGTTATCTCCAAAATAGACCTTGAGACTCATGACTTTTCTACTTTTAATCTAAGCTTGACAAGTGTCCTCGTAATTTGTGTACCCAATTATTGTTTCGACTTTTACCGGCTATTATAGTATAGCGACCGAATCTGAGCGTGTTTTTAAGAATCTTGTGATGAGTGTCTAAATACTCATCATTTTTATATTGTATAGATCGCAAAATCATCTGAAAACACTCAAAATGCTTTAAAATGATAAATATATCACAAACCGATGTTTTATGTGTTTTAAATGCAAAATTATCAAAATCGGATGAAAACGTATCAAATTTGCAAAATTTGCGGTTTTAGTCCCCAAGTTTCAAAGTTGTCAAAATAGTCCTAGTAAATCTAAATAAAGGAAAATGTCATTTAAGGTCCATGGGATTCAAAAGTTGTCAAAACAAACCCTTGAAATGTAAAATTTGCAAAATTACAACTTTGGTCCCTCAAGTTTGAAAAATGTCATGTTTAGTCCTTCAAATTTCAGAAAATGGCAAATATGGTCCTTAAATTATTTGAGAATGACAAAGTTAGCCCTTGGATAAGATTTTCAGATTTACATGAATGGTCCCTGGATTTTCAGTAATACACATTTGGTCCCTAAGTTGTTAAAAGTATCCTAAACTAATCCTAAAACCCAACTTAGGCCCAACCCAATATCTATCCAACCCGGTCCATTATCCCAAACCCGTCCAATATCCAACCCGGTCAACAAGATAATCCAACCCAGTCAAACAAACCCACTTGCCCGCCTTTTTCTTCCCCCTCCCAACTGCTCTGCAACAATCACTCAATCCCTCACCTCCACCTCAAACCCCCTCATCTCCTTGTCCCCCCACCTCAACAACAATACAAGAATCATTTAATACATCATTTCCCCATTCACTCAACCCCTCAACTAGCTAACACGTTTTGGCGCCAAAAATTCAATCCATGGTCAAAAACGCTCCAAGAGATCCAATGGCCCTAAATTGATGTGGGATTAGCTCTGAAGTCAAAGGGGAGCTGTTTGGGTATAAAAGAGAAGGAAAGAGAAGAAGCAAGTAGTAGATATTTTAGTTTTTAATTTTACTCTTATGTCGTTTTTTTATAATGTCTTAATTTACTTCAAAGTTGTAATCTTTTGTTCTTCATATTAAACTCAAGTTATATTGTCGAGTTGATCAAGTTTTAAACATTAATTCCAAGTTTCATGTTATTTCATCTTTATATGCTCCTTTGTTGAAAATAGAAGTTTCCATGTCATACATTCAAGCTTCATAAAGCTTATTTTCAAGTTTATATAAGCTTATACAAGCTCCTTATAGCTTCTATAAGCTCAAGTTTAAGTTTTAACCACTTTTGAAATTTGGTCAACCAAAGTCAACTGGAGGGCTAAAATTGAAATGCGATTGGGCGGGTTGATGCAGGTTTGGAAATGGGGTGATTCTGATTATCCGAGTTGGATTGGAATAGATTAGGGGTATAAGTAGGATAGAGTTCGTTGTTTCATTGTGGCAAGCCATAGTGGCTAAGGAGAATTGTAAGTATCAAATCTGTTTTGCTCATTAATCTTTGGTTAAATCATTGTTAAGTGATCATTGGTACTATTTGAATTGTGTTTGATGTTTGTTTAGTATCCTTTAGTTATAATCTGCTATCTAGTTCTATAATAAGTAGTTAAACTAGTGTTTGGATTAGCTCAATTTCTTTGTGATAGAGCTTAGTTAAGCGGTTGTTAGTAGTTGATTCAAGTTTAGGTAAGTTGTTAATAGTCAATTCGGTCTTCATTTTAGTCATTAAACTCAAAAGTCGAATCATTTAGGCGATCTAAATTGCATTTACACGAGAGCGATGGGTATCAAATCGCTTATTAGCTTTAGAATAAGTAGAACTAGCACTTTGTCATCACTATTAGTCTTTAAACATCAAAATCGTTAATTACTTTGGATTAAAACTCAAGAAAGTCAACATAGCATCTGTTTTCATAAAGTCAAAATTCATGGTGAACCGGTTTCTTGAGATCTTGCGTGAGTTGTCTTGAGCTCATTTTAATGATTTAGAGTCGAGATTTGGTTTAAGAGTAGTCGGATAGGTGGTGTATAAGGCCTAATATCATTTTTGGTACCGACTTTTACGATAAGTGGTACATAAGCTCAAACATAGGGGTGTTCATTGTTTTGCTTAGCATTAGCGGTTTGCTTAAATCAAGGTACTAAGCTTAGAGCTTGTTAGGAATAGGTTTAGTTAGCTGCTTTTAGCTCATTTTAGCACTATCTAGCTCTTGTATCAATTTGGTAGCTTTTGGTGAGCTTTGGCTTATTAAGTGCTTATTTCAATAAGCATTTCCACATCGATTGCATATTCTTCCACATAAGCACCTATTTTCCATTTTCTTATATTCCTAATATTATTTTAGACTTTTCCTGAAATTTTCAGATTTTTCTAAGCTTGTTTGCTATTTTCTTAATTTAAATCACTTTTTAGTACTTTTAAATAGGATTTAATACAAAAATTAAGAAAAGTTCAAAAATAATTTTTCAATTTTAATAGTTTAAGATAAATATAAAAGCATAAAAATATTTTCCTTATTTTTCTCCTTTTATTTGGTATTTTCACAATTTAAATTAGTTTTAAATAGTATTAAATTAATAATAAATATATAAAAGTGTGAAAATATATTTTCTGTTTAAAATTAGTTTTATCATATTTTAGATTTTCTAAATCTTAATTTTATTTTTCTAGTCTTATTTCATATTTTCTTTTATTTTAGAGTATTATTAAATAGTTTAAATTAGTTTTTAATTAATAATAATTACATTAATAGTCATAAAAATAATTTTATTTTTCTATAAATTTTCTTTTATCATTAGTATTGTAAAAATGTATTTTTCATATTTTTAGGATTTATATTGTGTAAGTTTCACGTTTTATTTAGTACGTTTACGTTATTTTTATTTAAACGTATGTTTTAAGTTTTAAACGTTCATCACTTTAAATATAGTGATAGCGTTTATTTAATATCTTTTATTTTTTTAATTTTCTTAATTTGTATTTAAGTCGCTTTTATTTATAAGCTTTTTCAGTAGTGTAATTATCCTATCCAAATCTTTTCTGATCACTATCATTAGTGATCAATCTATCGTCTGAATCAGTGTTTGCACACCATTGAGTCTCCGTGGGACATAACGACTTGGGAATCCATTGTATTCTCGATCTTCATTGTATTTGTGTTTAAAATTTGTTTTAAGTCATTAGACTTGTGGTTTAGCCAGATCAAAATTTTGGCGCCATTGCGGGAGGCTTTAGCGTGTGTTTAGCCTTTTCGAGATCCATTCTTGCACATACCCCATCTTTTGTAAAAAGTTTTTGTAAAGTTTTCAATAATCCAAAAGTTCATTAACACTTTTCCTAAAGTGTTAAAAGCGTAAAAATATTTTCATTCTTTGTTTTTATCATCATGTTTTCAAAACACCAAAATATTCCTCTTTACCCTCTTACCTTTTTGATTCTTCATTTCTTACCCTCTGTTAACCTTTGATTCTTTTTATGTCTTATCCTCACCCTCTTGGTTGTCAATGGTGTGGTAGTCCTTATAATGGTGGCAATTGCCCCGGTTGTAGCATGGTGGATTCAGAAGCGAGTGCATCTATAACCGGGATCCTATTCCTACCATAACACGACCGATTTATTCCATCGCCTACCACCTTTGTGAGACTCAGCGATTTCTTGTTGTGAGTCTTGTGGTGGTTCTCATTCCGTTCGATTGTCAATCGAAACACGCTTGTCTATGGCGGGTTCGATAACAATTATGACTACTAACACATACCACTTCGGCCGCATGAGTTTTCTTGTTGTGAGTATTGTGGAGGTCCTCACTCTAGCTCGGATTGTCAAGCAGGGAACCCATTTCCTTGTAACGATTACGGCTCTTCATATCATGACCAACCTCTACAATTACCGGCTGATTCACTTCCTCAAAATCTTCTCCTTGATCTTTTGGATTTAGTGAAAGATTTGAAGGAATCTAAACACTCCATGATAATCCAAATGAAAAATCAATGGAAGTTTTGTTAGCCAAGAGCGTTAGCTAAATTAGATTCCCAGTTGCGTTTGAAAAATCATTAGGGAATCAATTGCAAAAGAAAAAGCCGCCAAATCTAGCTCTGGTTCCGTTTCATTCACGATGGCGATGATGATGAAGATATCCTTGATATCCTACAATTTTATAACGGTTCATCAAGTTCATCGGTTGAAACTCCTTCCATGAAGAATCGGGGAGAAAAGACTATGATGGAATTACTAGCGAAGAACAAATGGAAAGTATAAAACATATGTATGCTAGTCCATCTAATCTCCCTCGATCTGTTGTTATCACACGATATTCCACTCACTCTCTAAACATGGGATGAGCTTAGCACTATTCCGAAATGGAATCGTCTAGTGTTGAGGACCTTATCCCGATCCGAGAGAGTCACAGGGAATTCGATCATCCGTGTGATATCCCTTTCCTCTTGAGTGTTCAAATGATCATCTTGAGACTTTCTACGATCTTAGTGAAGATTGTGCTTCATATGGAGACATCCAGTGCGTTGAGGCATCACTTCCATAATCGATCTTGATCCCTTCTTGAGGAATTCTCCGGTGAACTCACTCGCATCAATCCACTCTTTGATTTGAAGTCGATCCGGGAGGCGAAAGTCTCATTGATAATGATCATTCACTCACTTCTTATCCCAACGGTCAATCGAGAATGTTGATCACTTTGTTCGAAACATTCAAAGCTACTTTCACCAATCCTCTATTTGAATTCGACTGAATTCACTTTAATTTCGAGAATCCACTCTTTGATACTCAGTTGAGGATAGTGATGAGCCCACAATGGAACGAGAGTTCACAAATTCACATCATGTGAATGATTCTCTTCATGAGGAGTTCGCACGTGAACTTTCTCATATCATATCTCCGGAGTATAATTGCTTGGATGGCAAAATCATGATCGGGAGAGAATCTCAATTTGCATAGTTATGACAAATCTTCCACCCTCCCACCGAGATGCCTTCCAACCCAAAGAGCTCAACCAATAAAATCCAAATAAGTGCAATTGCACTTAATCCGAGGAAGAAGATCTAGTTATGATTGTTATCATGATCTTCCTTCTTTTCTTCACCTACTCGGTGACTTCCTCTTCTTCACTCCTTGGGGTGAGGACACTATCTTTGACCCGGCATTTTCATTTATCATTGGTGGCGGGACTTTTTCTCATATATCTCGTCGGTGTGGAACTTTCACGTGCTTGAATGTTTATCCAAACATCTTGAATGAAAGTCCGATGGAGATTGTTTCTTCCACTTTGCTTCCCATGAACCAATGAATGCGGGTCGAGTCAAGCTAGCGACTCGGAAATCAAAAACGATAGCATGTCATATGGGTTTCACCCGTCTTTCTGTCTTCTCACCTCTTTCTACCACCCTAGTGTGGGGGTTGCCACATGTTATATATATATATATCTTAAAAAAAAAAAAAAAAAAAAAATCTTTTAAATAATGGCCGTAGTATTTCCCTTTACGTTCTTTGTTTCTGCATAATGATAGGTACTTTGAATATTGAGGCAATATTCATTTCTAAGTGTGGGGGAATTCTCACAATTTCATATATTATCTACCCAATTCCCGTTTTGGCCAAAATTTTTTTTGAGTAAGTGTTTACACTTTCTCATCCAGTTATCGATCCGCCTTATGCAGTAAGACTAAAGGATTAGCTAATCCGAGCAAACGGCTCTTAGTAAAGATTGCTCAAATCCGTTTATATGGCTTGCAATTTGCCCAAAATTGTATGGTTCTCAACTCGCCATATCCTAAAAAGTGAAGAGTTGGCTAGCCAAGATTATGGCTTGTGGTAAAGCGATGGAAAAACCATAATTGGTAATCGGCTCACCAAAGATAATATTGATAATTTATCTAAGAGTTGGCTAGTCCGGAAGGTGCGACTTCGGTAAAGACAAAGTCAAATCCGTTGAAAGTGGTGGTTTGCTCAAAATCGCATGGTTATCGATTGTACCATGGTTCTTACTTGAACTAAAACATTTGGCTACTCGAGTAATGGCTTTTGGTAAAGAGTTTAAAATCCATTATGTTTTCTCAAATCATTGCTAGGGACTAGCAATATCTCGATGTGGGGATTGATGAGTGTCTAAATACTCATCATTTTTATCTTGTATATCGCAAAATCATCCGAAAACACTCAAAAATGCTTTAAAATGATAAATATATCACAAACCAGTGTTTTATATGTTTTAAATGCAAAATTATCAAAATCGGATGAAAACGTATCAAATTTGCAAAATTGCGGTTTTAGTCCCCAAGTTTCAAAAGTTGTCAAAACAGGTCCTAGTAAATCTAAATAAAGGAAAATGTCATTTAAGGTCCATGGGATTCAAAGTTGTCAAAACAAACCCTTGAAATGTAAAATTTGCAAAATTACAACTTTGGTCCCTCAAGTTTGAAAAATGTCATGTTTAGTCCTTCAAATTTGGAAAATGGCAAATATGGTCCTTAAATTATTTGAGAATGACAAAGTTAGCCCTTGGATAAGATTTTCGATTTACATGAATGGTCCCTGATTTTCGAGAATACATTTGGTCCCTAAGTTGTTAAAAGTATCCTAAACTAATCCTAAAACCCAACTTAGGCCCAACCCAATATCTATCAACGGTCCATTATCCCAAACCCGTCAATATCCAACCCGGTCAACAAGATAATCAACCCGGTCAAACAAACCCGGCACGCCTTTTCTTCCCCCTCCCAACTGCTGCAACAATCACTCGATCCTCACCTCCACCTCAAACCCCTCATCTCCTTGTCCCCACCTCAACAACAATACAAGAATCATTTAATACATCATTTCATTCACTCAACCCCTCAACTAGCTAACACGTTTTGGCGCCAAAATTCAATCCATGGTCAAAAACGCTCCAAGAGATCCAATGGCCCTAAATTGATGTGGGATTAGCTCTGAAGTCAAAGGGGAGCTGTTTGGGTATAAAAGAGAAGGAAAGAGAAGAAGCAAGTAGTAGATATTTTAGTTTTTAATTTTACTCTTATGTCGTTTTTTTTATAATGTCTTAATTTACTTCAAAAGCTGTAATCTTTTGTTCTTCAGTATTAAACTCAAGTTATATTATCAGTTGATCAAGTTTTAAACATTAATTCCAAGTTTCATGTTATTTCATCTTTATATGCTCACTGTTGAAAATAGAAGTTTCCATGTCATACATTCAAGCTTCATAAAGCTTATTTTCAAGTTTATATAAGCTTATACAAGCTCCTTATAGCTTCTATAAGCTCAAGTTTAAGTTTTAACCACTTTTGAAATTTGGTCAACCAAAGTCAACTGGAGGGCTAAAATTGGAAATCGATTGGGCGGGTTGATGCGAGGTTTGGAAATGGGGTGATTCTGATTATCTGAGTCGGATTGGAATAGATTAGGGGTATAAGTAGGATAGAGTTCCGTTGTTTCATTGTGGCAAGCCATAGTGGCTAAGGAGAATTGTAAGTATCAAATCTGCTTTTACTCATTAATCTTTGGTTAAATCATTGTTAAGTGATCATTGGTACTATTTGAATTGTGTTTGATGTTTGTTTAGTATCCTTTAGTTATAATCTGCTATCTAGTTCTATAATAAGTAGTTAAACTAGTGTTTGGATTAGCTCAATTTGCTGTGATAGAGCTTAGTTAAGCAGTTGTTAGTAGTTGATTCAAGTTTAGGTAAGTTGTTAATAGTCAATTCAGGTCTTCATTTTAGCTGTTAAACTCAAAAAGTCAGAATCATTTAGAAACTGATCTAAATTTTGTTTCTGTCAAGAGCAGTGGGTATCAAATCTGCTTATTAGCTTTAGAATAAGTAGAACTAGCACTTTGTCATCACTATTAGTCTTTAAACATCAAAATCAGTTAATTACTTTGGATTAAAACTCAAGAAAGTCAACATAGCATCTGTTTTCATAAAGTCAAAATTCATGGTGAACCAGTTTCTTGAGATCTTCACGTGATTGTCTTGAGCTCATTTTAATGATTTAGAGTCGAGATTTGGTTTAAGAGTAGTCGGATAGGTGGTCTATAAGGCCTAATATCATTTTTGGTACCGACTTTTACGATAAGTCGGTACATAAGCTCAAACATGTGGGTGTTCCTTTGTTTTGCTTAGCATTAGCGGTTTGCTTAAATCAAGGTACTAAGCTTAGAGCTTGTTAGGAATAGGTTTAGTTAGCTGCTTTTAGCTCATTTTAGCACTATCTAGCTACTGTATCAATTTGGTAGCTTTTGGTGAGCTTTTGGCTTATTAAGTGCTTATTTCAATAAGCATTTCCACATCAGTTGCATATTCTTCCACATAAGCACCTATTTTTCCATTTTTCTTATATTCCTAATATTATTTTAGACTTTTCCTGAAATTTTCAGATTTTTCTAAGCTTGTTTGCTATTTTTCTTAATTTAAATCACTTTTAGTACTTTTTAAATAGGATTTAATACAAAAATTAAGAAAAAGTTACAAAAATAATTTTCAATTTTAATAGTTTAAGATAAATATAAAAGCATAAAAATATTTTCCTTATTTTTCTCCTTTTATTTGGTATTTTCACAATTTAAATTAGTTTTAAATAGTATTAAATTAATAATAAATATATAAAAGTGTGAAAAATATATTTTCTGTTTTAAAATTAGTTTTATCATATTTTAGATTTTTCTAAATCTTAATTTTATTTTTCTAGTCTTATTTCATATTTTCTTTTATTTTAGAGTATTATTAAATAGTTTAAATTAGTTTTAATTAATAATAATTACATAAATAGTCATAAAATAATTTTCTTTTCTATAAATTTTCTTTTATCATTAGGATTGTAAAATGTATTTTCATATTTTTAGGATTTATATTGTGTAAGTTTCACGTTTTATTTAGTGCGTTTACGTTATATTTATTTAAGCGTATGTTTTAAGTTTTAAACGTTCATCACTTTAAATATAGTGATAGCGTTTATTTAATATCTTTTATTTTTTAATTTTCTTAATTTGTATTTAAGTCGCTTTTATTTATAAGCTTTTCGTTAGTGTAATTATCTATCGAATCTTTTCGATCACTATCATTAGTGATCAATCTATCGTCTGAATCGGTGTTTGCACACCATTGAGTCTCCGTGGGACATAACGACCGGGAATCCATTGTATTCTCGATCTTCATTGTATTTGTGTTTGTTGTTTTAAGTCTCATTAGACTTGTGGTTTAGCCGGATCATCTCATGAAATTATTTTGTCCTTTAGTAAAAAGTCAAACTTACTAAAATATTTTTTATATTTTTAGCCCTTCCCAATGTTGAGCCACTTAAGCGAAATAATATTAGCGACTTTTTTACTTTATACTTTTGTACCTTTTAGTACCTTTTTACACTTTTCAAAATTATAATTTTAACTAAATTGTCTATTATACTTGTCTCTTCCATTTATAAATAATACCAAGTAAGAATCTTGCCGAAACTAAAAGCCCCATTTACTTATTTAAAATGACATAATCACTTTCAAAACACACATTCAAACACCTCTAGTGATGACAAGCGGTCCATTGCCATTATTTGCATTAATTCGATGTTTGTACATTTTAATGTCACGAACTTTTTTCTTGAATGTTTGTCATATATTTGAACTCGATAACTTGTTTTTCTTTGCATGCCTTACCAACTTAAATATCTTACTAGTTTGTTGACTTTTCGCACTCATATTTTCCCTATCGAGATCGAGGCGAGTTATTGATGCTTATTTGGATGGGCTAGAGGCTTGGTCTTGATGATCTATCTAAGGTTACAAGTGTTGCTTCTTTCTTTGTTAGTCGAGTAGACTCACTTGTCGATGAAATGCTCGAGAAAATTGGAACACGGAGGCTCTTGACCTTGAGGAAAGGTTAAAAATCAACCTTTTAAGTAAATAACTAACATTTTACCTCAATATCTTGCTTTTTGAACCGTGTGGTCTACTTTACAGCCGCAAATGCTCAGCGACTCTTGCCTTCCAACTTTACCAAAAGAAATTCTTGGGTCCAAGATGGGAGGCCATTGTTAAGAAAGGTGCTAAGCAAAGGTTGCTCAGGCTTCAACCGGTGTTAAGAACCCGACTACCCCGACACCCTTTATGTAGCCCCACTTGTTGGGCCTAACACGTGAGCCTTACGATTCCCTTTATAAGATGGCCGCCTAGTAGTAAAGTTGAAACTTCAACCCATTTACATATAAATGGGTTGAATCGGGTTATGTTTTATTAAGTGGCGGGTCGATTGGGTACAATAGAAAAATTAGCTAAGCTGGTCTTACGGGTTGAAAAGTAGCTCAAAGAGAATCTTTAATTCATAAAGTGATAAACCTTTTAGAAAAAGATCGACTTATTATGGAAATGATGTAAATCGGTAATTTATTTATAAAAATGTCAAAACTTTTGGGCCAAAGGCTTTGTGGATCAACAGACTGGACATAAATAACTTATATTAACCCGTTTTGAACCATGACTTATCCACTTTGTCTTGGCACTTCTATCTAGCGACGCCGGATTGTTAAGCGGTTTATGTTATCTTTTGTGTAGGTGTCAACCATGCGACTAAATGACTGCTAGCTTTTATTGACCATGGAACCGTTGGAAGGACAATTGGCGCAAAGCGTGTGAGGTGAAGGTATTACGGTGCACTAGAGAAGTTGGGAATCAACAGGAGTGTTGTTGGGTCTCGTTGGAGAACGAAGGAGTAGATTCATTCAAGAAAGCCTTTGATAGCCATCTCGATAGCCTTCAAGAGAAGGCTAATTCCATGAAATTAGTCAACGTGTAGACCGCTCGATACTTGTTTTCCAGTATTTTGATTTGCATCAAAACAGAATTCAAAATAATAAAGAGACTGCATGTAACAATGAGTGCTCTGTAAAGTAAGGGTTGGTTGTGTAATGGGGGAGTTTTAATTGAAGTATTTGGATGTGGTGGAGTTGCATTTGGTGAAGGAGATATCGTTACGGTCGAATTCGTTTTTTGAGGCGCAAGGAAAGTTGGAGGATTTGAATAAGAGGATTGTGGAAGGGTGTAGTAGGATTAGGGAATTGAAGGAGACGGTTAAGGTTTTGGATGGGGATTTGGTTGATTCGGCGCGTCAGATACATGATTTGAATGCGACGAGGAGTGATTTGTTGGCGTTGCAGGATAAGCTTAGGCTTATTTTATATGTTAATCGATCTCTTGCCGCTCTTAAGTTGGTACTTATTTTGTTTTGTTTATATTTTTCGATTAATTAGCATTGGATTGTGTACTGTATCTATGCTTAGAAATAGGTTTAGATAGGAATAGATATAGAGCGGTAGCTAGGGAACAACAGAGAACCCTTAATGTTACGACTTGTGGATGCCAACTTGCTATCTGAGTCCTTCCATTGCACGATAGAAAATTGAATAGAGAAAGAACTAGCATAAGGTTGTTAACATCGTAGCTTATGTGATGAGGTATTGGTATTTAGAAGCTAGATAACGTCACCTATGTAGTTGGTGTCTTTTTGAATCGAGCCTTATTATGGTGCGATACTTGTTATGATCTTCTGCCGTCGATTGGGTTGTTCAGGGGCTGTTGATGTTTACCTGTGCAAACCCTTCACGAAGGAGGTGGCGAAGACGAGGGTGTTGATGATCAAGCCGTGAGGGTTGTTGACATCGTTGACACTTTTAGACTTGGTAAAAAGTTAAGCGCTTTTGAATGGTTTTGAAAATTTGAGACTTTCGTAGGTTTTTAAGATATTGAGATATTGTAAAAAAATGCAGGAGCAACCTCCTTTTGATAAGAAGCAGTTTATTGCTTATATCAAGAAGTACATCAAACTACTCACCGCTAAGCTTGATGCTGAGAAACAAGAGTTCTTCAAGAAAAACATTGAGGCAACAACAAAGTTCCTCCTCGGAAAGCTCAGCGACCTCCAGTATTTAACTTGTAACGGGGAAACTGATAATTCAAGAAAGAATGTTGTTATAGCATGTTTACTAGAATGTGCTTCTGAGTAAACCGACAATTGATTAACCGTATGCATGATGTAAATTGTGCTAATTTTATGCAGCTTTGTTGGGAGAGCATGCATGATGAAAGTGGGATGGTGTTTGCTTATTACAAAGAAGGTGCGGTGACCCAACCTTTTGTACTTTCCTCATGGATTGAAGGAGGTCAAGTGTTAAGTTTCTAGTTATACCTAGCTTATGTCTTAACACAAGTATTCTAGTTTTACGTTAAGTGGTCTAGTTTTGGATTGTTATCTAGTATTTTGAATTCGATATTATATTGGCAATGTTTTAAGAGTTTGATTTGATCATTTTCTTTGTTGGCCTTGATTGTCGGTTTACGGTTGCACGAGTGCCTTTTTGTTTTGTCTAGTTTGATATGAAACTCTTGATTATTGGGCATAAGACCCGAAACTAAGAGATATATGATAAGCAAATGAGCGAAGCTTCAACCCGGAAACTAAGGTGTGACTATACAATTATGGTTAGTGCTTTACCGCTTGTTATTTTTAAGTGTATATACATGTGTAAATAAAAAATAAGCGGTTTTGCCATAACAAATGCTTGTTTGCTTATAACTCGAATAAATGACCATCCTCGGTGGCCTAGTCGTACTTGTGACCGTCATAACTAAAATGTGAGAGGTTTCAAATTTAATTCAAGCAGGCGTTAGAGATAATGATGAATGGTGTTACCAAGTTTCATTATAAGAATTATTCATGAATAGGAAATCGAGGACTAGACTAGTGATTTGGATCAAACCAAAGGTGCGAACGGTTTCAATTTACTCAAATGTAGTATTGAGTAAGCAGGTGGTTCATTTTGTTACCTGCTTATTTGCTTTAATCTAAAGAAGATTAGTGCCAAACACCCTCGATTACATAAGCATCCTGATTATGGAGTATTTCATTTACACAATATGCAAACTAGCAATGACAACAAACTATGATCATTAACTACCACAGATTCTATACAAATAAAAAAAAAAGCGACATCCAAACATTGTGTGAATAAATAAGTAGTGAATATATACTGGCGTAAACTTTACAACTCTCATACAATACACTCACAACGAAATGCATGACTTATTTTCAAAAATCACGGCGTAACACTCCACATCTCTCACAGCTCTCACATACACTACCAAAAATGTTGGAGAACTTGTATTTACTCGAAGTCATAAACAAACTATAAACACATATATGAAGCTTAAAATAATACTAATTCAACTTTAGCGAAACCCCCGCAAAGCATGCAATCACACGATCACGAAGAATGATTACTCAAATTGTACAAGCACGAGATATGGCGTAATCTTGAAGAATGCTTTAGAATTTCCAACCCTAAGGCGTAAACAATCTACGATTTTCCGATGAATATCTTGAAGATCGATCGCAAGTATTATGATCACTATGAGAAGCACGATCCTAAGATCACCAAAAGCAAGCAAATCTGCGAGGCCAAATGTTAATGTATAAGCATCCGAGAATCGTTGATCACAAACATTATGTATTCAAAGTATAATGAAACATGTACCACTTTGATGACTTAAATCATAAGAAAACCTCGAAGAAGAGCTCTGATTTAAAAGATTGAAAGAAAAATTACCATGGAAGTGTTTGCTTTTTCGTCTTTGATGCTTTAAGAAGATGTCTTTGATCATCCGGATATACTCTCTTCGTATATAGCCGGACAATGGGTTCGGGCATCAACCCACCCGGATTCGAACCGTATATAGCCATCAAAACTTCTTGCTCCTCGTCTAACTTGCTCTAATCATGAGTGGAAGATGATTTAGTAACACGTAGTGATGGTTACCAAAATATACTAGCGATGGTTTAGTAACACTAGCGGTGGAATGAAATATACTAGCGATGGTTTAGTAACACTATCGGTGGTTACCAAAATATACTAGCGATGGTTTAGTAACACGTAGCGATGGTTACCAAAATATACTAGCGAGTGGTTTAGTAACACTAGCGGTGGAATGAAATAAAGTAGCACCTATGGATTCCGTTTCGGTGATTTGGCAAATCAACAAGAGAACTACAGATCATTTCGTTTCATAGGCTCAAGCATCAAATATAACATATATTCTTGTATATAAAGTAAAAGAAAAGCCATTAATTTAGCTATGCATCACACATAATTCCACTTGGACAAGAAGTGTCACGGTGAACACATGACCGACCCATACCAAAAATGTACCCATTTTGACCCATTAGGTACCGACCATTTAACCGCCTCTATGGCTCTAACAAGGTGCAAAGTTTATTATTCTATGATAGGATTTGTGACAAGAAGGTGAACGTGTGACATTGTATGGTGTTAGAAAGCCGAAGGTATTCAGACGATATAGCGATAGTCAAAAGATTTATATCAAACATTTCCTGCAACTTTTGGCATGTAGGAGTAATCAGTTACAGATCGAGGAGCAGGAGGGGTTCCTAAGCGAGTGACTTTGAAAAAAAAGCAAGGATAAAAGATTTACCCAATTTGTTCAAAATCACTCATTTTAGCAATATGTTGTTTAAAATACTACTTATTGTAACAGAACATTTACACTAGGTTTTAAGAGCATCACAAGGGTCCATATCAAAAGATTGTTTCATACTAACTAACCCCAACGAGCACAGTTTCACCGCCAAGTACATTAGATGGCCACTACAACTTGATTCATTTCAATTAATATACAAATGTGATATATTAAAGGTGTGCGGTCAGGACAAAGTAGTAAGTAGTAACTCACCCAATAGATGATGTATAGAGCTCCTTAGAGAGGGTTATAGTGATTAATGAGACATTCCTTGTCGTTTCAATATCAAGGCACCAGCAAAATCAAGTAAAGAGAAAGAGTCATATAACATAAAATAGAATCGATTCTTTACAAAATATGAACTCAAAAATGATCTTACGGAACTCAAAAAATTTGATGAAGACCAACAATTCTCCTCTGCGATGCAGTAAAGTACCATAACACTTGTCGTGAAGTACCAATAAGTGGTGGAAAATCGATACATATATATGACAAAGAAACATGGACAACCTTTATCGGTTCCACAATGGTAATGGTCTTGTTGATATATCTACCCATTGCTTTAAACACGATCTCCGATGAGCCTTTTTCCTAGAAAACATATAAGTAAGTAAAAGTGAGAAGCAATACAAGCCAAATCGCCTCAAACATTAAAAAGATAGATATGCTAAAGTGTTAGGCCGACAAGCTGCAAACACTATTCCTAAAATTCCAATTGAGCACATATAAGTTACGCCCAATAGACTAAGGGTGTTTGGCGTTGATAATATGGTTGTATATAACTAGTTTCAAGTTGCTTATTGAACAAATTAATTTGCTTGCATAATATCGGATAAGCGGTTTATTAAGCGGTCCCAAACACCCTAAAGCTTCTTATCCGTGTATCAAAACGCAATAAGCAATCCCAACCTCCGTAACAATTATTGAGTTTCACTATACATACAAAAGACAAAGTCAATTTCATAACATTCGGATAATCCAGATCTCGAGAGACCTGCACCATAACATGCGGAAGGATAATCATCTAAAAGTACCTCAAGCAAAGTCATGGCATACGATATGTGATATAGTTACGCATCCTGCCACAGCTAGTAATTTGTATCTCGTTCTCTTGACTTGGTTGCTCATTCGTGGCTTTTCCACCCTCCACTCGATCCATATCCTATAAATCAAAACCAAAATCATTGAACATCATAAAGATACATTATATGCAACAAAATGGAAAACTACGGTGATGAACCAACTAACCAATATCAACAGCCAATTCTTAATGCATCAAAGATCATAAAACAAGGATTCATAAGGAACATCATAAAGATACATTATCGCAACAAATTGGAAAACTACATGCGCATCGAATTGTAGGATATTGGATTTCACGTACACATCACAACATTAACACAATGAGCATATAGATGGTTTTAGAGAGAAAGAGTGGGACATTCTAGTAAGAGAAACTTGTAGAATATTAGATTACCAAGAACATCCAACCCTACTACCTTGCAAGGTAGAGGGTATTTATAGGTTACAAACTAAGCGACCTCTCGACGGCTGTGGATCGGGGATACGGTGGGTAAAGACCCGTCCTTCCTCCATGGTGTTGCACTAAACTATTTTACGCTCTTGACTAACTAAATAACTACATAAATAAGTAACTAACGATAAGTCTACGAGCTAACTTATGCTAGATAATAGTTGGGGTGACCGACTCTTCAATCTTGGAATTTTCTAATTCTAACAATCTCCCCAAGTGGAGGTCACCCCATGTTTACATTTCGGATCCTAGCACTCTATACTTGACTTTGTTCTTGAGCTCGTAGACAAAACAACTTCAACATCGCAATCTTAGTGCAAAAGTAGTGCAACTTCAAAGTCCGCATGCATTTGTACTTTAAGTGGAGGTCATTAATGATCCATGAGATAAGAATTAGGAGCCATCTTTTGAGATCATCGGCTATCATCAATCTCGAGACATCCTTTGTGGTGTTGGTATTATGAAGTTGTGACTTTAGAACCGACATGCTCACATTTTGGATCATGATATCTTCTCATCAGAGTAGCGAAAGCATTTGTTGAATCATGATATTGGCAGCAGCGTAGCAGAAGCATGGAGTGAAAATATCAGAGTCATTGACGCACTAATTGTTAGCCTCGCTTTTTCTAAAGATAACGTCACTTAAGTGAATTGGACTAGATGCATAGAATACTTTGCCCTTAGGGACTAGTATCGTTTATGTGGCAAAGTTAGGGCCTATATATACCCCTCATGACTCTCCATGAGGGGTGAGGTGAATCATTTGGTTAGTTGTATTGTTTTGTTCTTATCAATAAACTTTGTGTTTTCTCCTCCTCTCTAACTTTCTCTCACTAAAAGGATGAAGATATTCATCTTCTTCCATCAACCCCGACCTCCAAACCACATAAATCTTATGTTAAACGGTCCTGACAATTGGTATAACGAGCCAAGGTTATGTTTTATTGATTTATGTGGGTTTTTGTACTTGTTTTAGACTGTTTTTGGTATTTTTTTGATGCTCGGAAATTTTTTTTCCGTGTTATGTGGGTAAAACAGTTTATACAAGTTTTGGTATCCTTACTTTTTTGGTCAAAAAATAGTTCTGTCTTTCTTCTTGTAAATCTGTCTTGGGTATAGTTTGTCCAAACAGGTAACTATTATTTTTGTACCAATATATCCGTGAAAGTCAACGTGGTCAAACCTTCATCTTTATGTGGTCTAACAGTCAAAAAGAAGCATTTTATCTTTGTTTCTGGGTTTTTGCATGAAGATGGTCGGAATAACATGGTCGGAAATCTCACCGGAAAAAGTCAAAGGGTCAAAACCTAAACTTACGCATAAGGAGTATCTTCGATGAAAGTTACGCCAGGCGTGAAGTTCTGGCGTAAGGAATGGTCTCTGCGTATGCGTTTACGCTTAAGCCTTGGCTTACGCCTATGGTTACGCGTAAAGCTACGCATAAGGACCTTAACCATGTTTTACGCATAAGGACTATGATGCTACGCATAAAGTTATTGAAAGTTACGCGTACCATTTTTGTTTTGAGCCAGAACCGAAAAAAACAACAAAAAAGATATGCGTAAAAATGACCAAGACCACGACTTCATGACCACTTATACCAAATACCAAACAACACTTAGACCTCAGTTCATTTACATCATCGATCCGCGTATCAATATCAAACACAACATCCTACACCTAGACTCATCAATATACCCTCACGTGTCACTCCCAACTCTCGAACATCAAAGAAAACATTCAAAATCTCAGATTCGGATTCTATTTTGTGTAATCTTTTTAGATTATTTCAAATGTATCCTCATCATCATTGATCAATATTTCGTCATTATCCGAATTAAAAGACAAGAATATAACAACTTTGTTATCTCTTATCTTTAAAGATCGTTCGGGACTCAAATCGAGAGATTAAAACCTTACGAGACCCTTCATAAAGGATCTTGAAGCTCTTCACTTCTTGATTCGGACTTGTCTTTGTAATAGATTATCAAGGTTCGGTATGGTTTGTAAATTGTGTTGATTCGGATGTGATTTTAGTGAGATAAGCGAATGAGATTCTTTTGTTTTGTTGTGAGAGTTGACTTGATGATAAGGAGATTTGATTACGTGATAGAAGTGATTTGGTGGGAGTGAATATAATGTGGTAGCGTACCATATTTGTGAGTGGGATTGTTAGGTTTAGGTTAAATGGTGATTTTATATCCGGTTAGTAATTCTTTTGGATTATGAATCGGGCCCGATATTGTGATTACCTCGGGATTGGGCCTCATAATTGGTTGCAACGTGAAATTATTATAATTTGATGGGCCTTGAGTTAATATTTCGATCTGTTGAATTATATTGATTGGACCGACGATTTTATATGGCATGGGGGTACACGTTTGATATTCATAATTTGAATTATGATAGCTTGACAAATGTGACCAAAATGAATTGATATCCGAGTCTTTTTTTTATAAAAATACTGGATAAAAATTTATTAATTGCATTTGGTTAAGATTGGTATATTTGGTATGGTAAAATTTCACGGAGGGATACAACATTCACGGCTTGAGCGATAATTGAAAAAATGGCTACGGAGTTTTATGCGGTATTATTGATGCGGAATCAAGTGACATTTCACGGGTGGACTTCTTTATCTTTGAGACGTTGGTTGGTTGGATGCATGTCTCAAGATAACTTGTTGGAGCACATTATGAAATTTGAAAATCGGTTATAAGCGGTAAGGAGTTACGTTGTAGTGCTCACGGTGTGTAACCATCACTTTAAGGAGTTACGTTGTAGTGCTCGGTGTCACACGAAGTTGTGGATTGTTCAAAATTTAGAACAAGCAGAAGTCACAAGTTGGGATGCTTACTTCCTTTTCAAGTTAGTAAATCCGGGCTATCTCCATATGTGGTCATTACAATTAGCGGGTGAATTAAAAGGAGGTTCGATTTGAAGGTTGGTTTGAGAGAAGTTTATTGAGAGTATTTACGCAACATATTCTCACGGAATTTGTTCAAGCTATGATGTTTGAAAATTGCATCAAGAAGGTAATCTGGCATGTACGCAACATTATGATGATTCCGGTGCTCGCAACCATCGGAGGAGAAGTTGGTATTTCATCTTCCGTGATTGGATTACGAAGGATTTTTGCTTAAGGCGAAGAAGGAGAAGTAGTGTGGTGTACATCGGGGTTTTTACCAACTTGGATGCAATACTAAGTGAGTTATGTTATGATGTTCCCGAGCGACAACCATTGTGCTTCAAGAGTTTACTTTCTCCATTGCGTGTCGAAGATTTAAGGCGTGTTGGAAGAGTATTGCCGGTTCGAGGAGGGGCATAGAAAGAAAAAGGCTCACTAGTTAGGAGGGAGTAATAATCTAACTAGATCATTCGGTTGAAGTTCGAGCTACAAGAAGATCATTTGCCGAGGTCATCGGAAGGAGAACTTCAAGCTTGCCTCGATATCAGACTACGAGACTCGCACTTCAAGAAAGTCAACATTGTTCATTACTATTGTAATTTACTTTGTTTTGTATTTATAGGTCTCATTGTAACCATTCACGTGTGGCGCTATCTTGGAGGAGATTGTTAGCCTCGCTTTTCTAAAGATAACGTCACTTAAGTGAATGGACTAGATGCATAGAATACTTTGCCTTAGGGAATAGTATCGTTTATGTGGCAAAGTTAGGGCCTATATATACCCTCATGACTCTCCATGAGGGTGAGGTGAATCATTTGGTTAGTTGTATTGTTTTGTTCTTATCAATAAACTTTGTGTTTTCTCCTCCTCTCTCTAACTTTCTCTCACTAAAAAGGATGAAGATATTCATCTTCTTCCATCAACCCCGACCTCCAAACCACATAAATCTTATGTTAAGCGGTCCCGACACTAATCATGATTTCTTTTGAGATGAATGTGATGAGTGAGCATGCGGCTATGGATTGACCGCTTCATTACGATCATTTTGCAAGCGTCGGGTGTACACGCATACAACGATCGACAATAAATCGCACGAAAGTGTCTTTGATCACTTTCGTTGAATTGAGGTACACGCCCACGGTTCCCTGTTGATCGATACATGTCTTGCCGTGATCGTGTATAATTAGAAGAATTTCCTTGACAGGGTTTCGTTTGCTCTAAAGTCGTTCTCAAGCCGAACATCTCAAAGAAGACAACATGGAGTGAGTGAACCGGTAATTTTAAGTCCAGCGATTGATGAAAAGAGATTTGAATAACAATCGTGTATTGCTCAATAGAAAATTGTTTTGCACTACAGCGAAGGTTTTATTGAAAATCAATTATCAATCATAAAACATCTTTGGTTTTGAAAAATGAGTACACGGTCGATGTCTTGAATAAAAGAGTTGTTAAGCACAAAGACCGGTTTTCAAAGGTATCCGTTAATCCATAACTTTGAACCGAGTTGATTCAAGAGATTGAATCGCCCCATTGTTTCTTAGGTTGTCACATGGTTGATCTATAATAGATCTCACATGCCACCTACCAGAGCTTGTTTGATGTTGGCTCGAGGCTTTCCATCTTCATAGTGAATATGTATTCACATCACTCGGATGTTACGCAATACCACAAGGATAATGCGTGGGACTCAAGATATAATCTCTCTTCCACATTGTGTGAAGCAGAGTCTTCATTGAAAGTGTCCTAATGAGATTTATTGATGATCTCGTGGCTCTAGACTCAATTTGTGCATATTTGGATCATGTCTTGGGAGACTGGGGAGAGGTCTCTTCTTCAATATCAACAATCTCTAAGAGAAAGTCGATAGATAATGTCGGTTCCCGTGAGAATGAAACAAGTCCTTTTAAGAGGAACTTGAGTGGTTTGGAAAGTTGAAGTGCGGTGCGTCACCGGGTCCATGACGTCTTGTCTTCAATACCGATGTTACCATCGATAGCATATGAAGTGAACCCGGTTTACGCCCTAAGGTTGAATAAATGGAGGGCTATTTGTTTTCACCTTTTCTCATTCAATTCTTTTAATTCTTCAACCCCTTGAAGCTTACCGAGACTTCATAGCTAGAACCTTGTTGGGTTTATTCGATACTAGCTCGATCTTAGTCCGCACTCTTCCCATATCTCATTTTTCCCTTTTATCATCATACCTAAGGACTTCTATACTAACTAGTGGATTGTCCTGGGTAGATCCTTCGGATTACGGCGGATCATGGGAACACATACCTAACCTTATCATCCTTATATCACCGTTCATAAAGTAAAGTGGGTCGGTCAATTTGGTATTGTTCATACGCCATTGGATCGATTGAAAACCATTTGAAAATCAATTCGAGATACTTGTGATACATTATCAAAGCATTTTGTACTGAATTGTTTTTGATATTTTAAACGAGAACTCCCCTCAACATGTGCATCAAGTATTTGAAAATGTTTTGCACGGAGGCAAGAGAAAAATTAACTTCTTTGATTACCATTTTCTAAAGATATCAACATCACTTCCCACATCAACTCAAGTAGATATAGCATTTAGGAAGGATGAGGTTTCCATAAATTTGCTCCCCTCAATATGTGCCTCGAGGTTTGAAAAGAGTTTTGCACATACTAGAGGAAACCTTTATCATCAAAGGATTAGAAGCCATATGATCAAGGTACCTTAGAAAAATTTAAAGTTGAATTTGCAAAGATTTAAGTGTTGTGTACGATGACTTGAATTTGCAAAGAGTTCTCCCCTTAATATATGCTTGAGATTCGAAATTGTTTAGCACATATAAGAGAAGTTTACACAAAATTGGTCATCATATCTTTTAACATCTTTCATATTTATATCACATTTCTCCCAGATCAAAATCTTAAATCCTTTGAGATTTTGGATCTCAAGTAATTAAATATGTATGAGGTAAAATATTTGTAGGAGAAAAATGTGTCCGATTTTATATGATAAAAAAAGTGGACAACACAGATGTTTCCCTTTTTACAAGGAAACCACAGACAAATCCTAGCACTATTACATGTATTACAGTTGTTCATATTTATTACACCACATATTACACATAGTTAAAACACACCATAAACAAGACCCGAACAAGTCTTCATTCGGTCCTACGAAGAAGTTTGTAGTGACCATCACGAAGCCTTCCACCAACAAAACTTTCAAGGTGCGGAAGATCCTTCGTGTCTTGAGTCTTCGTCGATTGCGGCAATGAAATGTTCACATCTCTTCACGTCATCATCGGTCCAAAAATAGTTTTAACCCAAGATTTCATATCAAGTTTGGCTTCTTTCACTCACGGTGTCAAGTTCTTCTTCGACCAATTTGAGCGTACCATCACTAAACTTGTAGAGTTCACATAGGCATAAGCATCCCGAGATCCATATCATCGGTGAAGATGACGGCTCTAGGGGTGTCAAGGACTTTGTATTCTCGATGAAATTCATGCCCAGGTTGCATTCCATTGAGGACTTGTAAGGTTGATCTGGTTTGGTAGCTTTCAATGCTGTGAAAGTCCTCAACTCGTTTTCGAATGACTAAGCCCCGATCCAAAGAGTGAGTGCAGAGAGGGCCTTTTCTCACAGACGGTAAATGCTCAAGGTGTCCTTGAAGATTTAAGAGATAGAGATCTTGAAATCATTTGCGAGAAGATGTTTGAAGTCGTTCTCTTCAATAGTATACACTTTGAAGTCGACTCTTTTAAGGACAATCTTCTTCAAGTACTCATATCCATAGATAGGAAGATCTCTACACTAACAACACTTAAGATTTGCGACTTTGATCGACATCATTCGTCTTTTATCGCGACCGATAAGGTTTTAAAAGGTACCTTTTTGAGGGTCATTTAAGCCCTTATTCGATCACTTTGTATCCGTTATTGCTTAATATCGTTCCTTTTCACTTTTAGGTCTCTTGAAGGCAAAATCTTGGAATGATGCTTATTTGGACGAAAAGGCGCGAATATCTGAAGAAAATGGCCAAAGTCGAATCGAGACACTCAAAGTTTCTTTGAAACATAAAGGCGACGGCGTCATGCATATCTGCGACGTCGTGGGAAGGAATTTTATGACGGGTCGAGCGAAATTGCATGTTTTCAAGAGACGGCGTCGGGTTCTAAAGGAGTAGGCCGTCGTTACTCGGGCGGCCTAGATGCGACCAAGGCGGCGTCGGAATGAAGGGACGGCGTCACGGTCATAGGTGACGCCGTCGAAGGTTTACGTGGCCAAGACGAAACCCTAATGACGGCGATACCACGCGATCACGAAACATAAGGTGACGCCGTCGCAGATGTAATCTTATATATAGAATCCGAATTTTTCGGTTTTGAGTGTAGTCTTTTGGAGTAAAACCTAAAACCGAACCAAGGCTTTCTTGTGCGATATTTTAGGGTTCTAAACCTATTATACATCAAGATAAGTATTTACTTCATTAATTTAATTATGTCTTTGATTATTTGTGTGTATGCTTGCATGTTCTCCATGTCCAAGCTAATTTATTTGTGTGTTTGCTTAGGAATATGAAACTTAATTATTGAATATTGATTGGTTGATACTTATCTTAGTTGACTAATGATCTAGAGTCGCTAGATTATTCGTTGTACTTAATGCTTGACATTTCTTTGTGAACTTTAGAATATAATTATCTAGGTAATTGTAGGATAAAGTATTCAAGGACAACCGTAGAGTAGGCGCCTATAAATCACTAGAGGATTTGTAAACAAGACCCTTTGGTAATTTCAAAGAGTTAGGGGAAATAAGCACGCCTATAGCCTTAGAATCACAACGCAACTAGGAATAAGGACGTGACAAATCAACCATCAATAGGAGATAATTAAGGAGTAGTAAAACCTAAGTAAACACATCTTTAAACTATCATACGAGTACACATCAATTAGACATAGACTATCACAACCTTAGCTTAGATAATTAGATAATAGTAGAGTAATCGGTAGCAATACCAACCCCCAAATCCAATACCCGAGATTCGTACCTTTTCATTTTCTAAAAACATAAAAGATAAAAATAATCTTCCTCAACCTCAACCTTAGCATAGTAACTTCTCACTAGCATTCCTATTCCCTAGAGAACGATATCAATACCGTAGCTTACCCTAATTACTACACTACAGCGATTAGGTTCACTTGCCTAGGGTGTTATAAAACTTGCTCAAGAAAAGGAAGTTCCTTTGACCCGAATGACGCGTGTAGCGTTATCAAGTTTTTAGCGCCCGGCGGGGAATAGAATAGCTAGTTAGTGATCCAATCGTTTAGGTTTCCTTACTTGATTCCTATCAAGTAACTTTTTTTTTTTTTTTTTTTTTTCTTCTCATTTTTAGCTTCCTCGTAGTCTATCCCCCTTCTTTGTGCCTTTGTTAGTAAAACTTTTCCATTGACTCTTCCGTTCACCATCATGGAGAAGCGAATCCACCAAAACTTTCACCCAATCAACAAAATCCACTACATAATCTACCCTTTCCACTCCAAAATGAGATCCCGAGGTTCCAAGCAACATCATGATGAATCCTTTCACGAGGCTTGGACTCGCATTAAATATTTATTGCAAAAGTCCTTTATCATGGTATTGACTTCTTGTTTCCACTACAATTCTTTTACACTAAGTATCGCCCACGAAACCCAAAGGAGACTTGACTATGTAACGGATGGGGATATTTGGGGACGTGGTGCTTTCGATTTGCATGGAAACCTTTGAGATTCACGCCCAATTTAGAAGTGGAACATGGGACCCAAAAGCGAATCTTTAGACCTATTTTCAATTTGGAAACTTGATCCGGAAAGGTTGTTTAGGAAGGAGATGATTAGAGTTGAGGTATCAAGGTGCATGTCATGGTTAGGCGCTACCACAATACAAAATGAATACATAGGTGATCTTGATAAGATGGAGGATAGAGTAGAAAATCCAACCCCATCGGATAACCCACAAGTCTTACCATCACTTGAGGAACACACATAGCCTATAACTTAGGAAGAAGTAGAAGAGACTATAGGAACCCCAATTAGAGAACCTTTGGACCAAACGCCATTAGAGAATGTAGGTTTAGATGCTTGTTGTCATGACCTCTCTCTTAGTCCTAGGGAAGTTCCATATTTTGATGAACCGGAGCCTCACTTAAAAACCTTACCCAATTTTCCGTCTTTAGATGTGAATCTTGGAATTGAATTAGCCCCAATCCACCCATCAAAATAGATAGTCCGGTAGTTGCTTGATAAAGGTGGTAGATTCTAGGCCATGTAGAGTGGAAGCTAATATAGAGTAACCCATGACCTTACACACTTATATCACCCATTCATGGTTGATAACAAGAAACACTATGGGTTTAAACCGGTTTATTAGGTCAAGATGGATCCTTAACTAAGAATCTTTTGAAGTTGATAGAAGATGATCCATTTTAGGAGGAGATTTAATTCACCCGCTACACCAATAGACTTAGGTAAGGTTATAATGAATGGAGCACACCCTCGAGCATATAAATCACCCATCACCCTCTCTCTCGTAGCAAATTTCCACCCTAAGGGTGTGTATTGCTACTATCACCCGCATAAACTTAAGTGTAGGGAAACTTCCCTTTATCATTAAATAAGGGTAGAGTCGGGGCTCGTGACTCGAACAAAAACAAGCGCTTCTTGGGAGGCAACCCATGTGTATTTGTTTTTCATTTTCATTTGTGTGTCGATATCTTTTATTAATTGTTTATTCTCATGTTTGAATTTGTAAAATGCTTTATTTTGTCTTTAACCTCGTCTTAATTACATATAAAGGTATTTTACATAAGGGATAAGTAGGAGGATTACACGCCAAAAGAAACGTGAACATGAGAATTACAATTATTTAAAAGATATATATGTGTTTGTTAGAGTCAAATGCTTGTATCGAGTCATAATGAATGTTTTGCGAAATTTTCCGTATTCTAAAGATGTAAATTTTCCGTAAATTTTTCCGAAAATCGAGACCGCTTTTTCGGGATAACTTCGACGACGTCAGATTGCAACTTTGACGTCGGGAAGGAGTAAAACATCAGATTACTTTTCTCGTTTTACGAGCTACTTATAAATTTTTGGAATTTTCGGTCTTAATTTTCTTAGAAATGCAGTAAACATTCATTCCACAAGCATTATATCCTAGATTAAATCGAGTCTTATATATATTATTACCGCCGATTTTACTACGAAGGTTTCGTTTGTTTTCTTCAGTGTGCGAGGTTTAGTTTGTCAAGAAGAAGTTACATAAGATTGGAAGGAGCCTTTCACGCAAAAAACTCTTCTTGGAAAAGATTTAACCACCACTTTCACGGATCCTACCGAGCTAATCGGGAGTATTAGTTTCTTGCGTTTTAATTACCTTCTATTATCATAACTTTGATACTTTCTGGGAACATTGGGGACAATGTTCGGTTTAAATGTAAGGAGAGAAAATAAGCGGAACTTTGAAACTATGCTTATCCTTGACTATTTGCTTTGTCCAAATGTATTTGTGTAATAAACCATGAGAAAATGTAGGTTAGGGTAATTTTAGCCAAATTTAAAATTTTTTCATAGCGATATAATAAGTGGGCCATTAGTCTTAACAAAAGCGTCTCATGGATAGGAAGTTGCATGACTAGCACAAAAAAAAACCTTACCACCTAAATTCCACCCAAAATGTGAGGATCGCCTTAGATTAGTAGGAATTAAAGCATTCATCTTTAATGCTTAGAGTGTGAACCGGTAGTATATTAGATTCTAGAACTTGTTTTGTGATGCATTCCGAGATCGCAAGTGAGGCTACACTTGTGTAGTTAGGAATAACTAAATGATAAGAGGCATTAGGATAAACCCTTGTTTGATACAGTAATATAATTACTTCTTCCATAGCGGTTGAGTAATTCCCCATACCCGCTGCGTTGTACTCATCTTTAGTACACGATACCCTAGTTAACCCTCGAGCCTATCCTTTTCGCGGTTCTCGTGATATTTCGGTTTTCCGAATATCAATGAAGAGCATTGTTTACACCCCACCCCAAATATACACCCAAATCGCCTTAGCCTACCTTTATTGCACTCACTTTTAGTGCAAATTTATGTTATCACCCAAACCCTTAGTTCAATTATCCGGTTGCTTGCATGAGTTGCTAAGTCGAGTCATATCCCTTGTATACGCTTTGGGATGATTGGGATTCATGGGAAAAGTTAAAGTTTATGAAACATAGGAAGAGAACGTTAAACTCAAATTCCCTTTGTTTGCATAATAATGTACTCCAAGTGTTTTGATCTTTTCAATTCGGGTCAAATTAGTGTTAGAGTAATAAAACTCAAGTGTAGGGATGTGTCTATAAATCCTATCATTTTGATGTACCGTAGAGGATGGTAGAGAAAAGTGTATGAAAAAAAAAAAAAAAAAAAAAAAAAAAATAGAAAAATAGAAAAAAGAGAAAAGAAAAAATAAAAAAAAAAAAAAAAAAAAAAACCATACGGGACTACCATCCTACATCTATCTTTTAAATTATGTTTGTTTATTTTCGTTGCTAGAGTTTTAGAGTGTCGAGTCTTGGCTTAGCAACGCCATTCTTCAGATACTTGCAACATAGAGATTTTTGACTATCCACCAATATATAGCCTATCCCACCAAACCCTTATTTCCTACCGTAAGCCTAACGTTACAACCCTTTAAAGACCTCTTTGATAGTCTTTCCTAGGTGCTACGTAAGCGATGGAGGTTTGATCTATTCTCAAGCCTATGGTAATCTATGTACTAGGACCGGTTAATGAGTGTTTATCTTCCATTTCGATTTATTATATTTCATATATACACCGAGAGATGTGAGTATCCAAACACCCCATGTGAGGTGCTAGTATGTAATTTCCGTGCTTGTTATGACTTTTTATGGGCTTATATGTGTTGTGGACCGCTTTGAATGGATGCTTCATGACCCCAACTTATAAATTAATTGGCTAAAGCACATTTGCTTGAGGACAAGCAAATACCAAGTGTAGGGATATTTGATAAGGTTTTAAAAGGTACCTTTTGAGGGTCATTTAAGCCCTTATTCGATCACTTTTGTATCCGTTATTGCTTAATATCGTTCCTTTTCACTTTTAGGTCTCTTGAAGGCAAAATGTCGGAATGATGCTTATTTGGACGAAAAGCGCGAATATACGAAGAAATGGCCAAAGTCGAATCGAGACACTCAAAGTCATTGAAACATAAAGCACGGCGTCTGCATATCTGCGACGCCGTCGGGAAGGAATTTCTGACGGGTCGAAGCGAAATTGCATGTTTTCAAGAGACGACGCGGGTTCTAGCGAGTAGGCCGTCGTTACTCAGACGGCCTAGATGCGGCCAAGACGGCATCGAGTGAAGGGACGGCGTCGCGGTCATAAGGTGACGCCGTCGAAAGGTTTACGTGGCCAAGCGAAACCCTAATGACGGCGACACGACGGCGTCACGAAACATAGGTGACGCCATCGCAGATGTAATCTTATATATAGAATCCGAATTTTTCGGTTTTGAGTGTAGTCTTTGGAGTAAAACCTAAACCGAACCAAGGCTTTCTTGTGCGATATTTTAGGTTCTAAACCCTATTATACATCAAGATAAGTATTTACTTCATTAATTTAATTATGTCTTTGATTATTTTGTGTATGCTTGCATGTTCTCCATGTCCCGCTAATTTATTTGTGTGTTTGCTTAGGGAATATGAAACTTAATTATTGAATATTGATTGGTTGATACTTATCTTAGTTGACTAATGATCTAGAGTCGCTTAGATTATTCGTTGTGTACTTAATGCTTGACATTTCTTTGTGAACTTTAGAATATAATTATCTAGGTAATTGTAGGATAAAGTATTCAAGGACAACCGTAGAGTAGGCGCCTATAAATCACTAGAGGATTTGTAAACAAGACCCTTTGGTAATTTAAAGAGTTAGGAAATAAGCACGCCCTATAGCCTTAGAATCACAACGCAACTAGGAATAAGGACGTGACAAATCAACCATCAATAGGAGATAATTAAGGAGTAGTAAAACCTAAGTAAACACATCTTTAAACTATCATACGAGTACACATCAATTAGACATAGACTATCACAACCTTAGCTTAGATAATTAGATAATAGTAGAGTAATCGGTAGCAATACCAACCCCCAAATCCAATACCCGAGATTCGTACCTTTTCATTTTCTAAAAACATAAAAGATAAAAATAATCTTCCTCAACCTCAACCTTAGCATAGTAACTTCTCACTAGCATTCCTATTCCCCTGAGAACGATATCAATACCGTGGCTTACCCTAATTACTACACTACAACGATTAGGTTCCTTTGCCTAGGGTGTTATAAAACTTGCTCAAGAAAAGGAAGTTCCTTTGACCCCGAACGACGCAGGTAGCGTTATCAGCACCATGTCTTCGATGTAGAACTTCTTCTTTTGAACCACCGAAGAGAAATACCATAAGAAGCGGCAATATCATATTTTGTTCTTGACACCGCAATTGATCAGAACCATCTGCTCAAGCCCCGATCGAGTAGGTTGCGCTTTCATCTTTGATATTGATAGAAGCGAGGCCTTCTTTCGGCAGAGCGAGCACACGATAGTCCAAGTCGTGATTGAAGAAGAATTCGGCTGAATGGTTATCGACCGTGTTCACCACCAAGAGGAAGAGATTTGTTGACATTGAAGCGATCGATTTGCTCACCGACTTGGTCATTCAAAGATCTTATGGCATTCTTCCATCCGATATTGAAGATGATTTGCATCGAATGGAAGACTTTGACAATTTCGTAAGCTTGTCCTTATAGATCTCTTGGAGTTATGAATGAGATACTCTTCCGCCACAAAACCATCTAATAAAACTTCCCATATCACGGTGTAGTGCGTAAGAGAGTCTTCACCGAACTTCATAATTATTGGTGATAAGCGATGCCCAATTGTTGTCGGGAATCATAGAGTCGACTACGGGATGGTCCATGTGGGTTGGAGAGGAGGTCTATCTTCCACAATGCGCCTTTGAATTGTGTCTCTTGAAGGTGCTACCACGGATGTGCTAGTGCGATTCCTACCACGTAAGTATCAAACCAATCTTCGATGGCTTAGGAATATGCTTCGTCGATGCATCATCTTCATCTCGTTCTCGAGTCACCATGACTTGAGACTCTTCGTGAACCATTTGATCATCGTGAATTGAGGTGGATGTGGACGTGAACCTTGAATCAACCGTCGTCCCAGCAGCATTTCTTCTTAGTACTGCTCTTTGTAGCATCCGATTGATTAGAAGGTTTGGCGGTGATGATGGTGGTTGTGGTGGAGGTGTGTTGGTTTTGTAGAGGATTACCAGCTCAGAGTTCCGCCCCGTTCAAGGGCGGAGGTGGAGGAGGATCATTGGTTTTTCATCAATGTTTCCATCACAATTGTTCTCCTTTTCTTTTAGCTTCTTTTCCCGACGTCAATCATAAAGCGCTCATAATTGTCGAATTTAATGGATTCTTCAGTGCCTCATAGAGTTTCTTGTGAACCTCATGCTTGTCCTCTTCAACATCATACATTTTTTTCAAGCGAGCGCCTCATATCTCGTGATAGGAAGGTCCTTGAATCGCCTAAAAGTGGAGCCTCCATAGCCCATTCCACAAGATCCTTGACTTCTCCTTCAATAGCGGCAGAACCCCTTCATTGAAGTTGAGGTGCTCCAATCTATAGAACACGATCCACCGGAGAATCATGATTTAGGAAGTTGCCTTCCGAGCTTCTATCCTTTTTATGGCTTTATCCGGTGAGTTGATCGGTGAGAATCGTGAGGTGAAACTGTGGAGCATCCACATCAAGAACTATAATGACAGGATCGTGGAGTTGGTGACGATGTTGGTGGTGTTTGTCGAGTTGATTGAGTTGGTATGGGAGGTGGAAGTGCAATGATAATGAAGAAGGCGACATTGGAGGAATGGTTGGCGTGTCTTCTTTCAATCTTTGACGGTATACATGGATTGTGCGATATCTAGGGGTTTGTCATTAATGTATTGGTCTCCAAAGAGAAGTCTCGATCGAGATTCTTAAGTGAGGATAGAGAGTTAGTAGACAAATTTGGTTCATCCATCTTCAAGGTCTCATCGATCTTGTCTCAAGGTTCTCCTGCGAGCCTTTTTGCACCGTGAGCATCAACATTCAAGCAGTTCGAGTCTCACTAAGTGTAGGAGTTTCCTTAAACGTTTCTGCACTGTCCACCAGTTGTTCTTTTGCATGAGATGATTCATTGTTTTCTTCATTTCATATTGATTTGTGGCGCTTGATGGAGATGATGAGATAGTTAAAAGCATGTGCAGCTTTGTTCAGTTTCAACACTTGCAACCCTTTACCCTTGTCATGTGTAATTGGGGTTGTTTGTCGAGGTAGTTGAACGGGTTCTCTTAACACAACTCCACCTACGGGTGCTTTGACATTCGACTTTCAAGGCTTTCTTTGGATCCCAAGTTGTAGATCAAGATCATCTTCATCGATTAACTCGTAATATTCCTTGGTACCTCAATAACTTCACCAAATTCCTTTTCCACTTTCTTCCTTTTTACTTTACGCTTCTTGGATGCGGTGTGTCATTGTTGTGACCTTTCAAGTCTCTTTTTGAGGAAGAGGCATAGGATGCTTGTGAGGTGACTTGGTCATGGGAGCATTTGGTTGTGAGGAGAGGTGTGACATCGTGAGAGAGTTTGGTTGCTCTTTTCTTGTATTGCTTGAAGTAGTCCTTCTTCTTGATATCTTCGTGAGAAGACAGTCGAGAATTGGCAATCCAAATAGTTCATTGTCCATACCTCTAGGAACATATTTGGTTTCCCAAGACATATTCATCTTACGCATTTTATGTAGAGTTGATTCACCCTAGGATTGAATTTGTGGGTTTGTTGTAAGTCTTGGATAACAAGCTTAGAGAATCGATCCGGGAATTACAAGCTTGTTACATTTCTTTGAGCTTGAGCTTTTTGGAAATTGATTCATCAGGATATGAATGTGTTCATTGATAACGAAAATTCTTCCCAAACACGATCGAGACATTCACATCAACCCTATTAACGATTCCCATAGGATTTGCAAGATAGGAATTCTCACTTTATCGAACCACAAGTTTTCCCGGACAAGCACAAGTTAAGAATGGTTGTAATAGCTCTCCGGGGTTGATACACGTGTCCGTGATGATGTCGGATGCTCTTGAACATCTGTCGATAACCCAACCCAATTAGAAAGGCAATCGGATCTGCGGCACTGTGGAGATTCGAATCAAAGTCGTGGTTGCATGGGGTGATTCCAAGAGCCTTACTCAAAACATCGAATTAATTGTGAACTCCTTATCATCCAGGTTTGCAAGAGTATAGTGTTGTGATTTTGTCCCATTGAGCGGTGTTCCGTAATTGTTGAATGTAAATGGCTGAATTGAGCATTGCTTGGTAATTGTTCAGAAGAAGTTTGTGTTTTGAGGATGTCAATAGAAACTTTGAGTATCGGATTTTGTTGAAGCCTTGTAGGTCCACATACAGATTGCTTTTTCCAATAACGACCCATTGACTCTGGAAGGATTTCTTCGTCGAGAGAACTTTCGATTATGCCGAAGGGGTAACGCTTTTTCCGATTGAACTTGCCATTGATGGTCCGAGTAATCATACAATCAACGGTAATGATTGGGAACGAGTTAGATAAATGATAAATGAGACAACATTGAGAGCACCCTTATGACATAGACACATAGAAGTAGTAACTCAGAAGGAGTCCCCAAAACACATACAGAGAAAGATAGAGTGGCATAGGTTTCAAATATATGACAACTTTTATAAGTGAGATATTTCAATGAAGTATAATCTTACAGACAAATAATCACATGACGAGCTGATAAGGGATTAATAGGAAAAAGAGTGCATTGTAAAGGGATCATGACATGAGTCAAGATACAAACGTAGAAGTGATATAACAAATATGCATGAGGAAAAGGAAATATTTGGTTGTCGTGAGAGAAACCAAGTACCTTTTGCCCAAACAGACATGTCATAGCAGATTACATGGAGTATGTTGACTCAAGAAGTTGAATTAGGAGATCCTAAGTATTGTGAGAATGAGATCATCTTTAGCAATAAACCCTTGATCATTTTAAAAACCCTTGACCCTAAGACTAATTTGCAACATGAAAGTGAACAATGTTGCAAACTTGTAAAGACAAGTCGCCATCTAGAGCCCGCAGACAAGTCGCTAATAGTTTAGCACTCTAAGTCACTATGCTAATTAAGCTAGCATGTAAAGACAAGTCGCCATGAGCAAGAACTCAAACCAAGTCGCTACAAATCGCTTAACTAAGTCGCTGGGTTACTAATTGGCTAACTTGTAAATACAAGTCGCTAACTACTAACTCGCTAACCAAGTCGCTAGAATATGGTGAACTAATTCGCCGCTTCTGAAGCGTATCGCTAAATAGAGCGCTAACTCGCCATGAAGAACATACAAGCTAAGTCGCTACCAAGAACAAGTTAAATCGCCAAAGAAGAACACTTCCTAACATAAACCCAACAAATTCAATCCGCTTAACCATACAACATCGGATCACGGAGTTAAATTATCAAGAAATCAATATATTTCAAACAATTTGAACACGTTCAATCATTATAAAAGCAACACAAACACGATTACATGACAAATCGAACCTAGGTGAGTCAAATAGTCACAAATCACGAGCTCGAAAGGATGCGGAAATAAGGACAAGTTAGAAGCTTAACACAAATGCTTAAGAGAACAAAGATAAGAGGAATCGAGGCAAACCTCTTGCTAAGTCGCTAGGATGAGCAAAATGACTAAGAGAAGAAAAGCGAAAGAGAGAAAAAAACTTGTTGGGAAAATGGTAACTCGCTAACCGGTAATTCGCTAGGGGTATACAAACAATCTTAGGCGGATGACACAATTGGTCCTTGTGGTTTTAACATGAGGTGTGGTAATTCGCTAATGCAACATAACTTTCTATATGACAAGTTTGGTCCCTATGGTATTGATGAGCAGTGGTAAGTCGCAAACACGGATTATAGACAACGTCTCTAGCATTGATTATCACACTGATCACCATGAATCAATTAAACATTTAAACACATAAGCATTTAAAGCTAAGTAAGGCACTTAATACGAAGGCACACAAGGAAAATCACATGAGCAAGATACAACCACAACCTATAACAGAGAGAAACACCATAACCCGATATTACAAAAGCATAACCAGTTAGTCACACAAGCAGGAAACCACCACAACATACAAATAAGCAAACATCATAACCAGCACAGAAGCCAATGGCATATAAAACTAATCTCCCCCTCAATCAATGTCATCAAAGATCATTGATTGATATTAACCAATCCCATTATAACACCAAGAATATATCATTTGTTCGAACTTCATCTATGATCCCGTGCCATTATTGAATGACATTTCTAGGACCGTAGATGTTATCGATAACAAGGAGTATATTCTTTATTAGTTTGAGGAAAATGATAAAATTTTGAATATAAAGAAATATTGTGTAAAAATTTTAAAATTGGTGTAAAAATAAAATATTTTAAAATATTTTAGAAAGGAGTATATTTTTGGTATTTTGAAATTTTTTGATTTTATGGGTTTTGTTGATTTTATATTCATGAATTTAAATCTTAATTTTTTTTTTTTTTTTTTTTTTTTTTTTTTTATACACAAATATATAAAAGAGAGTCCTGATTCAAAATGAATAGGAGTCAAAGTAAGAATTACATCAACTACGCAAGCTATAGCTCCGAATGAGCTATGTTCATATCTCAGGGAACCAAGTCATGAAGTTCTGATTGAGTTGAGCATTGTACCGAAAAGGCCGAGAGCACATTGTACTTGAAGCACATGTAGACTTGTACATAGAAGGGTTAGTGACATGTTTAGTCTCACATTTGGATGCATCACAATATAATCGAGACGTATCATTAATGGGATCCTATTAGGTTCTACATTCTTGAAAAGTTTACATGGGAATCCACGAGGCATGATCTAGGAATGTAAGTTCGCTTAAGTCTGTAAACTTAAATAATCCGCCGGTGGGAATCCATTTGAAACTACACGTTAGTTGAACCAAATGAGCAGCCTGCAATTTTGTTTTGACTATTTGTCCTTTGTGATCGAGAATTTCTTAGGAGATTGATCCGCCGATGATGTTTTGCATGAGACCTAGTTAAACTTATTGCATTTACGATCTGAGTGAGTGTTGACCATTAGTCCTATGTTTGGGATTCATCATATCCGAACTAGGCAATGAAGTAATCCGGTTTTGACAAAACAGACTTATTATCAACTTGGGATGTAAGCTTAGATTTCAATGGTTTAGCTCTTTCGGACCAAAGGCATTAGGTTGTTTAATAACCTGCTTGCTTCAAGTGATTACTAACATTTGACTTTCCCAAAGTTGAAAGTTTCGCAAACTTAGTGTTCATCCTATTTCCAATATACTTCCTGAGTTCATTTTTTAGGGCAACAATATTGAAGCTCTTATCCTGAATTTGTGCTTTGAGGTCATCAATTTCTTTCATCAAGAGGTTAGATTGATTGACTAACTTAGAGTTTGTTTCCTCAAGGTTCTTTCTTAAATGCTCATTTTCTCTTAGAAGGTTGGACACACATAGAGCTAGTTCAGAATTTCTAGATTCTAGTGCATCACTCATCTCATGATCACTATTTACCGGGCTTACGAAAGAAGTGATTTCGCATTGCCTATGGTCGAATCTTTGTCCCGAATCGGGATCTTAACCGATTAATTTCAAAAATTCTCTAAATTCGAAGTTCCCGATTAGAACACGGTTTTTGCATAAAAACATTTCATCTTTTGTTGTATTTCAATTTGCAATGAGATCTGATGTTTTCAAGAATTGAAAATTTGTTTGAAAGCTCATCATATACCCTTTTTTCAATCATGTTACTTGCATTAGATTCGAGGCAAAACAAAGACCCATTCCACATTGTTATGTTCGAGTAAGAGTCATGTACCTTTTATGAGAACTTGTGTGATCGATAAGAGTACCTTATCGATTGATACCTTTTCCGACTACGAGACTTTGAGATCGCGTCTTTGTTCTCTTCATCCTTTTCCATCACAACCGAGATTCGCAATCGGTGTCTTCTCACGATTCAGTGGAATGAAGCATGACACATCATCATTGCTCCATGGAAACTCTTGGCACTCATTCAATTCATTGACTTGTCATTAGCCGCCTTCCTTGTCTCTGCTTCCATATTACTCATAAGTTGAATAAATGAGTTTCGAACTCATGAATTTCCATTCCGTGTGTTTCTTGAACGATATTCCAAACCATGATATCATCAAAACTGAGGAGTATTCTTCCGGATGAGTGGTCAAATTGATTGATGATGGTTTGGAGAGCGACATGAGAATCATCGCTGAGAACTTTTCTTTGGTAATTTGAAACCTCGGTCGCTCTAAGTTAAGTAAAAGCAGTTCTTGTCAAAGTGGGAAAATCTGACGAAGGATGGCACAACTTGTTCGATCCATGGTTGTAGATAAGAGTAATTTGAGAAGTCGGCCGAGATGTTGAAACGGCTCACTAGTGCATTCCATATTCTTAGCATCGTTCTGGGACATTAAGTGTGACTTATTTGAGTTGTTTTGATTAATCGATCTTTGAATCATTAAGTGTATGGCATTCGATAAGCATTACATTTCACTATTTTGTCTTTGTGTCATAGAGATCAAGTACTTTGGTGATTAACGGATCCGTGATGACTGACATTGTGTTATTATGAATTACTCCCCAAGTCTCTAGAGGTTTAGAACCAACTCGCTACCAACTAAATAGCAATAATCCCAAGTCACTAGGAGATAATGCACCAAGTCGCCAACACTTAATTCGCCACACCACTAAGTCGCTAGAGTTCCAAGTCGCTAGCCGGATGTAAGTCATTTGAGTAGTAACTCGCTAAGACTCAAGTCGCTAGCAAAATTTTGCGACAATTAGCTACTCAAGTCGCTAAAGATGCAAGTCGCTAAAGAGCAACTCACTCTGGATCAAGTCGCTACCACCAGTCGCTACCGTGAGTGGAGAGTCCACTACTTGCATCAGAATCGCTAGATCTAACTCGCTAAGTATAAGGTAAGAATCGCTACAAATTTGTAAAGCAAGTCGCTAAGAAAGTAATCCGTGAGCTAAGTCGCTAGCAAGAAAAAAACCATATAAACATCACTTTTCAATCCAAAAACAACCCAACCAAGATGATTCAAGCTTACCAAATGAAAACCTAAACACTTGTGATGATTCTAAACATAAAAGTACTAACAAAAATCAAACTTTAACACAAGAAATCAACCAAATGATGCAAAAACCACTAAACTTTTTCAAACTCAAAAAACCACATAAAAACCACTAGAAATTCAAAGATGTGCAAGATATGATCTAACCATGGCTCTCTGATACCAATTGTAGGATATTGGATTTCACGTACACATCACAACATTAACACAATGAGCATATAGATGGTTTTAGAGAGAGAAAGAGTGGGACATTCTAGTAAGAGAAACTTGTAGAATATTAGATTACCAAAGAACATCCAACCTCTACCTTGCAAGGTAGAGGGTATTTATAGGTTACAAACTAAACGACCTCACCGACGGCTCATGGATCGTGGATACAAGTGGGTAAAGACCCGTCCTTCCTCCACGGTGTTGCACTAAACTATTTTACGCCATTGACTAACTAAATAACTACATAAATAAGTAACTAACGATAAGTCTACGAGCTAACTTATGCTAGATAATAGTTCAGGTGATCGACTCTTCAATACTGGAATTTTCTAATTCCTAACAAGAATGTATATGAATAACCAATATTAGAGCATTAGTTTACGCAAACAGAGCACTACAATCGATGAACCAACTAAAGTCAAGCCATCTCAAAAACAACAAAACCACAAATTCAACAACTAGCAAAACAGATATTAATAGCTTAACATAAAGCCACAAACATAGAAATTAAGATCAATTTAGCAAAAGGTAGACCAATAAATCAGCTTAACACAACTTAAACATATATCACTAAACCTACTTTTACCAAGTTAGTAATCTAGGTTTTATATTATCAGAGTGGCCTAATGGCCTAGTGGTAAGTCACCCACGATGTCCCTCACGAGAGGATACGGTTCAAACCTCGCTATGTACACTTCTCGGGGTGGCAGGGAAAAAGAGTCGGAAGCGATTAAAGGGATCCCATTTAAGCCGTGACATTGGTCAAGACACCCTCCGGCTAACCTCACCCGCTTACCCATTTTTATATCATCACAATTGATGAAATAACTATACAATTGATTCTCTCAAACCTCGATAAATCAAAACAATCAACAAGCGATTGGTGGTGTACATCTACTAAAGCTACTCATGAGTTATGATAAAGAGTTTACCTCAAACTTTTCAAAAGAGTCCATGGCGTTGGTACCAACACCGTTCTCTTAGGTAGTGCCTTTACTATCATAATAGACGCGGTACATTGTTGAGGCGATGGTTACTACACTTACCAAAAACATCCTGCGTTTAGAGGAAAGGTCGATTATGTTTAATGCAAAAATCTCTAAACGTGTAAGAGCAAGACTAAAACAACATTTTTGACAAGCTATAAAGACTAGATGCAATGGTCAAGAATGTTACCTTTGATAGGACCAAAAGAGCTGCATCCCATTACAAGTAAATCAAGATGCAACTCCTCAACAATTTCTCACATATTTTCTCCTTGGGATCTCCAATCACTATTTTTGTCTTGACCTCCGTCCGCATTTGATTTTGCAATACACGTATATATATATAAGATCGGAAAAATCTCACAAATTAAAGAAACGAAATTTGAAGAGAAGAAACTGCAAACTAACCCACATACTGAGTTACAGGTCATCTACGAGACTGTAAACAAACAATCCTATAAATGGTGGCAGATACACTCAGTGACTAAATAACATAGCTACACGAAGCACATAGTCAGTATCCATAACAACGTCTCACCATTCTACTAAATAACTTTAGCTTAAAGGGGACTATGTCAAATAAATTAAACCATGCCCCTAGATCGCTTAATTTACTATTTATAAAAACACTAAAAAGGGACAAAAGTTTTTGTGTGGCCAATCCAACCGACCAAGCCCAAATCGACTTTCTACCCTACGGGCTTACTTGATTTTGGAAACGTTAATTAGCTCACTTTTTAGAGCTTATTGATTTGAGCTTATTGGCGTGCATGATAACCTCAACGACAACACGCTCATAAGCTTCAAAAATTGAGCTTATTGGGTTTACCAAAATCAAATAAGCTCATGAGCGAGCTAAAAATAAGCTAGTCTAAACACCCCCAACAATAATCCAAAACAAATTCACAAAATCCTAATAATCAAAACAAAAGTTAAAAATACAACCTTTCAATCGGACCACCCACAAATCACTCGAAAGCGACTTCTCCTTCACTGCCCCACGCCACTTCTTCCCACTCAAACACCGCTTCTTTCCCGCCACTTCTTCCCACTACAGAGTACCTTTGGGGCATCTAGGGTGAGCACCCTCGAAAGTACTCAACACACTTTTTTGAATTGAATTAATTAATAAATGCTATAAAAAAGAAACAAATGGAATGAATAAGAAGAATAGCAACCTGATAGAGGCGAAGGAGGCAAAGGTTAGCATCTAAGTTATGGTGATCGTTTGATTGATGGTTTGGATCTGTGTTGGATCTGGGTAGCAGTGGGGGAGAGGGTAGCAGTGGGTAGAAGTTTATGTTAAAGTTTAAAAAGTGAATTGGTATGGAAAGAAGCAGATGCTCAACATGTAAAACTAGTTAAGGGTACAATAGTCATTGTAATTTAAAAAGTATTTAAAAGTTATGTAAAAAAATATAAAAGTACAAAAGTACAAAGTTAAAAAAGGCGCTCAAAGTAATTCGCTTAAGTCGCTCAGCATTGGGAAGGCGCTAAAGGAATAAAATAATAGTTTCCAAAGTTTGACTTTTTTCTCGAAAATAACAAAAAAGAATTTCGCTCGAATCTTAAAAATTCGTTGGATCTAAGTCGATTAGAAAATATAGGTACGAAAAGCAAATTTCAATCATTTGGTTTTGAAAAGTTGAAGGACACCTGGCGCTCCTTAATTGGAAGAAAAAAGTCGCAATTCTCAAGGTCTATTTAGGAGATACCCCAACTTTTTTCCTAAAAAGTTTTGACACCTTGAGCAAAAGATGTGTTTGCATAATTACCCCTTATATTATTATTGTGATGTTTATAACATTTATTGTAATAATCTTTATCCTCGATGACATATCGTTGCTCTTTTGTTGTCTAAATAATTGTTAGCTATCTTTGATTTGCGTCGAATATCTTCAAGATCATGTTCCAAAACACCTAAGTAATCTATGTCCAAATATGTCCTTATTACTCTCTCACTTAGTGTTGTTTGTGCGGGATTATTATGAGGGGCTTATTGTGGACATTCTCTATTCTTGCTTATGAAGAAATCTAAAGATGTGCTCCTTATGAAGAATGGTAGAAAGTTAGAGGGGGCTTCTTGTCTCATTGTTTGCTATAAAAGAGTGGTCCCTGTCTAGGGTTATCATCATCAATCTTACGCAGTCTTCTCTTGACTGCTATATCACTCTCCCTCCAAATATTTATGTATTAGGATCTGTTGATCCATTTCTGTATTGTTTCTTTGATCATTTGATCTTCTTCAAGTCTTGTAACAGTTTGATTGTTATTGTTCAAACTGTGCCGACTATTGTACTTTGATTCTTGAATAAAGTGAACTTGTTGCTCTGTTTATCTGTTTGATACCATCGCACATGGTATCAGAGCTATAGGCTACTGATTATCTTCAAATCCTGATCTCCAGGGTTTTCAATATTGGGGGTTCTTGATCTTGATATCTCGGTGGTTCGTATTTGTGTTCTGGGACGTTTGTGGTAATTGGATTGGTGTTTCTGATCCTATTGGTGCTCAATCGAAACAAATTAGGGTTTGTTCCAAAACCCTAATTAATTTTTGAATTGGGGTTTTGCTCTTGGAGTGCTGGGATTGGTGTTTCTGGTCCTATTGGTGCTCAATCGAAATAAATTAGGGTTTGTTCCAAAACCCTAATCAACTCTGTATTGGGGGTTTTGTTCTTGGAGTGCTCTCTGGTTCTAATTGATCATAATCATCCCTAGACTAAGTGAATCTAGGGTGATTGTGTTTGGTCTTCACTTCTTCCGCTGCACAAAGCATTGTAAGTACTTCTCCTTTCTTGTTTATGATATTCAAGTGAGTGGGTGCAAGCGGGTAGGTTAACACCTTGATCGCCACCTCGAGTGGTGTGAATACACTGCTCAGCCTACCCAGGTCAAAGGCTTGGTACTTGTTGAACCGTGGGTGTGAGTTATTTATTTTCTTGCATTTTTTCTCTTCTAGTTGAAGGAGGATAGGTCTAGTTAGGTTGGAGGTTGATTTGGGATTGTTGCTCTTATTGATAGTGATTTGTTGTTATTGTCTGTTCTATTTATTTTCTGTCGTGTTTGTCACCATGGTTGAGGGTGATGATGAACATGCTAATAATGAATCCGGGTTTAATGATTCTATGCTTAATGAATCTATGATTAATTCTTCTTACGAATTAAAACTTACATTTGGTGATACTCTACTTGCATCCTAGTGACACGGTGGTAATCCCATTATATCGTGAAATTGGTGGCTCGAAAATTATAAAATATGGAGCATTGCCATGACATTTGCCTTAAGAAATCATAATAAACTTGGCTTTGTTGATGGAACTTGTAGAAAAGATGTCTCTAATGCTAGTCTTGCTAATCAATGGGATATGTGTGACTCTGTTGTTCTTACTTGGATTCTAAACTCTTTAAGTCTGAGCTATTCTTTGGTGCTATATACTCTAAAGCGCTTATGAAATGTGGAATGACTTAAAAGAAACCTATGACAAAGTTGATGGATCTGTTGTCTTTAATATACATAAAAATATCAACTCTTTGGGTCAAAATGGGTCCTCTCTTGTTGATTACTAAAATAATCTTAACTCATTATGGAAACAATTTGACTCCATGATCAGTCTTCCTACATGTACTTGTGATGCTGGAAAACATTTTGAAAAACATAACCAGCTAATCAAGTTAATGCAGTTTTTAATGGGTCTTGATGACACTTATGTGCCCATCAGAAGCAATATTTTAACGAGGATCCTTTACCATCTGTCAAAAGCTGCTTTTCTATTGTGTTGGGGAAGAATCCCATAGGAACTTCTCCTCAGTCTGGATCCATTAAACCAAATGTGTATGCTTTTGCTTCAAAGTTTTTGATAACAAAAAAGGAAACAACAATTACAAAAGCTCAAATCCCACTCGGGGAATAATACCTCAGTAATGACTCTAACAATAGAGGACCCAATCTTAATCTGAAATGCTCTAAGCTGCAACAAACTGGTCACACCATTGATAGATGTTATGATATTGTTGGTTATCCTGCTGGATATGGAAAAAGGAACTTTAATTCTAATATTAAACACCGCTAGTAACAATGCTTCTTCTTCTTACGATGCCAATCTTGAAAGTAGAACTAGCAACTCTCCTGTTTCTTTGTCTAATGAACAGATGGTCAGACTCATGAGTCTTCTCAATGATAGTCCTGTCAATTCCAATATGGCAGGTAAATGTTTTTCAGGAACTTTTTTTAATGGAAGTGTCAAATTCAATCTAAAATTTGAAAAACACTTTAATGGAAACACAAACCTTTTAAAAGGAAAAATCAGTCTTGGTTGGATTGTTGACTCTGGAGCAAACCAACACATGACTTTGTCTTCAAAATCTTTAATCAATACTATTGATGTTTCTAAACTTGGTCTTACTGTTGGACACCCAAATGGTACTCAGGCACTTATCACTGAGATTGGTGACCTAAAAATCAACAACAACATTACCTTACATGATGTCTTAGTTGTGCCTGAGTACACTGTCAGTCTGCTATCTGTTCACAAACTTGCTAGAGATAGCAAACTATTTGTTGGCTTTGATGAATCTAAATGTTATATTCAGGACTTTGCAACAAAAAGGAATGTGGGGATTGGTAATCAATCTAATGGCCTGTACTTGTTTGATGTAGACTCTGATTGTAAGATTGTCTCTAATAACTGCATCTCTTCATGCTTTGTTTCTAGAAACCTTTGGCACCAAAGGCTTGGTCATCCTACGATCAAGTCTTGCAAGTCCTTAAACCAGTCTTAACCTTGATAAACCAAGCGACCCTAACCATCTCGTGATACTTGCAACAAGGCTAAACAAACCGGGAACCTTTTCCTTAAGTGAACATAAGTCAACTAAAATTGGTCAACTTGTACACCTAGATGTTTGGGGTCCTTATAAAATCACTAGCAGAGATGGCTACAAATATTTTTAACTATTGTTGATGATTACTCAAGGTGCATGCGGGTTTATATGCTTAAAAGCAAAGAAGAAGTCTATGATTCCATTGTCAATTTTTCTCAAATCTTTGTCAAATCAATTTGAAAGTAATATAAAAATTTTAGAAGTGACAATGGTCTTGAATTTGTCAACAACGAGAATGCAACAATTTTTTCATAACAAAGGTATTCTACATCAAACCTCTTGTGTCTACACACCTCAACAAAATGGAATAGCGAGAAAGGAAACATAGACATCTTCTCAATGTTGCTAGATCTCTTATGTTTTAAGGGGGAATTACCTCTTTACTTATGGCTGAATGTGTTCTCACTTCTTTGTTTACCTTATCAACAGTTACCTTCTTACGTGTTGTCGGCAAATCTCCTTTCTCTCTTGTGTATGGGCATGACCTACACTCTCATATTAGGGTTTTGGTTGTCTTTGCTATGCTACTATCCTCAATAACTCGACAAATTTGATAGCGGATCCGAAAAAGTGTCTTTATTGGTTACTCTAATGAAAAAAGGGCTACAAACTTTTAAGTTTAGAAACAAAAATGTTTTTACTCAAGAGATGTCAAGTTTTATAAACAGTTTTCCTTTCAAAATGAAAACAATCTTCAAAACAAGTTTTTGAAGCGGTGTGTCAAAGATTTAAACCACAAAAACTTTTTGATCTTGACAACCCTAAAAGACCCAATGATGAAGGAGAGTGTCTTCCAATGATGATGGCACTGAGTTGAATTCTCTTAATGAGGATGGTAACTCGGTTGCAACATCCATAGAAGAAAATACACACCACGAGGGCCTTTGTTTCACACGAAACAAACTCCAATGACATCAACTCGATGTTAACTCGATTCGACTCAAATGAGTCCATTCACGAACAAGGAGGCTTGCCGACCATCACCACAAGAAGGTCAACGGACCCACTAGATTGCCTAAAAATCTTAATGACTTTATTGTTGAAGGCAAAGTTAAATATGGTATAGAAAAAGTGGTTAATTATTCTAATCTTGATTACGAAATTCTTGCTTTACTTCCAACTTAAATAAAAGTGTTGAACCTACTTGTTATGAGGAAGCTATCCTTGATCCTAACTGGGTTGATGCTATGAATGCTGAAATTGAGGCCTTAAATACTAACAAGTCCTGGATCATAACCACTTTACCTGCTAATAGAAAACCCATTGGTTACAAATGGATTTGGAAAATCAAATACAAATCCAATGGTGAAGTGGACAGATATAAAGCCAGGCTTGTTGCCAAAGGCTTTAACCAAAGAGAAGGGATAGATTATAATGAAACTTTTTCCCCTGTTGTGAAAATGTCTACTGTTAGAATTCTTATTGCCTTAGCTGTTAAGAATAAATGGCCTCTTTTCCAACTTGATGTTAATAATGCTTTTCTTTATGGTGAGCTTGATGAGGACATATACATGACTATTCCAAAAGGTTTTTCTGATGAAAACAACAAAAACATGGTCTGCAAACTTACCAAATCATTATATGGTCTCAAGCAAGCTCCCGAAAATGGAATGAAAAACTTGTTGGTGTTCTCAAAGAACATGGCTTTGTTCGATCTGAGTGATCATTCTTTATTTACAAAAACAAAGATAACAAGTTTATTGCTTTACTTGTCTATGTTGATGATATTGTTCTTCTTGTAAGCTGTGTTGAGGAAATTGAACAATTCAAAGTCTTTCTTAAAACTAAATTCAACATAAAAGACTTGGGTACTCTCAAATTCTTTACGGGTATTGAGGTGATAAAAGCGGGGATGACATCTGTCTCTCCGGAGAAAATATTGTCTTGAAGTTTTGAAGAATTTGGTCTCCTTGGGTGTAAACACTGTGTCTACACCCATGGAACCAAACTCATTCTTCCTTTTATTCCAACCCAAGATGACCCATTGCTTGATAACATAACTGGGTACCAAAAGCGCTTGGAAAACGATTTATCTTACTCATACCGGACGACATATCATATTCGGTTCCTTTGTCTTGCACAGCATATGCATACTCCCTTAAGGTCTCATTTGGATTCTGCTTTAAATGTGCTAAGATACTTAAAAGGTGCCCCTGGTAAAGGTCTAAGGTATGATCATAGCAGTCTTAATAATGTTCTTGAAGGGTATAGTGATGCAGATTGGGCAAAATGTATTAAAACCAGGAAATCTGTTACTGGATACTGTGTTTTCTTTAACAAGTGTTTGATATCATGGAAAAGCAAAAAACAAAACACTCTCTCAAAATCTTCAACTGAAGCTGAATATAGATCCATGGCTGCTGCAGCCTGTGAAATCATTTGGGTTCAAAAAATCCTAAAGGATCTAAATGTTGATCTTAATCTTCCTGTTAACTTGTTTTGTGATAACAAATCGCTTTCTGACTTCTTGTCAACCACATTTTCCATGAGAGATCCAAACACTTTGAAATTGATGTCCATTTTATCAGAGAAAAAATTGCAAAAGGTGTCTTGAGTGCCATCAAAATTGGCTCCTCAAACCAAGCTGCGACATTCTTACCAAGCATCTTCACGTGTATCAACACAAATTCCTTTGTGCGAAACTATTTGACATATTTGGAAAAGCAGTTAAGGGGAATGTTCCAAAACACCTAAGTAATCTATGTCCCAAATATGTCCTTATTACTATCTCACTTAGTGTTGTTTGTGCGGGATTATTATGAGGGACTTATTGTGGACATTCTCTATTCTTGCTTATGAAGAAATCTAAAGATGTGCTCCTTATGAAGTTTATGGTAGAAAGTTAGAGGGGCTTCTTGTCACTTTGGTTGGCTATATATCGGTGGTCCCTCTCTAGGGTTTTAATCATCAAAATCGCATGATCTTCTCTCTTCGCTATATCACTCTCCTCCAAATATTTATGTATTAGGATCATTGATCCATTTCATCTTGTTTCTTTGATCATTTGATCTTCTTCAGTCTTATAACAGTTTGATTGTTATTGTTCAAAGCTGTGCCGACTATTATACTTTGATTCTTGAATAAAGAGGAACTTGTTGCTCTGTTTATCTGTTTGATACCATCGCACATGTGAAATTTGGTTAATTTCTGCATAAATATCCATAATCACATGAGCAAAGGGTTTTGAAGGTATGATCATAGGAGTTAAAGAAGGCCACTTCTATAAAATAAATACATATTTTGGATTTTCAATAGCCTCCCCAAATAAATAAGAATACGTAATGACGTTTAGATAGATACATCTTTAATTAGTCAGCGCACTTGGTCTTTAACGCATGCTCATTAATATTTGCTTCTAATCTATACATATGGATCCCGACTCATCCTATTAGCATTGGATGCTCTGTCCTTGAGTACATGCAGGAGAAGATAACAGGCATACCTTGAAGACGGTATTTCAGCAGGAGTGGTTTTGGTGAATTGTTCCAATCTCAAGAACTTGAAATGCAACAATTTCTTCATGAGGTAATAGTGGTTCCATCTTCTGATCTATTAGTTCATCACGCCTGGTCCTTGCATTTCAATATGAGACTCGACCCATCTCACCATATCCACATTTTCACCAAAGGTGCCAATGTTGGTCCCAAATTGTGAGTCGATATGAAATGCAAACAAATAAAAACTTGAATAACTAAATCGTCTAACTATTGTAACGTTGCATGTATGCACGTATATATACTAAACGAAGGGACATAACCCAAACGTTTTGTCGGTTCAATAAGTAACCGTTTTCTAACTAACTTTAACTGTCCATAACCGTTCATAACTGAAAAACGGTTATATAACTACTTTTAACTACTTGTAACCGCTTGGCGGTTAGAAACTATGTAACGAGCAAGTTTGGTCCTTGTCATTTGAAGCAATGTCGAGATTAGCGTTTACATTCTCCTCCTTAATCTTGATCGTTGCTTCGTCCTAAGTCTTGAACTCCGAGCATTTGTTGCATAGTCACGAACTTGAGTCTTGGTAAAGCTTTTGTTAAGATATCTGCTCTTTATAGTTCTCCACTAACGTGTTCCACTTTAATATGACCATTCTTTACGCATTCACAAATTAAATGATAGCGAATGTCTATGTGCTTGCTCCTTCCATGAAAAACTGGGTTCTTTACAAGTGCTATTGCTGATATGTTGTCAACTCTAAGCGTTATTCTTTTTTCTTCCAATCCAGTTAATTCATCGAGTAAGCGTTTTAACCATAAGGCTTGACATCTTTGCTGCGATGCGCCATGAATTCGATTCACATGATGAGAGTGCCTTGTCGGTTGCTTACGAGTACACCGGTAATAGGTGACTCTCCAAAGTAAAATACTATTCGATGGTTCCTTTTCCTTGATCGGTATTGATTCCATAACTCATCCATTGTATCCTGTAATCTTGCCGCCTTCTTTCTTGTATATTATGCCATGCTCCTTTGTTCCTTTGATGTATCGGATTACTTGTTTCACGCCTTGGTGATGATCCTTGGTCTTGCATAAATCTGCTAAGTAGTCCGGTGAGTAACTAAGATCGGTCTTGTATGTAGTAAGTATCGAGACTTCCAATTAAGCTTGGTAATAAGTTGCGTCAATGGGTTTCCATCTTCCGCCTTGACCAACTTAGTGCGGGATCCATTGGTGTCTTCGTATCATTATTGTCCGTCATGCTTGTTTCTTTTAAGATCTTGTTAATATATCTGTTTGCTTGATTGTAATCTCTCCTCCTATTGTGTAACTTCTATCCCAGGTAATATGCTAGCAACCCTAAGTCGCTCATTTCAAATTTTTCTTCCATCGGGATTTGAACAAGTCTATTTCCTTCTTTGGAGTGCCGTGATTATCAAATCATCTACATATACTCCAACGATAAGTGTAGAAGTCTTGCTTCTCTTCGTATAAACTGCTTGTTCGAGATTACATTTCTTAAAGTCTAAGGACTTCAAGGTTTGATCAAGCTTCACATTCCAAGCTCTTGGTGCTTGTCTTAAGCCATACAAAGCTTTAGTTAGCTTGTAGACTTTTCCTAGGTTTCCTTGTTGAATGAAACCTTCAGGTTGTGTAACATAGACTTCTTCCTTCAATTCTCCATGTAAAAATGCTGATTTTACATCTAAGTGGTGTACTTGCCATCCATGATAAGCTGCTAGTGCTAATATCAATCGAACTGTCTCTATTCTAGCAACTGGTGCAAACACCTCATCGAAGTCTATTCCTTGTTCTTGTACATAACCTTTTGCTACTAATCTTGCTTTATATTTAATGATCTTTCCTTGTGCATCTCTCTTGGTTTTATAAACCCATTTGAGTCCTATTGCCTTCTGATTTGCAGGCAATGTGGTAAGAGTCCATGTGTTATTTTGTTGATTGAATCTAATTCAATTTCCATGGCCTCAATCCACTTCTCATCTTTTGATGCTTCCTTGTAATTGTGGGGTTCTTCTTACATGAAAAATAAGCTTGGTGCTTCTACTTCACGTGCGGTTTCGTAGATTTCCGTAATATTCTTTAAACCTTGTATTGGTCTATGATCAAATCTATGATCTGAGCTTTCTAATGAGCTAATAGTAGCTCCTTCTTCATCTTGAGTTAGGGTTGTAAGTGTATGTTGGTGGTGTGATTGGTGAGGGTGGATCGGTATAGGTCCGGTTCATTATCGTGTTATCATTGTTTTCTGTGTTGAGTGGTGTAGGATTCTCATTGTCAACTCCGTCTATTACAAAACTAGTCCAAAACGTATCTTGTGTACTTGTATCCTCTTCATTGTTATTCCAATCCCACGGTTTCGTTTCCATAAACTTTACATCCCTACTAACATGTTTCTTCTTTCCTATTGGATCATATAGCCTACATGCTTTTGATCCTTCTTCAACTCCTAAGTAAATCATTGGAATGCTTCTATCATCCAGCTTCTTCAAGTGAGGTATTGTTATCTTAGCATAAGCTGTGCATCCGAATATTCTTAGGTATTCCAGATTTGGTTTTCTGTTGTAGAGGGCTTCATATGGTGTTTTATCTTCCAGGGCTTTCGTAGGTACCCTGTTGAGTATGTAAATGGCGTGTCTGACTGCTTCGCCCAAAAAGTTAAGGGTAACTTCATCGCTTTCATCATACTCCTAGTAGTTGATAACTTGTCCTATTTCTCCTCTACTACACCATTACATTGCGGTGAGTATGGTCTTTGTCAATTGTCTTGCTATTCCATTCTCCTTACAGTATTTGGTGAATTCATTTGATGTAAATTCACCTCCTCTATCAGTTCTTAGCATCTTTATTTTCAACTTCAACTTTGATTCAATCTGTTGTCTAAATTCCTTGAATGTGCTGAATGCTTGATCTTTCGAAGTTAGAAAGTAAGCCCACATGAAACGTGTGCAGTCATCTACTAATAAGAAGATGAGCTTCTTTCCAGAGTGTGTGGCTGGACTTATGGGACCACAAAGATCTCCATATACTAAGTCCAACGGGTTCTTTGATATGAATTTAGCTTGATTTGGAAAGGGTGTTCTAATGTGTTTTCCTAATAAACATGCATCACAGATTTGTCCTGCATGATTTATTCTTCGGTATTCCATCCACTAGACCTTTTCTTGTCATCTTGTTGATAACGTCAAAGTTTAGGTGACCTAATCTAGCATGCCATAACCATGCTTGGTCATCTATGTTTGCTAAGAGACATATAGGTGCTACTATATGTAATCTAATACTGTAAAGTCGATTCTTAGATCGTTCTACTTTCATCAACAACTTCTTGTTCTTATCATACAAAGTCAGTATGTTTCCATCCATGATGATCTTACAACCTATTTCAGTGAGTTGTCCTAGACTAAGTATGTTGCTTTTGAGGTTTGGAATGTAGTAAACGTCCGAAATCATCTTCTGTTGTAGGTTTCTACATCCTAATAATATTGAACCTCTACCCTTTATCTCCACATACGATCCATCTCCAAAACGAACGCGTCCAGTGATGTTTTCGTCAATATCCTTAAAATGGCCTTTGGTGCCCGTCATATGGTTACTTGCACCATTATCTAAATACCATATGCTAGCATCTGTTGTAGCATATTTTCGGGGTTGTACTTGTTCTTCATTTAACAAGATTTCTTCAGTTTCGTGTGTAGCCATTAATAATGATGGTTCATCGTCTTCTAAGATAAGGTTTGATTGTTCCTGAGTTGTTGGTGGGTTTCTACAGTCTTTCTTGAAATGTACAAGTTTCCCACAATTGAAACATTTAAACGTCTTTTTATTCCACTCACCTTTATTCTTATTGTGAGTTGAATTTTCTCCATTCGAGTTATCTCTATTTCCTTTATTTTGCCAATTTCCTCGTGAATAGTTTGATCTACCTCTATATTTGGTAAACCGTTTCTTATTTCTAGAGTGTTCGCCTTGTGCGAATAATAGGTTATCTTGGCTTTCTACTTGTCCTCCCTTTCGGAGTTTTATTCTCTCCTCGAATGCCTTAAGTCTTCCAGCGATCTCATCTAACGTAATGTCGTCGAGATCATTAAATACATTCTATGGATGCTACTATTTGAATGAACCTATCGGTGTGAGTCTAATAGTTTTCGTACTAAAAGTGATTCATCCAAAGCTTTTCCTAATTCTTTAGCCTTCGTGGCATAGCCGTTTAGTTTGGTAGTAAATGCATCCACCGTTTCATCTTCCTTCATTTGAAGGTGCGAAATCAATCATCGATGATTGTAACCGTGCTTGTTGCACTTTCTCTTCTCAACGTGTCTCTTTCTTAATGAATCCCATAATTCCTTTGCCGTTTTGCAACTTGCTACTTGTAAGATCACATCTTGGTCAATGCTTGATATAGGAAGGCCGTTGTTGCCTTATCCTTCTTATCATCTACTTGCGTGTTATCCTTAGGTTCTATTGCTTCCATAAACCTTGTGCTTCTAGTATCACCTTAATTTGTATAGTCCAAATGTGTAGTTTGTGGTTTTGAGTTTAGGGCATTGATCTTGTGCCATTGGGGTTACGGGTTTTGGTGCGATGTTAGTGTTATTCGCATCGTCACGGGCATTTTGATAGTGCTTATGATCTTCACTTTCTAATTCGTGTAGAATTCTAACTTAGTATGGTATTCTTAATACTACGGAGCGAAATAGTTATCCAGGAATCTAATAATGCTGGGATCAATATAAAGTTCTCGGGATTTCTAATAATATAAAATAACGATCTATACTATCTAAAGTATAATGGAAATCAAAGTTTGAATTTGTGACCTCGTTGTTGTGTTAAACACAAACGTATTCCCACTTGTGTGTCGGTACTCAAGTGTTATACCAACCACGTTCTTTTCTTTCCTCGTCTTATACTTCCACGTTGTCCCTTCTTTTGTGTCGACTTGGTTTCTCAATATACTACTCCTAGATCTTTTTGTCTCGGCTTCTTTCTCCAAAAAACACTCAACGTGTCCTTGGCCCCAATCAAACTATGATGTTTGTTAGTGTTTCGTTCCAAGTTCTTCACAAATACTCCTTTTCTCACAAAATACCTCTCGGTATTTTTTACCAAAGCAATTCGATTGCTTTCTTCTTTACTAATACCCTACGGTATTATCCCAACGTCTAAAAAAATGTGAGATTTTGTTTGTCGTTCCGCTGTTGCTTGTTCCTTTCCATGTTATACCACAATACTTCCTTATTATTTTAAATTTCACACCGTATCTTCAACACCTTCTCAATACCCGTCGGTATTTCTATTTGCAAAACAAGTGATCAGCCTGTTTTCTTCTTCGTTATTTGTTGTTCTCGTATTGCTAAACGCCTCTCCAAAACAATCCTTGATTGTTTTCCTTTTCGGTATACCTTCTCAATTCTTCAAGCAACGCTTTTTTCTTTCTTCTTGTATATCTCGTATATATACAAGTTTTCTTTCTTGACGTCTTTCAATTCTTCTTGTCACGTTGTATAGTGACAGAATTTCCTATCTTCTTTGTTGTCGTGTGCAAGACACCAAAAAAGTCCTTCAAACAATTGTTCTTCTTCTCTTGATTCTTCCTATCGCGTATAAGTAACACAACAGAAACAAGGGCACCACGTTGTTTGGTGTCCTCCCGTTTGCAATTTTGACACAAGGTAAGTCGTATACTACTTCTCTTGCGTCCCTTAGTTATCTAGGCAATGTATGTTTAGTTTGTACGTCGCGTTCTTCTTCCTGAAACAAAGTTTTCAGCGTCTTCTTTTCTTCTTTGGTTTCCTTCTAGTCTCGTTGAGACTTCTGGTTTGTGATACTGCTCATTAACAAAGTTCTGGTATTTGATGATGGTGTAACGAGATGTGTATAACAAGGCTCTTGATGCCAAATGTTGGTCCCAAATGTGTAAGTCGATATGAAATGCAAACAAATAAAAACTTGAATAACTAAATCGTCTAACTATTGTAACGTTACATGTATGCACGTATATATACTAAACAAAGGGACATAACCCAAACGTTGTGTCGGTTCAATAAGTAACCGTTTTCTAACTAACTTTAACCGTTCATAACTGAAAAAAGGTTATATAACTACTTTTAACTACTTGTAATCGCTTGGCTGTTGGAAACTATGTAACGAGCAAGTTTGGTCCTTGTCATTTGAAGCAATGTTGAGATTAGCGTTTACAAAAGACATTATATGTGTGGCTGAAATTGTGAATATTCTATGTACCTGGAGCTATGTAACCGTAAGACATTGCAAACCACAATATTGGAGTTTAGGCATGCAATCATGGTGAAGGTACTCCACACCCTGAGTTAACCCAACCGCAATGTTCCTGGTGAAGCCAGTCATAAACACTACCATTCTCCATTTACTCGTATATCAACAGGTTCGATCCCGCCCTAACTTAACCAGCCAAACTAGAAAGAATAGGATCGACACATCATGTTATTTCCTATTAGATCAAAATGCCAAATCTTGAATTAAAAACTTAAGTATTTATTCTGTTTTCCTTGTAACCTATTTAGCTTCTCCGTTGTGGCAAACAGCAAAAATGTTGGTTTAATGGACAATAAATTAATAGCGTGTGTTAGGATCGAACTCGAGACCACGGGATTGCACACTTGCGTATGAGAATTAAAGTTAATAATTAAATATAAATGTTATATTTATTTATTAATTAAACGAAATAATTATAACGGACGTTAAGTAATTAAGTGTAATGGACTAACGGTCGTTAAATGTAATTGGAAAGGACTAGATTGAAAAATATTGGGAAGGTTCTAGAATCCTTGTGGGATCCTCAACCGATCGGCCACAAGGAAGGAAACCCAACCCATCTACAACTCAAACTTGTTCACCAAGTTTAGTTTGGGTATAAATACAAAACCAAGGGTGTTTGTAATTTATCTCTTGTACTCATTAAGCTAAAACCTAAAATTGTTTTGTGTGTGTTTTGCTTAAAACCGATCGACACACACACCTTGTGGGTGTCGATCCATATCTTTTCAAACTCAAGTTATTTTGTTTAATTAAAACTAGCATTCCTTTAATTCGGTATAGTGCGTGTGTACAAGAAAGTGGTACTAACACATTATTGTTAGTATTCTTGGATTGAATTACAAAAGCGGTAAGGGTAATTCACATAATCCTATAAACCCTAATTAGGGTTCATCCAATTGCTAGTTTTGTGGATTTGATTCTTGTTCGGCTAGAATCAAGAAAGGTACATATTCTTGTTTATGTTAATTAATTATTCGTTAATCTTTCCTATACGCTTCCGCATGTGTACTTGATGTTTATTGTTTATATTTATGATTAGTCATGTTATATAATTCCAACAGTGGCATCACGAGCTTGGTTTAATGAGTAATTAATTACTAAACACGTAAAAAAACGAATATTGTATGTTGTTTGATATGATTATTCTAGGGTTTTGGTTATGATTATGTAAACCCTAATTTTAGGGTTAGGGCTTTTGCCCTAATTTGGTTTTAATTTTTTTATGGAATTTTTTTTATGGGTCGAAACCCTAAATTTTTTTTTAGTCGATTTTTTAAAATTTTTTTAGGGTTTATAAAATTGTTTTGTTAACAATATCGAAACCTAGAATTAATATATATGTTACGTGATTAATTCATGAATAATTGTTATGTGACATGGGATTATTATATGCGATCTTGTGACTATTTGAATAATTGTTATGTTATATCCATGATGATACATGCATGTTTGTCATGGATAGTTGTGATATATATTTATGCTAATATTAATTGTTAAGTTTTATCACATGTTTATTTATGATAAATCTTGAATTGGGAAGACTCAATTATATACATTAATGAATCAATTATGTGCAATTTGGTATATTATTAATTATGGGTTTACATAATCGATTCGTCGATGTATGTGGCTCACTTTCAATTGAGAGAGTGAAAGCCCTAATTAATATATACATTAATTAACCTAGACATTGATTATTAATAGGGTTTTATCGAATAAGTTGCATGTGGCTACTTGTTTACACGTATAAATTGTTAGTTATGTGCGCATTGTTTTTAGTTGTTTATTTTTATTTGTTTACTTGTTTGTTTATTATGTTGACAAGTTTTAAGCAAAGGGTAATTTTGAATAGAAAAATAATACGGACTAAACAATGGTGAAATTTGATTTGTTTTGAAGAGTTAAGTTTTCAGATAGTTTAATTGATTGATGATTTTGGTACAAATGGTCTGAACGGCTCACCCAATTTGACGGACTGTGTGGGAAGTACTAGGAGGGAGCGCATTAAATTGTGACCCTAAAGAGGAGGTTATTGCTTTTGCGTGACCAAACTCTCCGCTTGCTTGTGAGTCAAATTGGAGCTACCAAGTAAGCCATAAATGTACAAACTCATCTTAAGGCGAATTAGTTTTAATTCCATGCGCCACTTTGGTGGTAATTACCGAAACACTAAGTGTTTACACTTATGCAAAAGTACGGTATAATGGACGATAATTAACGCTAAATTCCTTGATTGGTGAACCCAATACCTCAATCAAAACTTTGATAATTTGATCTTTATGAATTGGTAATAAAAGTTTTTATTAAATTTATGCTACAAGATGAATGCATGACATCTTTGTACATATTTGATTTGACCACATAAAATCAAAACTAGTACCCTTTATAAATTAAGTTATGTGCCATCTAATTAAAAGGAACACTTGAAGTTGCAATTTACGTCATGACGAACTTGGCGAGATTGTGATGGAGAGGTAAATCTTTATGTAAAGTCGGACCTTACATGAACATATTTGCGTTCTTTAAGTTAGACACTTAAGTTGAGTAGGAAGTGAGACACGGACTCAAGGCATAAGATGGGATGAAACATGTTTATATTTGCAATAGCGTTGGAAAATATAAATCCCATAATGATCTAGGAATTGGAAATTGTTTGCCAATTATTGTTCGACAGATTACCTTATTATATGCTTTCGTTACTAGCGGATCAAGCGATGTAATGGAACTATGATAATTTGGATCCTAGTTTTCGAGAAAATTCTATGGTTATATGAATATTACCTTGGGTATTTTATTTTCTTGAAAAGTTTAATTATCGAAAATACTAAAATTGAATTTTGCTAATTCTTTAAATGTATTAATGCAACATTAAACCGTAAACGTAGGTTATTCTGTATTGGTAAATTGATCTACACCGTAAGGGTTTTGGTAGAGTCAACTTTGCTAAAAGAATAAACCTAGTCCTCTTTTCATAAGAAAGAGTGAGATTCAATCCTATTCCTTTTCATGAATGAAGAAAGGTATGATAGGACAATTAGAATTGTCTAAATTCTAAATACATAACTCGTAAGCAAATTTTAATAGTTAAGAAAATTGCATATTTTCGAGTTATTAAATTAGAAGCTAGACTAATTCTTGTATAATTGGTAAAAGACAAACTAGCATATTTTATCTAGTTGTTTTGTTTTGACCATTTAAAAGTACTACTTACAATTGTTGGAATAGTAGAACTATTAAGAAAGAAATTGCATGCCCAATTTTTCAAGTTAATAGCATTGATGGATAGTTCATCATCTACATAGTAGAATACACTCTTTTAGTACATAAGTAATTGTTATGTATGGACTTTCTCAAAAGTGTAGGGAAGTAAATAGAACACTATTTTCTTTCACTTTGGTTAATGAAACACTTACAATGTTGTCAAATCCGTGGGAGTATTGTGTTCTTATTCTTGAATAAGGAATTAATGTAATGATCTCTAATTCGATGGGAGTTACAAGCTTTGTCATCTTGGTAGTAACCCAGATTATCTCTAGAATGTCTTAAGATAATTACTTTCCACTTGTAGACACTTATGTTTTCAAGGATAGTCATGTACGTTTCCTTATTAGACAATGAAGTGGTTCTACATCTACTAGTTATGCTAATATCAATGACACAATCATATTAGTCACATAAACAAACATATGTCGTGTTGTTTATACGCTACATGATGTTGTTCCATGCACAAGTGGGAGAAATCTATATTGTGTGCAAGGTACAACATATAGGTATATGATTTAACGGATTCTCTTGATCGCAAGGTAAGAGACTAACGTTCTAATATAACTTGTACATATCTAATTCAAGAAACACTTGGTGTTGCAATTTACGTCATGTGAGAACTTGGCGAGATTGCAACAACAAAGTAAATCTCCATGTGAAGTCGGACCTTGCATGGACATATTTGCGTTTCTAAATTAGACAAGTATTTAGAACATGTGTCAAAATGATATATAAGACTACTTCAAATTAAATATTTATGTATTATTAGAATGACATAAATAAATGAAGTAATCTAATACTACTTCAATTTGTTTATTTATGTATTTTGGAATGACATAAATGAAAAATAATGTAGTCCTACATTATTGTGAAGTAAATAAATTAACTTGAAATTACTATTGAAACCAAGAGTTGTGTTCATAATTACTTTAGTTAAACATGTTTATGATTCATTGTAAAGACATAAACATAAAGTCTTTTAAGACTTATAATAAAGTAAGACGTTAACTTGTTATGTTTTTAATTAAGACATATACAAGAAGTCATTGAGTTGATCAATGATTTATAACGTATAATGGGATTATAACAGTTTATGTTTTCTTGATGAGACATGGATATGAAGTGACTTGGTTAAAAAGTACTTGTGTTATAAAGCATGCAATTGGCTTGGAAAGTCTATTATACCATTAAGTTGACTTAGTTGGTAAATAGGTAAGCCAAAAGGAATATGTTTATCTTATATATTGTTAGATTGTCTTACAATATTAATTCTAATGAATACCACAAGTTGATGGTATGTTCGGTTAGGAGAATCAAACTCTATTTGATTTGTTTGATTCAAGATAACCATAACTTCTTTCTTAAAAAGTAACAAGGTTAGAAAATTGAGTATGGATTGAATATACTCAATATGACTCCAACCTAGAAGATTAATAAAACACCATTTTATTATGGAATGTGATGAATCACATTAAGTTTTAAAATTGAAGATTTCGAATTTGTTAAACTACTTATGAATAGGTTATTAACAAACTAAAGTCGGGAATTATCAATGTGTATTTGTAATGTCCCAAAAGAGAACAATGTAGTTTTGCTCTAACTGCTAAGTATATATAGATAGTCTATATATTACAAAAGGCAAGTGGGAGTTTTTCTATCTTGAAAGATAAAATTACAAGATACATAATCTTCTTAAACACACTAGTAAATATCATGATGAGGTTAGACATGTAAATGATAGACCTCAAGATGATGGAATTTTCATTCATAGATCTGCAAGGATATCTCAGATATTTGATTTATATGCTGAGAAGAACATGAGTTACAGGATTATAGTAAACCTGATAATCATTATGATGGATTACCAAATATTGAATTGGGTAAATTACTCATACTATGAATGTTAAAGATGTTGTCCATAAAGATAATCAATTTTGGAAATTTGGTTTATCTTAATAGTTAGACTAGAGAATGGAAATGAGTTTCTTCAAAGAGATGAAAAACCTAGTGGTTTGAATTTCTATGTAGAAATCATATGGACAATATTGTACACATATTTAATGCATGTTTTATGACAAGATTATTAATCATACTTAAGCAATTAATTATGATTGAATATTCTTTCTAGACACATTAAATATATAAAGATGATAATTGTCATACTTGTTTTCATTAATATGAAATATGACAATGGAATATCAAAACTCTTTCTTGAGAAATTACTTGAGCGAGGACGGTAAGTAATCGAAAGGTTTTTGAATTCATATAATCTTTGGAAGTGTGAAGTGCAATAATTCATGAATGGATAAATGCATGCATCTATGAAATTATTCTTATGTTTAATTATTAAATCCTAGTTTTGATTTATAATTGAAATAAGATAAATTTTAAGTATTCCGAAAGCTAGTGGGAGTATTATGTTAAGGTTTTAAATCTTATATGTTGTATAACATATAGGAAGTAACATTCCTTGTAAGCTAAATGTTAAGTCTTAGATTGGAATGAAACTTCACTTGTAAGATTTAAGAATTAAAACATACAACCTTGGAATATATGTTTATTATTAATAAACATGTGCGATAAAATAAATGATTCTAATAAAACATGATATATCATTTGGGAAATGGATAAATATCTTTTGACAAGATAGAACATGAATGAAATCTAAGTTTGACTGTAGATTCATCATGTACATCATGTTGTGTATTAAAATTGTTGTATCATTCTTGAATAAGAAGTGATTTGACAACATTGATATCTAACTAAAAGTTATTAGATAACTTGTGTAATGAATATTCTAATAGAATTACATCCTCACCTGGAATTGCTCCTAGATTCTATGGATGAACAATATGTCAATTGTTGTGCAAATTGTCATCGACTACAAACTTGAAAGTTTGGAAGACATCAAACATTACACAATAAGATATTAAAGTTTACGGAGTTTTAATGAGCATATTGTTGTTTGTATACAATGATCTTGGTTTAATTGAGATGACACTCAATACTAGTCATGGTAGGATTTCATCCTTGTTAATGGCCATGTGAACTAGTTGTGCTACTAAAAGCAGCAGTTGCATTATACATTAAAAGAATAAGAATACTTTAAACTTTAAAATGTTTGAAAGTTTAAATTGTCATAAATTGGTGATAGAGGATGTCACACACTTTATGAATTATTATGTGGATTGGTGAATGCACACATACAAGGACTTCACTAATTGAATTCTTGAAATAAGTATTCTCAAAATTACGATAGATCAAGTTGGTTGATTTATGCCTTGTCAACAAGTATGATTGTCATTACTTGAGGCATAATTCATCAACTGGAATTTTCATGCATTGATCTATTTAGTATTTGGATAAGGGATGTTAAACAATTGTTATAATAAATCAAATACTTGGTATGTTTGATTTTATAATATATTGTATCCTATATTTGCATGTTTAATCCGTGAATAAATTTATTTATTCTAAATCGTCGTTGTCAATTAATGATATGGGAGTATCATTAAACTAAGACAAATCGAGAGATATGGTAGAATATACTTGAAAGTATATTGATGAGAATGCATACCAATTTCGGATGATATTCAATGAATTGAATATAGGACTTATCCCAACTACATGATTTTACTTTATGGATATTGTTATTAAGTAAATCATGAATAGTTATCCTCGGACTTGAGATACCGGATAAGTGTCATGAATGTAGTGCACTACGTGGAACAACTTAACGCTATACGAATCGGTAGTCATAAGGGTTGTTTCTGAAGTGTTGCAAAGTTCATGGGTTATTCTCGTAGTCAAGATAGAATTTGTTCCTTCAAATTTATTTGGAGTTTAATCTTTGTTGGGCCCTCGTAGGGTTGACAAGATGTTTGTGTGGCCACGCCCAAAGATCTCCCCGAATATGTTCGAAGATTTGGTAATCTTGCTCAATCACTTATAACGAGAAACAGAATGGTTGAATAAAGAATGACTTAATTCCATATCTTTATTTAACATGGTATTAGAAACAAAAGGATAATAATAATGAGAAATCATTAAAAGGTTTTCCGGAGCCTTGCTCGAGTTGTACTAGAGGCATCAAGTGTTGCTAGACGCTAACCGATGTGATCACTCTATTAAGATATGTCCAAGTGGAGTTGTTGGTTTAATGGACAATAAATTAATAGGCGTGTGTTAGGATCGAACTCGAGACCACGGGATTGCACACTTTGCGTATGAGAATTAAAGTTAATAATTAAATATAAATGTTATATTTATTTATTAATTAAACGAAATAATTATAACGGACGTTAAGTAATTAAGTGTAATGGACTAACGGTCGTTAAATGTAATTGGAAAGGACTAGATTGAAATTAGATATCGGGAAGGTTCTAGAATCCCTTGTGGGATACATAACCGATCGGCCCAAAGGGAAACCCAACCCATCTACAACTCAAACTTGTTCACCAAGTTTAGTTTGGGTATAAATACAAAACCAAGGGTGTTTGTAATTTATCTCTTGTACTCATTAAGCTAAAACCTAAAAATTGTTTTGTGTGTGTTTTGCTTTAAACCGATCGACACACACACACCATGGGTGTCGATCCATAGCTTTTCAACTCAAAGTTATTTTGTTTAATTAAAACTAGCATTCCTTTAATTCGGTATAGTACGTGTGTACAAGAAAGTGGTACTAACACATTATTGTTAGTATTCTTGGATTGAATTACAAAACGGTAAGGGTAATTCACATAATCCTATAAACCCTAATTAGGGTTCATCCAATTGCTAGTTTTGTGGATTTGATTCTTGTTCGGCTAGAATCAAGAAAGGTACACATATTCTTGTTTATGTTAATTAATTATTCGTTAATCTTTCCTATACGTTTCCGCATGTGTACTTGATGTTTATTGTTTATATTTATGATTAGTCATGTTATATAATTCCAACACTATGAGTCTTAATGTTTGATTAATCTTAATTTCTGAAACATGCGGGATGTGGAAAAGCATACAATGAACTAAAGCAAGGAGAGCACACTATCGAGCGCATGTTTCAACTTTCAAATTACAATCCCAAGGTAAATATTTAGGTTTATGTGCTTGATTTGTTAAACGGTTTCCAATTCACGAGTTTTAATAAACATCTTAAGTGTTGATATTCATATTTTCCACTTAATCTGCTCTCAACGTTTCTCATAAACATCTATTACGTGTTATTGAGGAAAGAAATGAAGTTCATGTGGAGGAAAGAAATGAAGTTCATGTGGAGTCTTTTGCAGGGGAGGTAAAATTCTATGAAGTCTCGTTTAGATATGGTGACAGTATGCCTCTCAGACTGAATAAGTTGGATCTTCATATCAAAGCTGGAGAAACGGTTGCTCTTGTTGGGCCTTCGGGGGGAGGAAAGAGCACCCTTGTGAAGTTGCTTCTTCGCTTGTACCATCCTTTAGGTGGTAAAGCATCTCAAAATCCAAATAGCTATCAGAGGTGGTAATTTTGAGTCATTTACTTGTGAATGGGCTGATTTGGGTTATATTTATCATTGACAAGTCAAATGGGTAAAATCAAAAAAATCAGCAAAAAAGTAAAAATGGTTCGGATGGATCAAAAGTTGCCCATAGTAATTGATGCATAAAACATCTTAATTTTTTTTTTCAGAAGTTTATATTTATTTAAAGTATATTAGTTTAATCATAATCGTCCTAGCAAATTTCAACTCATATAAAAATTTACCCAATTGGCCATGTTAATTAACATGCCTTGTGATGGTGGAACCCGGAAAAATACGTTGTGGGGCCAAAAAAAAAATTTATTTATTATTATTATTATTATTATTATTATTATTATTATTATTATTATTATGATTAGTAAAAGAATGGATAAGAAAAACAAGAATCGAAATGATAATCAGTATTCTTCCTTAGAGATTAAGGATTTATAAGGTTTTAAAGTGTTGAATGTTAGGTTTTAGTATCTAAGTAGGGGTAATTTGAGTTTTGAGTGGGGGACACTTTCAAAAAAAGATCAAAATAAAAGTAAAATAAAAAATCTCAAACTTTTTCCGCTAACCATAGGGGGCATTGCCCCACCCCCCATAATATATATATAAGTCCGCCCCTGCCTGCGTACCCATCTGGCGACCTCTAATACATGACCTTTGAAAAGTAAAACTATCACGGAGTATCTTTTTGTTGTTACTCATGCTCAAATATCCGTGTTAATAGGTGATATTTTCATTGATAACCGTGACATATGGGATATGTCGTTGGAAAGTTTAAGGACACATGTTGGACTGGTCACTCAGGATACAGTAAGTACCTTTATAATTGTTGGATGGATACTTAGTCCTCGATTGTTAGCTAAGTACATTCTTAAGCTCTATATTACAGTAAAACCTAAGGTTTAGCTAAAATGTGCAAACTTTTTTCAAAAAATTAACATATAATATCGGAGATTATCTTTATTTTTTTTGTAATGCAAGAACCCTCCAATTTCATAGTTTAAATTCAGCACGCCTAACAAATGATTGGTCATCACTCTTTTTTCAGGGGCAATGGCTGAAAATATTGGGTACAGAGATTTGATGACAAATATTGATATGGAAAAAGTGAAGCTTGCAGCACAAATGGCAAATGTAGTTGAATTTATTCAAACATTCTCTGAAGGGATATGCAACAAATATCGGACCTAGAGGCTCACGTCTAAGCGGAGGCCAAAGGCAAAGGTACCATGCGTTATGTTAGACCTTAATATCGGAAGTATAAAGTTAGGGGGTGTTGGGGATTGCGTTTTGGTACTGACTATCTGATCATTGCGACCACACATAGAAATAATACTTAATTAAAAAAAATAGCAATAATTAGTTTGTGGTATACTGCTATTCTGGGTAAACAAATTGTGCTTCTGATGTTTAGATTATTTAAGGGTCAAATAGTCGGTTCATATTATTGGCAAGAAAATTGTTTATCTAAGTGTAAAAATAGAATTATGACCTATTTAACCCAATTAGAGAATCTCCTACCCCCATTTCACAAAACGTCTTTTAATTTTTTTGGTCATTGTATATATTAACTCCTTAGAAAATCAGAATTTGTCCAACAATCAAACAACCCCATAATGATCCTTATTCAAAGACTCGTTTTATTAGAAATACCTTCTCCCTACGGGCCCAAGTTTTGCCTTCTGAACTATTTTTTTGTATGGCTAAAAATATCAGTTTAACATTATGTACTTGTAACTTCCCATCTTACATTTAGTTTTTACTTTTATGTGTATAATTCAGAATAGCTATTGCAAGAGCTCTCTATCAGAATCCTTCTATTCTAGTTTTAGATGAAGCAACTTCTGCGCTGGATACAAGGTCTAAGATGTTGGTGAGGCAAGTTTTGCAACGGCTAACAAAAAATCGTACTGTAAGTAGAGACTAAATACTAGTCAGCAAATTATATTACATGTAATATATCAAGCGTGTTCGAATATAAAAAAATGCATATATTATCTCCAACTTAAAAATGCATATATTATCTCCAACTTTTATGAATAAACTAAAATGATTTGAAAGTTTAAAAATTATGTGCGATTATGGTTAGATAGCTACGGATTTGAATTTTTAAATGCAAAAAATGGTGAATCATCTGGAGATTTACACAAATACTTATGTCAATTTTACAGCAGCATGTTGAGTGTTCGAACTTAAAGATTAGTGTATATCGCATGTGGTATATCATACAAACTCATGTATCGAAAAACCTTTAAAAAATAAATAAAAAAATAAAAAATAATAATAATATTAATAATAAAGTATAGGTTGTTTTTGAATGTCGATAAGACTGAACTCTTCGCCTACGGAGGATCCTAGAAGCAGGGTGGAGGGTGTTTTTCCCATGAATATCTCCTCACGTCGAGAGGGTCAAACTACTAGGTGGTTCGATTAGTTTGGATGAAAGTTTTTGTCAGGAGCTGGCTTTGAAAAGGGTCTCTAAAACTATACTGCTAATGGAAGCTATCCTCAAACTTAACGACCCCCAATGTGAGCTCCTTCTTCTTCGGAATTGTGCCGGGGTGGCGAAATTATCCTATACTTTGCGGACTTGTTCACCTTTGTACGTGCGAGAAGCCCAAGTCCGGTTTGACCGGATGTTGCGCGCTTCCTTGGAGAAGATTATTACAGCCTCCGGGCCAGGTTTTGGTGACTGGCAGTGGCGGCTTGCCACCCTCCCAATCAAGATGGGTGGGCTTGGCATTCATGCTGCAAGCGACATCATCCAATATGCTTTCCTTGCCTCTCGTTTGCAAACCAGTGATATGCAGGACCAGATTCTGGTTAAAACAGGCATCAACTCTCATGGCCCTTCGTTTCAACATGCCCTCGATATGTTTAACAGTGCTTGCAACACAGACACGTTCTCGGTCGCCTCTGACGCTCCTGGCCCCCATATGATGAAAACCTTGGCAAAGTGTTACTTTGGTGTCATCGAGAAAGATCTCGTTTCTAAGTATTCGTTAAGCGAGGCGGTGGTCATCTGCGATTGTACCCGGCTCCACATGCACAAGATTTCCTTTTCACTATACCTATTGATGGGTTGGGCCAAAGGATGAACCATCGCCAATTCCGTTCGGTATTGTGTTATAGGCCACCATACCTATGTTTTCGGTACTTTTGCCGGCGCAGCAAGCACCGTATGGACCAATGGGGATCATGCGGTTCCTTTGTTCGATGAAGTTGGGTGAAATTCAGACATAACTTGGTGCGTGATATTCTTGTTGACATATGTTCCAAGGTTGGGATTATGGTGAAAAAGGAGGCCCCATTGGGGTTTCTTTCGAGGGACGGGACAGAGCTGCGTCCGGCAGACTTGCTATTATTCAACTGGTTCCAAGGTAAGGATGTTTGTTTGGATGTGACTGGAATCTCTCCTTTTGCGGGTATTGATGCGTCTGCGTGGGCTCCCGGGGTGGCTTTACATAACGTGGAGAAGAAGAAAAGAATATGTGTCCAAATGTGAAGAAAATGGTTACAAGTTCATCCCATTTGCCTCTCTACATTTGGGGAGCTTGACACCGAAGCTTTGGACACGATTTCACGTATCAAGACTTCTTTATTAGCCATTCGAATAGTGTCAAGAGTGGAACTTTTATTTTCATGACTTAACTTTTGTATTCGAGAGAAAGGAGTGGGGCCCATTAGTGTCTCTGCTTCCCACCATTTTTTGTAATTCTTTTGGTTTTAATGAAGTGATGTTTAAAAAAAAATAATAATAAAGTTTGTCGAAGTATAGGAAAGTGCCCCGCTATTTAAAAATAGTTAAATGTTTGTCGTATTCGTTTAATTTGTTTCGTCGAATGATTAAAAAAAATGATAAAAGTGAATCTTAATTAAAAAAAATGATGATAGAAAAGGTGGAAGTTGATGTTTTATTCTAATTGAGATAAGTGGCAAAAATTGGTCGTTCAATTTTCATATGTTTTATATGATCTGTAGAATAACTCATCTCTTGAAAGTTATTGTATAGTGTTTTTAATTAAGAGCACAATTATCTAACAAAAAACTTCATTGCGTTTTTTTGAACATTGGTTTCTGTAGCGTTTTATTTATAAGCTTTATTATTCAGAATTAAAAGCTCAAAGTATTTAACCAAAGAAAGCTATACGGTAATAAGAACTTTTTTTTAAGAATAACAAACAAAAAGATAGTAGCTATAGAAGTTCTCAAAATTGTGGCCCAAATGATTGACCCAGTAAATAAAATCTTCATGCGTTGAAGAATCAAGAACGTTCTATCAAGTCCTTGATGTTTCCTGTTCATAACCCCCCTGTCACGAAAGTTCCAGAAATATGCCACAATAGAACCTATAAATACCACTCCATCCCAATATCCCAAACCAGAATAAGCAAAATCTACAGCCTAACAATTCATCTTTGTACAAGTCACACTATCCTATAGCATACCAACAAATAAAATGTCCATCATTCCAAGCTTTTTCGGTAACAGAAGAAGCAGCGTGTTCGACCCATTTTCTCTCGACGTTTGGGACCCATTCAAAGATTTGCCACTTTCATCTCCATCTGGTCTTTCAAATGAAACATCTGCATTGGTGAATGCTCGTGTGGATTGGAAAGAAACACCAGAAGCTCATGTGCTCAAAGCCGATCTTCCTGGGATCAAGAAAGAAGAGGTTAAGGTAGAGGTGGAAGACGACAGGGTGTTACAGATTACTGGGGAGAGGAATGTGGAGAAAGAAGATAAGAACGATAAATGGCATCGAGTTGAACGCAGCAGTGGCAAGTTTACGAGGAGGTTCAGGTTGCCTGAGAATGCTAAGATGGATCAAGTCAAGGCGGCCATGGAAAACGGGGTGCTAACTATAACTGTGCCAAAGGAGGAAGCAAAGAAGCCTGATATCAAGTCTGTTCAAATTTCTGGTTGAAAAATTTGTAAACTTATTATTGTGCTTGTTATGTCGACATCTGTGTTTCAAGCTTTTGTCTACATGATGTTCTATGTAATCCAAGTTCTTGAGTAATAAACATATTAATTCATAACATCACATTGATCCTTCTGCTAGTGAGTCTGTGATTTAAAAATGAACACTAGTTGTGTGAAATAGAGCACAAAAGTTGAAAGAAACAAAATTGAGATCAAGAACGACCTAAAATGTTTTAAAATCCGGATTTTTTAGCGACCCGGTTTGGTCGCTGGTTTACCGGGTCATCGGTTGAAGTGCCGGGTTAAAACCGGTTCTATGCTAATGTATATTGTTTCTATGTTTAATATGTAGTGCTACATAATCTCATGATTTTTTCGACTTTATTTCTATATTCAATTAAATTGATGAAAGTAGCAAATAATTAGTTTGTGGTATACTGTTATTCTGGGTAAACAAATTGTGCTTCTGATGTTTAGATTATTTAAGGATCAAATAGTCGGTTCATATTGTTGGCAAGAAAATTGTTTATCTAGATGTAAAAATAGAATTATGACCTATTTAACCCAATTAGAGAAACTCCTACCCCCATTTCACAAAACGTCTTATAATTTTTTTGTCAATTGTATATATTAACTCTTTTGAAAATCAGAATTTGTCCAACAATCAAACAACAGTACAAACAACCCCATAATAATCCTTATTCAAAGGCTCGTTTTTATTAGAAATAAAGGCGCCCGCCTCGTTGCGGCGGGTTTGTTTGATTTTTTTTAATGGCCGATATTATTAACATAATCGAAATACAATATAATGAAATTCCATAAAAGTCATCTCAAATCTTCACGCCATGGTTGGCCTAGCCTATTCGTACCAATTTTGTGACGTGATTGTGCCACAGATAACTTTCGTATCACAGCCAACTAAGGTGCGGCAAAACATCTTTATACCCATTTGGCATAATCAATATGTCATGACCCTCGGTTTAAGAAAGTAATATGTTAATGCGGTGGTTTTTTTTTTTTTTTTTTTTTTGTAAAGAGTAAAGTGAACCTCATAGGTTTAAGAAAGTAATATGTTAATGTATAAAACATTTTTTTTTTTTTTTGAAGAAAGTAAGTTTTATTTGTTCAGTGGTTAGGTGAGATATTATGGGGCTTTTATGGTAGTAGGCGAATGGATAAAGTGTTGTCTGCTGCTTTTTGCGCGAGAGAGAATATTATAGGTGGGATGAAAAAGATTATGACACTTGGATTGAGGAGGTAGAAGCTCGTGTTCATCACAGGCATGCAATCATCTTGGAGGTTATTAAAGTTTGGGAGTAACGATATGTTAAATGAGGCTTTGGATGCGTTGAGATTTGTGAAGCAAGAAGATTTTCGCGAATTAGGGTTTCTGATTGAAAAGCGCCAAGCTGCTCATGTCCGTGTTTCTGAGAAATCAAGGATGATGAAGACCCTTAGGCATTTAAAATAGGGCTATTGATGTTGTCTCTTTTGTAACCTTCAAAAGTTTGAATGGTTAGTCTTTTGTGGTAGTTGGTAGGGAAGAAAGGTGTGGGGTAATTGTAGGTCTTTTAGGATTATGGTATGTTATGTAGGTTGGATGTATGGTGTTTTTTGTATGTCTGTACTTGGTAGGTCTTGAATGTATGGTGTTCTATGTATGTTTATAATGGTATGAATATAAGTGTTAGTTACTATCTTGTCCAATCTTTAGCTGAGAATGCAAAAGCTGGTGTCTAAATATTGTTTATGTTATTTAAGTTTTGTTTGCATCAATAAATTTATGGGTTTGTTACTCAAAGTTTCTGGATGTATAAGTATATTGAATGGTGCAGAATTCAAGTCAGAGCAAAATATCGTAGCTTAGGATTACATAAGATAGTTGTAATACATAAGTGTTCTTTGCGGCTTCGACGCATCAAGTGTACAAAGATTTAGTACACTAACAAACTACGGATCGTGTGAAATGTAGTCATTAGTCTACTCCAAAAGTGTTTATAGTTGTTTGCATACATAGATGCCATAGTTATTTTGGCCGACTACATTAGGACAACGTTTACGTATTTACATTCGGTAGAGGGATTACAAAAGATAGATGTCCTTCCGTCTTTTAGATATCAAAAGTGGTTGTTGTCGACTTCACTTTCAAAGTCGCTTTTGATTTTCGTTTGTTGATGGTTTTGTAGCTTGCATTTGTGAAGTCTCGATGTTCCTGCATATGCGAAAAAACAAAACAAAGAAAGATGTAATTCGATTATTATTCGCATTGTAAATGCTTGTATAATTGCTAAATGGCAAATAAGTAAGTATTTGTTTATCAAGATATCTGATATGTAGATAAAGGTGGGTAAATATGAGAGTTTTAGAGTGTTTCTGAGTTACGAAAGGGCCTTCTATTCAAGTTGTATTTATTCCACCTTTTTATTTTTACCCATGTAAAAGTGGTGCATGTGAGTGTTTTTGTTTGTTGTTATGCCTATTTAAGAGACCTTTGCACTATAATTTTCTTTACACTTGAAATTGTAATTTAATTCGTAGAAGTAAGAAAGTAGAATGGGAAGGCTTCCTAAATGTGATAAGCTCAAAGCTGAGGCGAATTCTTCTAATTGGACAGATATGATGTTTTATACTGTCTCAAACTGCAAGTGAGGATCTAAAGTTAGCGCAACAGGTTTATGTTCTTTGTGTAAAGGTACTTGAGTTGGTTCGTGAAAGAGATGTTTTATTGATGAGCTAGAGGCGTGGAGAAGAATGTGCCTCGAAAACTATTGAGTTTCTTAGGAAGATTCAAGCAAAAGATGACGAAAAAATGTTGAAGCGCAGATAATGGCAAGGAAGCTTGAGTTAAGTGTGCGTGATAAGGATTTTTGTTGAGAGGCTTAGCGGTCTTTTGCCGTTGTAAGTGTTGGGGTGAATGTTGTGCAAGGTGTGTTAGGGAAATGAAGTTGTGGTGTCTATGGTTTGGTAATCGGTGGTAATTTGTAGGTCTCTACTGTGTGTGGTTGTGTTTGTATTTAGGAAGAAGTGTCGTGTACTATCTATTGTATTCTCATGGAAGTTGTTTGTAAAATATTTCGTTGAATAAAAGTCGTATTGTATGTTAGAATAAGCTTGTGGACTTACCTTTTTGTTTCTTAGGATTTGTTGGCTGGTCTTGAAATAAGGTTCGCTTGACTGTCTTCCTTTGTGTTTCTTCTTGTGCTTTGTGAACAACCATTTGTTGTTTTTTTGTTGGTATAGGTGTTGCGGGTGTACCTATTTTTTATTTACATTGATTGTATAAGTCATTCTATGTGTGAAAGACAGTTTAAGGAAAACAAATCTTAAATTAAACATTGTTACCTAGGTCTTGTTCTTGTTCGTTGCTTTTATCTATGTGTCATTATCATTTTCCGTTAATTCCAAACCGGTGAGCCTAACGTTGGTATATCAATCTACCATTTCCGTGAAAGAATTTACATATAAAATCAATGGTTTTGGAATAAATTTTTATACAGTATTGACAAAAGCTGTATGACATAAAAGTAATTTTCTAGTAATCCGGCCATGGTGAGAGACGAAAGTAACTATTGTACCCGAAAAAACCCCAAACAATAAACATAAACACGTACCTTTAATTGTTGGTCACCAAAATACTCGACACAAAAACAATCCGGCACAATCAACGCAACACCGAACACCACAGGTTGTGACTTATTGTTAATATAAGCACACCATTTGCTTTAGATCCCTGAAATATTTAGAGTATTATGATTAATGTTTGAATATAACGGTACATGAGTTAACAATATTCAAAAGTCAACAGTTAAAAGTTCTAAAAAAAATATGACAAAACATCATATATTGATTAAAAGTTGTCGCCCCACTCTTATAGGTAAATGGGTCGAAAATAGAATCTCTAAGAAAATCGAAGATACTTACCGGTGGTACTTTCGGTCATATAATAAGTTGAATGATATAAAAGTAGTTTTCTAGTAATCCGGCTACGGTAAGACAAAAGTGCCTATTGTACCCGGCATGCACCCTTCTTGTTCTTTACGCTGTTGATCAGCTAAACGTTGATTTAACCTTTTCACCATAAGCAGCCACAGTAAGCTTAATAAGCAAGAAACAAACAAAAAATGCTATTAAAACGTAGTAAAACTAACATTGATGAATACATTACCAACTGTCTACAGTTAGATGCAAGTAAAAAGCGGGAAGGTTTTACTGACTTAGAAAGACATTCATCATGGCAAGAAGGTCATTAAAACTCCAAAGATTACTGCACTTCCACCGACTTGATTTGGCATTTGAGACCATAACATAAATATTTGAGTGGACGGTGGTTGTTTTAGCGATTACTAAGTTTTGTTGAATACATGTTATATTTGCAAGCATAAAGGGATGAATTTAACCTGCTGCATATTCCTTTGATGATAGTCGAATTTGAAAGACAAAAATCACTAATGGAGTGTTTGGTTGCTTGATTTTTACGCTTACGATTGTGCTTAAAGTAACTACTTCAAATAAAGCGACTTGGTCGCAGAAACTACTTATTTTAACTCAAAATACAACGAAGCATTTGGATAAAAGCGAAATGCTTCTCGAATAAGGCGTAAAGTAGAAAAATAAGCATTCCCAAACAGACTGTAAATTTCATATGGTTCAACGTTTCTTCTTGATAGTCGTATGCTCTATACATCTACGGTTATGTTGGTTAGTAGGTCTAAATGAGGTTCGATTACCACGAAGCACCGAGTTTTTTTTGTCGAAACAACACCTTAAACATAGTGTGTCCAAACTCCAAACAGCCTGAGAAAGGTGTCTAAAACAATATGCATAAATAGCGATAAACATTACGGTTGCACAAACCCATTAGACTACTCGTGGTCGAACGAATAATTACCGGAAATTGACGCTACAATATTTGTAAGCACTCATTCTCAAACATAAGCATAATCACAAAATATAAGCAATTTTGAATTATAAATCTGTAAGTACTTAGTTTTAGACTCGATTAAACTTATACAGACTTTGTTAAAGGTCGATCACGAACTGATTCATTCTATGTTTTTCTGCCAAAAAAAAAGAAACTTACAAATCACAAATCAATTATAATTCCAAGTCTGAGCAGTAAGAAACTTACCGTAAACACAATTTTCTCAAGACATTCATCAAACACATAGTACGCACCAAATCCGTCAACACTTTTTCACACCAAGATTTTGACCGGATACGAAATCACTTATGCTCGATCTAGTGGTATTTTTATGGGGGTGGTGCCTTACCTCACCGCAAGCGGACGCGCGGTTCATTAACATGTACCCATTAATTTTCGACAGTAGTGTTGCTCCATTTTGCAAATCCAACATTCTGACAACAAAAATGAAAACAACCTGAATTTCACTAAGTCAGCATAAAGCCCAATACTTTATTATTCTTTTAGCCTCATTAGCTTCAACTTAACCACTTCAAATTAAGAAGAAAAAAAAATACTTACTAACCAATAAAAACACCAAATCCACTAATTAAACATAACAAAACACAAACCTAAAAAATAAGCAATCAACGATAACCAAAATCGTATACACAAAATAAGCAATCAACTATAACCAAAATAAGCAATCACTTTTAAAAAAACCATAACCAAAATCGTTTTGGGTTGTTTTGTGGAGCTGGTTCTAGGTCCTTCTTCATATTATCTTCGGAGAAACAACCGCCTCTTGAATTGGGTTGGGTTGCCGCCATTGGATCACTGCACATGTAGCAGGCCAAAATAAAAAACAGTGTGCCCAAAAACATAGACGACATCATTTCAAATGCAAATTTTTTTGTATAGCTAAAAATATCAGTTTAGCATTATGTACCTGTAACTTCCCATCTTACATTTAGTTTTTACTATTCAGAATAGCTATTGCAAGAGCTCTTATCGTAATCCTTCTATTCTAGTTTTAGATGAAGCAACTTATGCTACTGGATACAAGGTCCGAGATGTTGGTGAAGCAAGCTTTGCAGCGGCTAACAAAAAATCGTACTATAAGTACAGACTAATTACTAGTCAGCAAATTATATTACATGTAATATATCAAGCGTGTTTGAATATAAAAAATGCATATATTTCCTCCAACTTTTATGAATAAACTGAAATGATTTGAAAGTTTATAAATTATGTGCGATATATGGTTAGATAGCCACGGATTTGAATTTTTAAATGCAAAAAACGGTGAATCATCTGGAGATTACACAAATACTTATATCAATTTTATAACAGCATGTTGAGTGTTCGAATTTAAAGATTAGTGTTATATCGAAGTGTAGGAAAATGCCCCGCTATTTAAAAATAATTAAATGTTTGTCGTAATCGTTTAATTTGTTTCATCGAATGATTAAAAAAATGGTAAAAGTGAGTTTTAATTAAAAAAGATGATAGATGGAAAAGGTAGAAGTTGATGTTTTATTTTAGCAGAGATAAGTGGCAAAAATTGGTCTTTCAATTTTCATATGTTTTATATGAACTCTAAAATAACTCATCTCTTGAAAGTTATTGTATAGTGTTTTTAATTAAGAGCACAATTATCTAACAAAAAACTTCATTGCGTTTTTTTGAACATTAGGTTCTGTAGCGTTTTATTTATTTATAAGCTTTATTATTCAGAATTAAAAGCTATAAAAGTTCTCAAAAAGTCAAAATCTTCATGCGTTGAAGAATCAAGAACGTTCTATCAAGTCCTTGATGTTTCCTGTTCATAATCCCACATCAATCCGAAATATGCCCAACGAGTGTTGAAAAACCACGCATCGTGAAAGTTAAAGGACTTACTTTGCAACGACACTTAAACCTCAGATGTTTTGCCAAGTAGCGAAACTTTGCATTTAATGTTAAAGGACTTACTCCATCCCATGAACCTCCCAAACCAAATTATCAAAGTTTGCATTAAATGCATGTATTTTGGGGCAAAAGCCTTTTAGTATAGATATTAATAGAACCTATAAATACCATTCCATCCCAAAATCCCAAACCAGAATAAGCAAAATCTACAGCCTAACAATTCATCTTTGTACAAGTCACGCTATCCTATAGCATACCAACAAAATGTCCATCATTCCAAGCTTTTTCGGTAAGAAGAAGCGTGTTCGACCCATTTTCTCTCGGACGTTTGGGACCCATTCAAAGACTTGCCACTTTCGTCACCATCTGGTCTTTCAAATGAAACATCTGCATTGGTGAACACTCGTGTGGATTGGAAAGAAACACCAGAAGCTCATGTGTTCAAAGCCGATCTTCCTGGGATCAAGAAAGAAGAGGTTAAGGTAGAGGTGGAAGACGACAGGGTGTTACAGATTACTGGCGAGAGAAAGGTGGAGAAAGAAGATAAGAACGATAAATGGCATCGAGTTGAACGCAGCAGTGGCAAGTTTACGAGGAGGTTCAGGTTGCCTGAGAATGCCAAGATGGATCAAGTCAAGGCGGCCATGGAAAACGGGGTGCTAACTATAACTGTGCCAAAGGAGGAAGCAAAGAAGCCTGATGTCAAGTCTGTTCAAATTTCTGGTTGAAAAATCTGTAAGCTTATTATTGTGGTTGTTATGTCGACATCTGTGTTTCAAGGTTTTGTCTACATTACATGATGTTCTATGTAATCCAAGTTCTTGAGTAATAAACATATGTAATTAATAAACCTAACATCACATTGATCCTTCTGCTAGTGAGTCTGTGATTGAAAAATGAACACTAGTTGTGTGAAATAGAGCACAAAAGTTAAAAGAAACAAAGGAAAATCAAGAACGACCTAACAGAAGTGGTCAATTAGAATGGTTGATTATCCATTTTAGCAATGTCAACAACAATCAATTACACTCGTCGTAACAATTTACAACACCAGATGTATCTACAGTGTTGTAAACTGGGCAAAAACAGATACAAAAACACGATTCCATAATAAAGACAAATTAAAATTTGGACTTCCCCGTCTGAATATATAGTAGAAGCCACTAACAAATCTCCATAGCATCCGGGATGGTTAATCAGGTCCAAAACTGTGATAATTCACTAAAATAAAACCACTGTTAGAAAATATCTCGAACTTCATTGCAGCACTGAACAAATTGAATACAGAGCGAGGTTTTGGAACACAAAGACTATACATTAGGATATGCTGCAATTACTAAACAAAATAGTAGTGTCCTTCATGGTGTCAGCAAACATCACACTTCCGCTTTTAGCCCAAAGTTTCTCAAATCAGTAATAGCAAGATTTTGTAGATGATTTCAGAACAGTTTTGTGCATCTTTTAACGGTTATAAGCCCGCTTTAAGGCCTTTACATGTAAAATGATCAGACATATGTATTTGAACGATGCTATATACTTCCTTTCAACTACAACACAATTTAGAATGTCATAAGCAATTTATGATACACATTAATGTTTGATCTGTTTAACAAGTTCAGCCAAATTCAATTTTACCTACGCTCTTAACATTTCATTAAACCCATTATCAAACACAAACGACCGAATGATCAGTCTTAATACATAATGGTTGCATTGCCGGCTCTAGCAAAGTGCAAACCTTATGGGTAAGTGGAACTATAGTACTATACAAACGTAACCCATAACACTAAAGGCAACGTACTAATAAGACAGATAGCTTTATTAAAAAATAAAGAGCTGTTTTATATTCCCATTGATCCAGTGTATTCATCCCTTAATTAAGATAACTTAAAGCTAGAATAGAGTGTATTCAGTTATAGAGATACTGCGATGAGTCTACTGTACCAAGCATTTAAGCCACTTGAGTTCACCCAGTGACATATGGTACCATTGATGATTTGAAGACTACCCAAAAGTAAAAATTTTAGCTTAGGCGATAACTAGGGGGTGTTTGTTTAAGCTTATTTAGGGGGCTTATGAGCTTATTAGCTTGTATAACTAAAATAAGCCTAATTAAGTGTTTGGCTAAGCTTATATGTTTGGGCTTATGAGCTTATATGAGGGATTTTTGATAAGCCCAAACTTTGTGGCTTATTTGAGGATGGGTGGACTTATATAAAGATTTATATAAGACTTCTATACCCTCATTTAATAATTACACCCTACTAATGTGCATGTACTTTATTAATTATGATAAGCTACGCCAAACACTTAGCAAGGGCTTATGAGCTCATGATATATAAGCCATAAGCCGCTTATATAACATAAGTATAAGTCCAATTCATAAGCTTATCCAAACACCCCTTATATGAGATGTTACTGCTAAATGAAATATTCAGAGGATTCGGAATAATTATACCACAGTGGAAACAGATGTTTAAAAAAAGACTGATTATAGTGGCATTGGCTTTTTTTTTAAAAGGAATTTTAAAACCAGCTTTTTGCAACATCACACCAGAAGCAAACGAGGGGCTTTACTACAGAAACAAAAATCTTTCAAAAGTTTCTTAGTATCTCTAGAGTGAAGTGTCTTTACAACTGCATATCTTTATAAAATTAAATACCCACATATACCTTAAAGTCCCAACCATAGTGTTCCCTACATCAAAGATGTTAAATATCTTTACATGTGAAGTGTTGGGAATTGGGATGTATACGTTTTGCTTTAATTCTTATTAGTATCCACAAACCAAACTGCCCCAGAGATCTATACATAATCATAGGTCATGCTCCAAACCAGGCTAAACGATATATACTGATAGTACGCAACCAATATAAACTGGCCCTTATATGTAGACAGCAGCATTTCAACTAGAGCTGGACCATCAAGACAGAGCACCAGCATTAAGAATAACTCATGAGCCAAGCTCGAGCTTTACAAAAAAAAAGGCTTGAAACAAGCCGGCGCGAGCTTCTCCAATGCTAAATGAGCTGAGCTCGAGCTTAATCGAACTCAGGCTCTGCTCGGGTCGTCTCGGCTCGTTTACACCCCTAGTTCAAACACTGCAACAGATAGTTGACATTCTTACAAAAAGGGACTATATATACCTAACCATGAGTTTCTCATTATCAAGTTTGACATGATAGACATTCATGCATCAAACTAAAGGGTATGTTGGGTTACAAAACAGACATGTTTTTAAAGTTCAGTTATGTTTTTGTTAATGGTTTGTTTCCTCTTGTTTAATAAGGAGTACTTGTAAATCTCCATAATTGTTCGGTGTACAAAGTTATAAGATTCAGCAACATATTGTGCTTCATTGTATATGCGAATACTTCAAGTGTTCAAGTTACTTCTTACAGCTTATGATTTCCAACTTACCATCGACAGAATGAATATCTATTTTGCTAACAGAAAAAAGACCTAAAATAAACTATATATATATATGCCAAACAACATTATAATGTTCACCGACAAAACGAATTGCCTCAAGCATATCCAACAATCTCAAAAAGTGCATGTCAAGGGTATCATGCATTGAGCGACCAATATATTGTTCTCTGGTTTTGAGCCTATCAATAAACCTCATCGATAAACAGGGTATTCAAAAGATTATTATTGTTGTTACTGACCTTAAAAGCTGCTGGCTCACCACTTGAATCATAAAAATCTAGGTTTCCTATCAGCTGGCTTCAGAATTTGAAAAGAACACATTAAGCTTTCGTCAACACTCATCATTGCACCAGCATTATCAAATTCACCACAATAATTTGGGGCAGAGAATATTGTAACAAGCTGCCTATCAGCAAAGAATTCATACCCATCTTCTACAACCTAAACAAAGTAACATTTTCATTTATCAGGGCTCTCAAAAAAAGAAACAACTGACACTAAATGTGGTAATTTCAACCCATTTACAAAGATACAGGTTGATTCGGGTTATACTCTACCTCGAACAGGTCAAACGGGTAAATTCTAAAATTGGGCGCTAAAATAGGTTGATTAGTTCAAAGATGACCCACCTTGTTTAAACGCGCAAAATCTTTTTCAGTCTCTCCGTGCAAAAAAGATTAGATTGGGAGTCTATAAATAAATATCTCTCAACCATACTTAAAATAATACTTATCTTGAAAAACAGAAATAAGAATGTAGGACAACACAACCGGACCCGCATTAGAAATTGTCCATTTCAAGCCATTTCCAGCTGGCCCGGCCTACGCATGTTGGGACCTCTAAGTGAAAGTGTAAAACTATACAATGCTCAATTACCTGATGGGCACGACAAACAAGATCCATATCATGCTGCATTAAAAACTCTGCCACCTTATCAGCACCAAAGGTATAGGAGACTCCCCTATCACTCATTCCCCAGCCTTTCACATCTCGACTAGGATCCGACCAAAGTAGGTCACAAAGCAAACCAGAATCTGGGACATCAGTAGGGCGAGTCAAATTCCTTATCTGATCTAGGTTCGTTAGATCAGGAGAAAGACCCCCATGCATGCATAGGATTTTATCATCAATCAAAGCAGCCGCAGGTAGACAGTTGAAACAGTCAGTAAAGGTTTTCCAAAGTCTAACGTTAAAACGACGTTTACATTCATCATAGAAACCGTATATCCTATTAATAGAAGCGCACTCATGGTTTCCTCTCAAAAGGAAGAAGTTCTCTGGATATTTAATTTTGTAAGCAAGCAAAAGGCATATTGTCTCCAGACTTTGCTTGCCACGGTCTACATAGTCCCCTAGGAACAAATAGTTTGCCTCTGGAGGGAAGCCCCCATATTCAAACAACCTCAACAGATCACCGTATTGCCCATGAATATCACCTGAGATCCAGAATGGAAAAGTGAAAGTGTTATTGTTAAACTTTTACCAAAACAATAAGAAATGCCAGAAAAGCTTATTGCTATATCCTGCTTAATTTGCAGGACATTGAAGTTTAAAGTACGAAGAAATAACATATCAATCGTTGGCAGTGCTAAATTATTTAAGTATATTCAATTCTAATAACAAGCTTAATTGACTTGAATCTATTATGAAGTACTACATCTGATTCTTCTAGCAACCAACTTAAAATTTAGTGTTACAAAATTTTTAACTTGGGTTTAGTGTTACGTTTTCTTCAACAACATATTACCATGAATCACATGGTCCAGATCTGAAACCTCGATAACCAAAAACATGAAATTCCCTATTACTAGATGAAATTAAATTACTTTTAATGTTACTTTTTTATTCTTCAATAAGTTAACATCCATCACATGCTTTCAGATCTGGAATCCTGCTATCAGCAATCCATTAATTATGAATGTAATCTCAGCATAAATGCCATGCGAGTATTTGCTTTAATAATAAGTAACATAGATGGTACCAATCATAATTCGAGTTAACTGGATTGCAGCATAACCAAATAATAATCATCAATTAGACCAGTGCTGGTTCGATTTAGAGTAACGCATAACCTCATAACAAATTCAAACTCTAAGACCGCAAAGAAAAAACATATAGTAGTAATTAACAACTATTTATCATGTGCTTAGACTTGGTATCTAAATTTTCAATTTCTGGAAGTTAAAGGTAGAATAGCCAACTATGCTTAGCTTTGCCCTAAAGCAAACTACATTGAAAATAATCAAAATTTCAATCCAAGGGTAACATAACTTGCTACTTCACATGAAAACTAGTAATAAAACTAATCTCTGAACTTGCAATGAGTGATCTGCAAACAATCAGTTATGCTTTTATCATACTAATTCGAAAAGTATCTCATAACTAATCCTGATTTGGCCCTGAAGATATTATGTGCATTAGTGTAGGCAAATAAGAAACTGTAGCATATTCTCAATGGATAATCACAAAAACCATGGTTCACATACATGAACATGCCAACTTATATTGACAATAGCTTAAAGACACCTATGCCAGCAGCAATCAGTATATTTCTATAATCATGTTCATAACATTTCAACAATATATCTGATCACCCTAATTTATTTAAGCATCTAATAAGATTTTACGCCCATACTTATATTGACCCATTTCTACCATTAACATCCAACAATGCATTTTCTGCCGCTCAAATCCATTAACGCAACAAATATAAAACCATTTATCTTAACCAAAATACATATTCATCGCATAATATGCACATACCAAGAAAATCATAACAACCCCACATTGAAAACAGTATAAAACCCTGCCAACCAAAACAAGGAACACATTATTACTGTTACGTTTGGCAAAACTAGCAATAACACTAACAGCAGCTATTTGTTTTATAAAAGTATCTGGTAACATAGCAATATAACCCATAGTTATAAAAAAGGAGCGTCTAAACAAAAACCAAAAGCTAAACATTCCGAGCATTAAACCTACATAACATAACCAAACTGCAATATATCGACATAAAAGCAAACAACACAATTGAAATTTATACCACATAGCTTAATCGGAGCCTCGAGCTCCAACAAATTCGGCTGTTGCAAAAATATCTCCCTAGAGACATTACAAAGCTGGCGAATTTCCGCCTCGGATAACTGAACCTGGCGCACGGTTCGCGCTTGGCGAAACTCTAACAACCTATTGATTATATCATCTAGCAATGCAGGATCTATCGCTTGACCATTTTGTGCCATTTCCCCAATTTCTAGGGTTTCAAATAAAAATCACAAACCCTAATTTTTTTTTAATGTGATAAATTAACCCACTAATACATATAACAGGTTTGGTTTTATATAATGGTGATTAAATAATAATGAATTGTGAAGTTATGGTATATAGATATAAAAATAAAAATTAGTTAGAATGGGCGGAGATAGAGTTGTGATTGTATTTGTTTAAATGTATTTGGTTAAGAAGTGTTTGAAAATTAATGGGTTGGTTTTGGAACGGAATTGAATTAAATGAAATGAGAGCTAGGGTTTTGATTCTTCTATTGTGTGGTGTATTTTTGGTTGCTTTTTCTTTTGTTTATGGCTTCTTTTTCTTTTTTCTTTTTTCTTTTTTTTTAATATGATTATAGTGTGATTTAAGAATGATCCACATGTTCACATGGAATAAAAATGGTTTCATTATGTGTTATGAAGTCTTAAAACATGTTTTTTTATGTTTTCAACACAAAAAATTGTTTATGTTTTGAAACACCAAACATTTTGTAACAAGCATAATTTCAGAATTTGTCAAAAATGATTGAGCTGAATCGTTATTTGGTTTGGATCTTGAGATAGCTTGGAGAATACGAATCTATACTTTGGAAATGAAATGTAATTGGATACGCCTATTTGGATATGGTTGAGTCGATCCATTTGATTTAAACACTCGTGGATGAGACATGGGTCGTCAGAGAAACAAGACACCTCAATGCACGTAGTAAGATCGACGCGCAGCGTCTGAGCGTTCGGTCAAAGGAACTTTTTTTCTTCGAGCAAGTTTTTCAACCACCAGGGCGTAAATCTAATCGTTATAGTGTAGTATTGGGTAAGTCTCGGGGATTGATATCGTTCTTTAGGGGAATAGGAATGCTAGTAAGAAATGTATTACGAGAAGATGGAGGTTGAGCATGATTCTTTTTTTTTATCTTTTTATGGTTTTTTAGAAAGCTAAGGTAAATATCTCGGGGCAATTGGTTGGGGGGTGGTATTTTCTACCGATTACTTCTACTTATCTAATTATCTATTACAACGGGTAGCTATGTCTATTTGATGTGTGCTCGTATGATGATTAAAAATGTGTTTACCTAGATACTATTACTTCATAGTTATCTTTTATTGGTCGGTTGAATTGTCACACCTTATCGTAACGCGTTGTATTCCTAAGGTCATAAGGCATGCGTAGTCTCTAGTTCTTTGAGGTTATCCTTCGGGTTTAGCATACGAAATCCGCAAGCCCTTGAGCTATTTATAAAAGAGAAAGTTTGCGCATGGGCCCATTATCTGATGCAGAACCGATGCGAGAGGGAGAATCAATATGGGAGAAGGGGGATTGAGAGCTTTCAAGAATATTCATAAGCCTCATTTTCACAAAGCATGCTCAAGCATTAAACACAACGAATGATGCCTAGTTGCACTCCTAAGCTAATTTACAATTAAGATAAGAAACAACCTAACAATAATCAACAACTAGGTTTCATAGATCTAAGCAAACACACAAGAAATTTAGCTAGACATGGTAAACAAGCAAGCATACACACAATCAATTGAAGACATAATGATACTTTGGATTAAAATACTTATCTCGATGTGTAAAATAGGGTTTGGGACCCAAGATCTTTCCAAATCGGACTACAAACGCTAGGTTTTTTCTCCAAAAGTCTACCTCTAAATGCGAAAAATCGAATTTATATATGGATTTACACTTGCGACGACGCCACCTTTTAAATGGGACCATGCGTCGCTCGCATCATTAGAGTTTCGTCTTGGCAGTAATCGATGGGACGGCGTCACTTAGAGTTGTCGCCGTCGATCTTGATTGGGACGCCGTCTTGATTACGGATCGGGTCACCGATATGAAAAGTCCGAGTGGACGCCTCTTCTTCTTTCATAACATGACCGTCGGTTATACGAACAAAAATTCCACCGAGCCGTCGGTGCATGTTTTGATCAAGTCTTTATAAAGGGATCGCCGCTTTGATTGGGACGCCCAGTTCGGGTTGAAGCAACTGAGTGGCTTCGATCTTGACTTTGTCATTTTCTTCATGTATTCGCTCCTTTTAGTCCAAATGTGCTTTATTCCAGATTTTGCTCCAAGATACCTAAAAAGTGAAAAGGAACGAAATTAGCAAAGAACGGATATAAAAGTGGTCGATAAAGGGCTTAAATGACCCCCAAAAGCGTGACGCTTTAAATCCTTATCAAATATCCCTACACTTGGTATTTGCTTGTCCTCGAAAATGTGCTTTGGCCAATCAATTTATAAGTTGGGGCATGAAGCATAGGTTTAAAATAATTCACAACAAGTAAAAGCAACAGCAATAGTCATAACAAGCACGGAAATTATATACTAGCACCTCACAAGGGGTGTTTGGATTGTCTTATCTCTTGGGTTTATATGAAATATAACAAATGGAAATAGAAGATAAACACTCATTACCTGGCATAGTACATAGATTACCATAAGCTTGAGACTAGATCAAACCTCCACCGCTTTGGCGTAAGAACCTAGGAACAACTATCTAAGAGGTCTTTACAAGGGTTTTAACGTTAGGCTTACGGTAGGGAAACAAAGGGTTTTGTTGGATAGACGATTTTTAGTGGTGGCAAGTCAAAAATCTTATGTTACAAGCATGAAAGCGTGGCATTGCTAAGCCAAGACTCAACTCACTAACTCTAGATAACTTGAAACAAACAAACATAAATTTAAAGACATAAACATAAAGATAGATGTAGAATGGTAGCCCGTATGCTTTTCTTCTTCTTTCTTTCTTTTTTTTTTTTTTACACTCTTTTTCGATATATTTTTTTTTTCATACATTTTTACTCTACCATCCTCTACGATAACATCAAAATATAAGGGATTTATAGGACATCTCTACACTTGAGTTTTTATTTCTCTAACACTAATTGACCCGATTTGAAAAGATCAAAAACACTTGGAGTATTTAATTACGTAGACAAATGGAATTTGAATTTAACGTTCTTTCCCGTTACTCCATAACATATTACTTTTACCCATGAGTCCCAATTATCCCAAAACTGTCTACAAAAGATATGACTCGACTTAGCAACCATGCAAGTAACTAGATATTTGAACTAAGGGTTTAGTAATGATAGCAATAATGCTCTAAAGATGAGTGCATACAAGGTAGACTAAGGCGATTTGGGGGTGGATTATAAATAATGCTCTTCATTGATATTCCGGAAAACCGAAACATCACAAGAACCGCAAAAAGGATAGGCTATAAGGGGTTAACTAGGGGTATCGTGTACTAAAGATGAGTACATCGCAAGGGTGTGGGGTAATTACTCAACCGATGTGGAAGAAGTAATTATAATACATATTTCAAACAAGGGTTATCCTAATGCCTCTTATCACTTAGTTATTCCTAACTACACAAGTGTAGTCTCACTAGTGATCTCGGAATGCATCACAAAACAAGTTCTAGAATCTATTATACTACCGGTACACTCTCTAAGCATTAAAGGTAAATGCTTTTATTCCTAAAGATCTAGGGGCGAACCTCACATTTTTAGGGTGGAATTTGAGTGGTAAACGGTTTTTGTGCTAGTCATATAACTCCTATCCATGAGACGCTTTATTAAGACTAAAGTTTGGCTCGTACATGTCATAAAAAAATTTAAATTTGGTGCTAAAATTGCCCTAACAAATATTTCTCATAGTTTATTACACAAATTACAAAGGACAAGACAAATAATCAAGGATAAGAATAGTTTCTAAGTTCCGCTTTATTCTCCTCCCTACACTTAAAGCGAACATTGTCCGAATGTTCCCGAAATTATCAAAGTTATGATAAAGGAAGGTAAGTAAGGAAAAGAAACTAGTACTCGATTAGCTCGGTAGGATCCGTGTTAAGTTCTTTATTAAATTCTTTTCCAAGAAGAATGCATATGTGATAAGCTCCATCCAATGTTGTGTTTTCTTCTTCTTGCCAAATATAACCTGCACACTTAAGAAAACAAACAAAAACTTTGCGTAAAATCGGCGGTAAAACTATATACTCCCTCCGTCTCAAATTTATTGTCAGGAGACAAAAAATACAAAGTTTAATAAAAGTGGGGCCACTACAATTTTAAACCACATAAATAGAACATTCCCTCACAAAATTACCTTTTTATTACTAAAAGTGGAAGGTGGACAATCATTTTGAGACAACCCAAAAGGGAAATATGGACAATAAATTAGAGACGGAGGGAGTATGACACAACTACACTAAGATATAATGCTTGTGGAATGTTCTTCATGTATTCGCTCCTTTTCGTACAAATGTGCTTCATTTCAGCATTTTGCTTCCAAGAGACCTAAAAAGTGAAAATGAACGAAATTAAGCAGTAACGGATATAAAAGTAGTCGATTAAGGGCTTAAATGACCCCTTAAAAGCGTACGTTTTAAATCCTTATCAAAGACCATAGGTTGTGATGTGAGAAACATATTGCCTTGAACATATTTACTTATTAACTATGTAATTAAAGACCACAAATCACAGTACTATATATAAAATTCAAAAGTTTAAACTTCTTTGTTCTGATTAGACATATTAAGCAAGACTAAGGTGTCGTTTGTTTTTTTCCCAATAAACACTTTTTTCCTCTTTTCAGTTCTTTTGTGCTAGGGAGGCGTAAGTTTTTGTTTGTTTTTTTGCGCATATAAGTCTTCTTTTCACTTCTTTCCTCTCTAAATTTTGATTATCTTTCACTTATTACCTCTTCTTTCACAAACCCTACATCTCTTTCTCAATATCTTACATCTTCTTTTACGTTTCGTCCGTTTTTTTTCGTTTCCATATGTTTTTTTTACGTACCGCTTTGTTATATCGCTTTCCGCTTTTTAACGTTTTCGCCCATTTTTTATGCTTTTGGCCATTTTTTTACGTTTTCATCCGTTTTATTACATTTTCGCCCTTTTTCTTAAGTTTACATCTGATTTATTACGTTTATTTTCGATTTTTTTATGTTTTCGTCCATTTTTTAACGTTTTCGTCTGTTTTTTAACGTATTCATCCATTTTTTTACGTTTTCGTTTGTTTATTTACATTTTCATCAATTTTTTTACGTTTTCATCCGTTTTCTTACGTTTTTGTCCGTTTTCTTACGTTTTCACCATTTTTTTTTACGTTTTTGTCCTTTTTTACGTTTTCGATCGTATTCTTACATTTTCGTCTATTTTTACCTTTTCTTCCGTTTTTTTACGTTTTCGTCCGTTTTCTTACGTTTGCGTCCATTTTTTACATTTTCGCATGTTTTTTTACGTTTTCATCCGTTTTTTAAGATTTCGTCCGTTTTTTACGTCTTCGTCCGTTTCCTTACGTTTTCGCCAATTTTTTTGTACTTTTTCGTCCTTTTTTACGTTTCCATCCGTTTTCTTACGTTTTTGTCCGTTTTTTTTTTATGTTTTCTTCCGTTTTCTTTCCTTTTTCTTCCTTTTTTACGTTTTCTTCCGTTTTTAACGTTTTGGTCCATTTTTTAGATTTTCGTCTGTTTATTTTATGTTTTCATATGATTTTATAAGTTTTTTGTATAGGTTATTCTATGTTTTCTTACGTTATCTTACGTAACAAAACGTTAGATAATGTAAGAAAACGAAAGGAAAAGTAGAAAACGTAAAAAATCAAAACGTAAAAATAGACAAAGCGTAAAAAGGTCAAACGTGAAAAGCGAAACGTAAAAATGTATTTAAACGTTAACGGTCGAAAGCTTAAAAAACAGAGGAAAACGTAAAAAAAACAGATGAAAAGGAATGAAAACGTAAGGAAATGGACTAAAAAGTAAAAAATGGAAGAAAACATAAAAAACGTAAACATAAACAAACGAAAATGTAAAAAAAAAGGATGAGAACATAAAAACAACAGAAGAAAACGTATAAAAGCGGATGAAAACGTAAAAAAATGGACCAAAATGTAAAAAACGGACGAAAACGTTAAAAAAATATGAAAACATAAAAAATGGACGAAAACGTAAAAAAAATAAATAAACTGACGAGAATTTTAAAAAACGGTCAAAAACATATGAAAACGTAAAAAACCAGACAAAACGGGAAAAAAAAAGAGATGAAAACGTAAAAAACCAGACAAAAACGTAAAAAACACGGATGAAAACGGACTAAAACGTAAAAAAAACCAACGAAAACATAAAAAACAGACGAAAATGTAAAAAACGAACAAATACATAAAAAAACAAACAAAAACTTAAAATAAGAGTCGAAAACTTAAAAAACAGACGAAAACGTATAAAAAAATGTAAAAAACTGACCAAAAAATTTTAAAAAATATACCAAAACGTAACAAACCATTGATCCATTTGACCCATATGACAAAAAGATTTATGGCAAAAAAAAACCCTTCAATAATACAAAAAACAAAGAGTCTTCTTGCATAATGATGAAGACTTTAAATGTGCCTCTTCTTCTGCAGACATGGTTTGCAGATGAAGAGGTAAAAGCTCTGAAAAAATAAACGACACCTAAGTATAAACTAATTTTCTTTTAAAGATTTAGATCAATATTGATTCAATGATCTTTTTATACAGAGTATATAGCATATTTCGTCTTTAATTAAAAATCAAAACCTAAAGGGGAAAAGTTAAGGTACATAAATTTGATCAAATATAAGATTTTAAACTTTATAGAATAAAAATGTCCAAACTAATGTACATTTGGTTTATAACACCGACATAAGATACAAAATGGGAATATGATTTTTCTATTAATTCATAGGAGTGCTCAATTTTAAAATCGAGTCTTCTGATTGGATAATAAAAGTTAAAATTCGCTTCAATTTGTTTCAAAATCATTTGAATTTCATCCAGGAAAATAATATATAAAAAAAACACATGTCTCTATTTTATAAAGAAAAAAATAAAATAAAGATAAGGTAATAAATAAAAATTTAGTTGTTAAATTTTAAATATATTATAAAGACTTAAGTCAACTTATCAGTTTTCATATTTTTTTAATGACGTTATAAATTTATTAAGTATTAATTTCATATATCACCATACTTTTATAATTAATTTCATATATATCCAAAGTGCATGTATTGAATGCATTATGTACAATGTTTTTAATGCATGTTTTGGTATATATGAAATTTTCAACTAAAATGAAGGGAGATATGAAATCATTTAATGGATACCCGCTAGACATCATATTTATTATCATTATATATTAAATTAATGAATATGCACGAAATTATAATATCATAATAAATGCACGAGTTATTCTTATATGTAGAATACACAAGATTGTTCTCATATACGAACTACTCTTGGTACTATTCTTTATGAGATTAAGTAGGGAGAAATGCAAATGTGTATATTTTTAATGACATTTAATAACGACCCATGTTATGTCTTTATAAGTTTAACCCGCGTGTACATGAATTTAAAATTAAATATGGTTGAAATTATTATTAACAAAATATAAATATTAAATTGTAAGCATGTCCCCACGGGCTATTGTGAGATGAAAGTTAATTCACGCGATTGTACATATAGCAACAATACATGTAATTCCTTTTTATAAAGGGTGTTTGGGATTTTTTTTATTTTTTTTAATGCTTATCTTCTTTTTTGTAAGCAGAAAAACATTTTTTCCATCCAAACGCTGCCTATTTTTCTGCTTTAAAAAAGCATAAAAGCGGTTTTTCAAAATCAGGGTAGGAGCTTCTAATTTCGTGTTAGATATTTGATATTGAATTAAAATGACTTTTTACTCTCATATTTAACCTAAAACCATTTATTACTGAACTTGATTGATTTAAATTATTATTTTAACAAATACATTGCGTTTTTTAATAAAACAAGCTAATGCAAACACTGTTATAAAAATACTTTTATGTAAATACTTATTTTTAAGCAAAAGCATTAGCATATTAGATAAGCAATCCCAAACACCCATGCAGTTTATATAAGGATATCTTGAAAAGCATATTTTCAAAGATCACTACATGCTATTAAACACGTATATTGTCTAGAATATTGTTAATACAAATAATGTTAAAAACGTCATTTGCATTATTCGATCTCTATATGTTTTGATAATTGTTAATACAAATAAGCCGTAAAAACGTTTATTTATATTTTACGATCTTCTAATGTTTTGTCGATAACAAACGTAAAATCATTTTAACGAAACAAATAAAATACGTAAATAGTTGAGCCAATAGTTTTCAAACACACTTACGTAAAACACTAAAACATGTATAAGTGATTTTATGATTTAGTATTACATATGTACAACAACTAGTGTTTACATATTTGGGTAAAATATACACATAACTAGTATGTAGTATATTGGGTAATATAAATGGGTAGAAACTTATGTATCATAACCCATTGACTAAATACATTAAATGTAGTTGGGTACAACCCAAAGTCCAGATCCATGGAGCTTGACCCATAACCCATTGCATGACATCATGCTTATGTCATATATAGATAATATTCATAACCCATGGTATTGACCCATACCCATTTGACTAAGTGCATTGCACTCATGAGATACATTGTATCTAATAAAAGACCCATGGATCAACCCATAACCCATGACCCATGACCCATAACCAAAATACCCATGGGCAAGAGGGCGTCCATCGGATCCCTAACTTTACGCTAGACGGATCCCAAGGGAGGATCCGTGGGATCCGGGAGCGATAGGAATTTTCTCTACATAAATAGTGAGCCATTTCTTCATTGTTTCCAACCCTTCCTCTCACAATTTCCCTTTGAGTTAAAAACTCACTAACCCCAGCATCCAAGTGATCTATGTATGTAGTTTTGTTTTGTGTGATCCTCAGGTTCCTCTTAAAGGCGAGATCACCACCTTTGAAGTCAAGCAAGCTCAAGTCCATGAGTTGCCATGCTTCTCATCAACAAGACTCTGAAGTCCTCTTGTTGATGATTGTTTCTTTCTCTAAGAAGTGTAGTGTTGAAGACATTTGTGAAAGGTGTCTCGAGTGTCAAGGCGAAGATATTAGTGAAGGGTATCTATCGTTCGTATCGTAAGCACTTGTGGAGGGTGCTTAGAAGTCAAGACTAAAGGCATTTGTGAAGTGTGCCTAGAAGTCAAGACACAAGACATTAGTGAATGGTGTCTTGAAGATCGAGTCAAAGGCATTAATGAAAGGTGCCTAGGGTGTACATTCGATATGGTGTGATTCGATGTACTAGATAGATTAGTATTGGATCAAAGGATATTGATATCCTTGATGATATTGTAATAAGAAGTTGGTCTCCTTTGGGGTTAGTCGTTGGTGTAGTGTTGGGTAGTAGTTCCTCCATTGTAATGGAACTCGGTATCTAGCCTAAGCACCGGATAAAGGGTAAGCGACGTTGTGGTAGGTGTGGTTCACCTTGGTGTGAAAGAACACAGTGGTTAGCCTAATCTGGGAAAAAGAGTAGGCAACGTTGTGAAGGTTTCTCCACCATAAGAGTCGGTGTTGTGTAGTGATTACGAACTCTCAAGTAGGTGACTCGGGGAGTGGAGTAGGGCAAGGAAGGTGTCCTTGTAGCCAAACCACTATAAATACTTGCGTTGTGGTTTTGTGCTTCTTACTCTTTATCTTTTCATTACATATTTATACTTCTATGTGTTTGTTCATCAACAACCAACATACATCCAAATAGATTGACATAAGTCGATCTAAATAAATTAAAACAAGTTTTAATTGGTTTTCATACATCCAAATAGAACTACAAAGAAGGTTTTTCATAAAAACAAACACCATGCTCTTTTAAAACTCTTTGTTTGGATGTTGATTAGATGACAATATTTTTCTTATTATTTATTCTTCATTTAATTGCACTAATCCTCTTTGTCATATTGCTTAGTCAAAGCGCTTACCCACCAAGCCATAGGAATCGCTTGGTAACAAGAATACCTTCCCTAAGAAGGTATCTTAAACACAAAGGAGTCGGAATTGTTTACTGACATTGGTTGTGTCATTTGTAAAGACATTCCTAAGTGCATTAGAGGTATGACTTTTTATTTATCTCTAAATAACATTAGCTTGATAATTAAGTATGCCTACATAGGTATTTATATGATTATCTTTTGTGCATATACATGTATTATATGTAGCTTCACTAGGAAGCCTTTTCTCACATACGTGTTTCTTTTTCGTCTAAAGTCGTGGTATATAAAACTTGTGTTTTATTTCACTTAATCCAAAAATCGTATCTTTTCTAAATAATAAAACAAAACACAAATCTCAAAAATTCCTCCTTCCCCATAAATTAACCATCCGTCGTCCACTATACCAAATCCCCACTTTTTCAAATCTTCCACTTTCAAAAATTAACTCTCATTCAAAACTTCATCTTCCTCTTCATCTCATCTCATCTCAAACCAAAACCAAGAAGGTTCGTCATCAACATGGTTTACATCGCTCTCGTGCTCATCGCCTTAACACTCATCGCTCTTGTGTTCCCTATGATGAAGTTCACATACGGAGACATATACTTTGTGTTGTTAATCTACATTGGGGTTATATACCCAATCCTTTGTATCATTCTTAGCATTGAAATGAAATATTATTGTTGGGATATGAAAGTCTTGAAGATATGAAAGCATCAAGATATGAAAATCTTGTGTAAGTAAAAATCTTGGAAGAAGTCAAAGAGTCAATCTTGCTAAAGACAAAGTCAATCTTGCACTATGTGGAGTTTGATAAGCTCCATGAGATCGTTTTGAGCCTTAGGGTTTAACAATAACATACACAAACAATCATGCACAGCGGAATAGAACAAACAACTATGTTATTGACACAAGGTTTCTTTCAACATCTCCCCCAATATATTAATACGTGTTATCTAAACTATAACAGAGATCTAAGACACCTTAGATCTTAGGGGTTCACAAAACTACTTCTAAACCTAGACGTTTATAGAAACACGTCTAGGTTACACACACACACCTTTAACTAGACGTCTACATTGGAAGACTTGTATATAAAAACCTACACCCCATGTCTCTTTATATAGTAGAGCATTAGGGTTTACAAGATACTACGAAGGACTAAATAATAAATCTTCTTTTGCAAGCAAGTCCTTCCATCTTTTTGTAGATTTCTTCTTTGTCACATTAAGCCCCTTTGTTTCATTCTTGTATTTATTTTGTCTCATCAAATCCAAGGAAACTAAAACCCAACAATCTTCCCTATTTGATGATGACAAACAAACAAAGTCGTGTCGAACTTCCCTAGGCAAGTAGTGAAGTTGAGATGTAAACATCTCCATGAATGAAACAAATCTTGTCTTCCCTTAATCCATGCCATCGCACTCCAATATCTCTTCCCTTTTGTTATCAACAAATAGAGAATGTAAGCATGAGAAACTTCCCTTGAGTGGTGCATGAAAATGATTCTTCAAATCGGTAAGCTCTATGTAATGATCACTTGAAGAAAACCAAGTATAACGAATTTGATGAAGAAGTAAAATAACCCAAACTTGTATCTTATGTCTTGTTTATCCACGTGACTCCAAACTTATACTAACACCATATAAGTAGACCGCAATCTCTTGACAAAATCCTCATCTTCAATGAGACACCGAGCACTACAATGTAACTCCTTTAAGTGATAGTTAACTAGGTCTTCATCCATCCACCCCTTGACCTATGAAAACTAGATTTTGCAAGTCTTCGTCAACATCCTTTAAGCGCGAACAAGTTATCTCCAAAGTGTAACACCCACTTTGAGATATGATAAGAACACAAACACGTGAAACTCAACTACAACATCAAATTAGTGATATTCAACCGTCTTCGTAATCAACTAGTCCAATTAACCAAACACGAGCCTTTTAAAACCTTTAAGATCAAATAACCAAACTTCTTGTGTGTGAACCAAAATCCCATGTGTGTCACCAAAAATCTCGATTACCAAAACATGTACGACTTCCCTCAATTCCAAAACCTCATCGGTAGAAACGAATAACGCAAGAAACACTAGCGGTGGAATTGAGATAACACTAGCGGTGGTTTCGAGAAAACACTAGGGTGGTTTCGAGAAAACACTAGAAGTGGTTTCGAAAAACACTAGAAGTGGTTTCGAAAAACACTAAGTGGTTTTGGAAAAACACTAGAAGTGGTTTCGAAAAACACTAGAAGTGGTTTCGAAAAACACTAGAAGTGGTTTCGTAAAACACTATCGATGGTTTCGAGAATACACTATCGATGGTTCCAAGAATACACTATCGATGGTTTCGAGAAAACACTAGAAGTAGTTTCGTAAAACACTATCGGTGGTTTGAGAAAACACTAGAAGTGGTTTCAAAAACACTAAGAAAGCTGCTTCTAACCATGAATCATAAACACCACACAATCTATAAACAACCTCCATCAAGAATTAGAACAAGTAACACAAATTCAAGAAGTTGAATATGCATGAAAACCCAAAATTTGAATTATTAAACCGGTTTCGAAAACCCTTGAGCTAACTTTGACAATGAATAACTTTTCTTTGAAGCTCGGATCGAAAATCCTTCGGTGAAAAGTTAGATGAATATATAAAGAACGTCCACGAAAATTTCGTCACGATCCAACGGTTAACGAAAAAGTTATGATCGTTACAAAACAAAGGTCTTTGCGAAACATATACGAAAAATTTCAGACGAATTTTTCTTCTTTTCGCCATTCGTCGACCAATAACACCTTGCGAATCCCTAGGTAACGAGCTCCCGTGCTCGATACCAATTGTGGAGTTTGATAAGCTCCATGAGATCGTTTTGAGCCTTAGGGTTTAACAATAACATGACAAAAAAATCATGCACAGCGGAATAGAACAAACAACTATGTTATTGACACAAGGTTTCTTTCAACATCTCCCCCAATATATTAATACGTGTTATCTAAACTATAACAGGGATCTAAGACACCTTAGATCTTAGGGGTTCACAAAACTACTTCTAACCCTAGACGTTTATAGAAACACGTCTAGGTTACACACACACACACCTTTAACTAGACGTCTACATTGGAAGACTTGTATATAAAAACCTACACCCCATGTCTCTTTATATAGTAGAGCATTAGGGTTTACAAGATACTACGAAGGACTAAATAATAAATCTTCTTTGCAAGCAAGTCCTTTCATCTTTTTGTAGATTCACTATGAAGTCAAAGTCTTGCAAGAACAAAAGAACTGTTATATTCGCTTATGGAAAGTATTGTAACTCTAGAATATTCTATGTTTAGATTACTTGTCGACAAGGATACAAATTGTAAACCGACTAGGATATCCTTGAGCCTATAAAAGGACTCCTAGATTGGCATTAGAGGTACGAGTCTATGAGTTTTAGAGTTTACGAATTCACAAGTTATTTAGTGTTTTAGAGAGAAGTTCGATAATCTTAGAGTTGTTTAGAGTATCGCATAATAAGCGATTTAGAGTTTATAATAAAAGTTATTCTTCTTAGCTTTGTTAAGTAAATTCCGCGACTTGATAAAGATTGCTCGGTGTTTCTTTGTTAATAACTTAGGATTTATCCGAGGTTGTTAAACCTTAACAAGCTAGTTAAGTTAGTTTGATTAAAGTATATCGATCCAACAAGTGGTATCGAGCTTGTGTGGAAACTCGACTAGGAAGAAACCCTACTTCAACAATATTCAAGATGTCGATCAAGTCGCTCCACCACCCTCAATCACCTCACTCGTAATTCCAATAATCAAGAAGGAGAATATGATCTCGTGTATGAAGATGAGGCAAGATATTGCCATTACTGCACCATGCTCTATGGAATGTAATTGTGAATGGGAATGAAGTTGTTCCAACCTATTGATATTGAAGGACAACCTAAACCACCCAAAGCGTCTTACCAAGAAGAACCCTAAGGAATCAAGAAAAGGCACTAAACATTCTCTTATCCGCCATTCCGGATGGTCATCTTCTCAAATTTCATGATGCTAAAGATGCTAAGCACTCTGGCCGCTCTCAAGACCAGATTTGGAGGAATGAAGCCTCTAAGAAGATGCATGTAAATTTGTCAAGCAACAATTTGAAACTTTCACAGTTGGTGAAAGAGAGAGTCTTGATGTTGCATATGATAGGTTTCAAAATCTCCTCAACATGTTGGAGTTATACAAGGCGTAAGTGTCATTGAGGATGCTAATTTGAAGTTTCTAATGAGTTTGCCATCTACATGGCATGTGATTGCTACTATGATCGAGGACAACAAGGTTTGGATGTCATGGACTTTGATGATCTCTATCATCAACTCAAGGTGTATGAGCATGAGATGAGTGGTCAAACAAATTCCAAGTCTCACAAGATTGCTTTTCTATCATCGAAAAGAAGGCAAGACTTCCATCAAAAGTACCGCTTCTCCTCAAAGTACTGCTTCTCAAAATCACTGTTTACAACCCCTTCATATGTTCAAGCAGCCCCACCACCTACCACTATGCACTCGGATGAAGTTGTGTGCTCCTTCTTTGCACAACAAGCCGGTTTACCTATCACTTATGAAGAAGATCTAGCATGATTGAAGAAGATGCACTTGAAGAAATTGATATCGTGGCAAGTTGCTATGATCACGCAAGGATCAAAAAGTATATGAAGAAGACAGCAAAAGCATTGATTTCAAACCAAAACAAGGAATAACTTTTGACAAATCCAAAATTGAATGCTTCAATTGTCAAAAGATCGGTCACTTTGCAAGGAGTGCGGGTTTGCTAAGTATCAAGCAAACAGGACATCCGAGAAGCCAAAACTTGAGCTCAAAGAAATTCCAATTCATTGAAACAAAGGCTTTGGTTGCTCAAGAAAAGTTATCGAAGTTGATGGAGTGAAGAGTTTGATGATGAACCGGTGACTTCATCGCATGGTAGCAAATGGAAGATGTAGTTGAAGAAAAAGTGGAAGCATTGGATTGGAGCATCGCTTTTGATGAAGAACCCGAACATGCCGCTTTGGAATCGATGATGGCTTTGGAGGATTTGATTGGAGCAAAGAAAGTGAAGATGATCCTGTTCTTCTTGCAATGGTGGCTACTTCACCAACTCGCCTCCTATCTCGAGGTATGCTCAAACTGTTATGATTTTTATCAAAATTACTTAACAGTTATGTGATTGAAAGAGATAATTGTGTTAGGGCTAGGTCTCGAGGTAGTCGGTTATCAAATAACCTTAGAATCTATGGAAGCCAAAATTTTAGCACATGAAACTAATGAAGTAGCTTCAATGAAAAATATGAACAACAGGATTACCAATTAAAACTTAGTGAATGGAAATTAAACCGTAAAATTTCGAAATTGAGAAATTGACTAAAGAAAGAGATGATTTGTTAGCTAAGTTTGATGCTTGGAAAGAAGTCGGTTTGTCACATGTTACTTATGTTCAAAAACAAAGAAGAGCATACATTAGAACCGGATTAGGTTTTGGTATGAACTTTAGTAAACTAGAAGAAAACCAACCTAGTGATCGGGATGAAGGTGATTTTGAGGACATAACCACTAGTGATGATGAACTCATTAACTATGTAGATACATCTAGTAATGAGGGCTCAATAAGTGAACCACCTCCCGAGTATAAGAAAGATAATGGTTATCATGTTGTTCCTCATCCCATCGGCATTCATCAACCCTCTAGGCCCGATGTTTCTCGCTTTGGAGTAGATAGTCTAGAGTTTAGGAAGAAGCTTGTAGCTCAATCTAGGTCCGAAAACCCAAAGAAGTCGTTGAAAATAATGTTCAAACTCAAGCGGTACCTTCAAATCAAAGTATCGCTACACAAGCAGTACCTTCTGCAAAACCTTTTCAAAACAGTACTGCTAAACCTTTTTGGGATAACTTTGGTCAAAACAGGTTTCATCATTCACCAAGAAGGCAAAATAATTTTGGGCATAGACATAGAAGAAATCACTTTGGAAGTATGGGTCAAAAACTGTGTTTTGTGTGTTTTAGTCCTACTCATTTAATCAAGGATTGTGAACATCACTCAGAATACCTTAGCAAATTTCCAAAGAACAGATCTGCCAACCACAAACCTAGAGAGCACAAACCAGTTTGGAATAATTCAAATAGGGTTAATCACAGAAACTTCACACCAGATCATAGATACCCACATCAGAGAAGACCTTTTTCAAAACCTTCAGTATCTCACAGTACTTTCCAAAGCATCGCTCACCAAAACAAGGTATCGATCACACTATTTGGAATAGGAATCCTAGGAGATCTCACTATCAACCTAGAAGGTATTACAATTCACATGGGGATCTAGATCACAGGAACCACGTGTTAAACCGAATGGGTTAAGAGGAAGGTATCACCGAGGACAAACAAGACTTTCAACAAAAAGTGAATCGATGTTTTTGTGATACAAGAAAAAGCTAATAATCTTGTAAAAGAGATTTATGTTGAAAAGTCGAAAGTTTTGAAAATCCACATGCTAAAGATCAAAAGATAATTCGGATCATCATTTGAAAGATAGTGGGAATTACATACTCAAAGAATTTGAGTTTGTAACTCCACAAAGGGAACACAAGTCAAGAATGGCTTGGGTTCCTAAAAATCACTAACTCTTTTCTTTGTGTGTGTGGCAACCCGTAAGAGGAGCTTAAAGATCATCTAATTGTGGATAGTGGTTGCTCGAAGTATGACAGAGACAAAGAGATCTCGTCGATTTTAGAAATATTAGTGGAGGAAGAGTTGCATTTGGGAATGATCCCAATGGAGGAAAGATTATGGAAGAGGAACTATCAAAGGTGGCTTATAGACTTTGAGAATGTTAGATATGTGAAGGAGCTTAAGTTCAACTTGTTATCGTCTCTCAAATTTGTGATAAAAGCATCATGTGTTATTCACGACACGTAATGTCTCATCCTTTCCTCCGATTTTAAGCCTCGTTGATGATGAATTAGTAGTCCTTAGAGTACCAAGGACAAATGATGTGTATAGTTTAGACATGAAGAGTCTACATTCTTATGGAAGAGCTACATGTTTGGTGGCTAAAGCAACATCCAAGAGGCACATCAATGGCATAGAAGATTGGGCCATGTTAATTTCAAGAATATCAACAAACCGGTCAAAGGCAATCTAGTTAGAGGCTTACCTTCAAAGACTTACAAGAATGATCAATCATGCTTGGCATGCAAGAAGGGTAACAACACAAAGCTTCCTGTAAGAAGCTTGAGGAGAGAACTATTAGAGAACCATTGAGTTGTTACATATGGATTTGTTTGGACTGTCTCGTGGCAAGTTTAAACAAGAAAAAGTATTGTTTGGTTGTTACAGATGATTGCAGAGATTCATTGGGTTTTCTTTTGGGTTTTAAAGATGATACTTTTGATGCTATTCGAGACACTCATAATAGCTCTTGAAACCAATTGAGACTCAAGGTTAGAGGTATTAGATGTGATAATGGACCGAATTCAAGAACAAGCTTATGGATGAATTTTGTGCAAACAAAGGCATAAAAGGGAGTTTAGTATTGCAAGAACACCACAAACAAAATGGTGTTGCAGAGAGGAAGAATAGGACTTTGATTGAAGCAAGAAGAACAATGCTAGCGATTCCCATCTACCTATTCAATTCGGGCGAAGTTGTAAGCATTGCATGCTATGTACTTAATGAGTCTTGTCACCAAACCACGATGAAGACACCCTATGAATTGTCGATGGGCAATAAACCCAACATTCATTTTATGAAGCCTTTTGGATGCCCTCTCACTATTTTAAACACCATTGATAACTGGGAAGTTTGATGGCAAGTCCAAGAAGGATACTTATTGGGTTATTGCACTAACAAAAGGCTTTAGAGTATACAATGAGTTACTAAGAAGATTCAAGATTGTCTTCATGTTGAGTTTTTAGAAGATCAAGACAATGAGAAAGGTAAAGGTCCCGATTGGATGTTTGATCTTGAGGTTTTAACTCCTTCAATGAATTATGTACCGTTAGAGAAGAAAATCAACCTGTGCACAATGGAGAAGATTTACAATATGTTGTTCATGGAGTTCATATTAGACCGGATGATGTTCCCGATGAAGATCCTGTTAGTCCAAAACAGTATCGATGTTCCCAAGCAAAATCGATACTCCAAAACAAAGTATCTTGTTGCACCACAATCCTCATTATCTCACGAGGATCAATCTATTCAAGAGGAACTTAATCGATGCTTCTTCAAGATGTATTAGCACATTCTTACATCGATGAACAAAGGAGAGCTTATGAAGAGGCAAAGAAGAAGAACAAGACTCGCAGAGTACTCTCACAAGTACTTTTGACAAGATTTTTGAACAAAGTATCGTTGCACTGTTGACATGATTTTAGATGATTTGGATGATCCTACCATGCCCGGATTAGAGGAAACCGATGATGAGTTTGCAGATGAAGGTATTTTCTCGATTCCAATGAAGATGTTGATTTAACTAACTTGGATGATGCATATGGAGTTCCAGGTCTCCAATCTTAAGAATTCATAAGAATCATCCTCATCGATCAAATCATTGGTCCTTCTACTTACGGAGTGATGACAAGACACAAAGCTAAGAGTTTTACTAAACCTCATAATGCTTTACTTAGCTTTGTCTACAAACAAAACAGTGAATCATAAGGACCATCAAACCGCCTATTTACTTGTTTTATCTCTCAAGAGGAACCCAAGAACATTGCTCAAGCCTTGACTAAAGAAAGTGGGTTGAAGCTATGCAGAAGAACTTCTTCAATTTAAACTTCAAGAAGTTTGGTTTTATGTGATCTTCCGGATGGGAAGAAAGTTATTGGAACCGATGGGTTTTAGAGTCAAAAGAGATGAAAGAGGTAATGTTATCAAGAATAAGGCAAGGTTAGTAGCACAAGGCTACGAGACAAGAAGAAGGAGTAGATTATGATGAAGTATTTGCTCCTGTAGCAAGAATAGAAGCTATTAGGATATTTCTTGCTTTTGCTTCTTATATGGGATTTCAAGTTTACCAGATGGATGTCAAGAGTGCCTTTTTATATGGCAAGATTACAGAGGAAGTTTATGTCAAGCAACCTCCTGGTTTTGAAGATCCTAAACACCCAAACAAAGTCTACAAGGTGGTTAAGGCTCTTTATGGCCTTCATCAGGCACCTAGAGCTTGGTATGAGAGGCTCTCTACATTCTTATTGCAACATGGATATAGGAGGGGAGCTATTGACAAGACTTTGTTTATCAAGAGAGACAAGAAGGATATCATGTTAGTTCAAGTCTATGTTGATGATATCATTTTGGGGCTACCAAACAGTCCATGGTTAAGGAGTTTGAGCGGTGATGCGAAGGAATTTCAAATGAGTTCAATGGGAGAGTTAACATTCTTTTGGGACTTCAAGTTAAACAGGTCAAAGGAAGGTATTTTCATAAGTCAAGACAAGTATGTTCTTGACATACTTAAGAAGTTCAATTTTGATGATATGAAGATCACATTACACCTATTAAATCTATCAATTCATTGGGCAAAGATGAAGATGGACAACTGTTGAAGTCAAGTTATCTGAGATCAATGATTGGCTCTCTTATGTATCTTATCGCATCAAGACCGATATCATGTTTGCAATTTGTTTATGTGCAAGATATCAAGTCTCACCAAAGATTTCTCACATGAATGCGTCAAGAGAATCTTCGTTATTTAAAACAACAACCAAAGTTGGGGTTATGGTATCTTAAGGAGTCACCTTTTCACTTGGAAGCTTTTTAGATAGTGATTATGCGGTGATAATTATGATAGAAGGTCAACAATGGCGGATGCCAATATCTTGGAAGAAGGTTAGTCTCCGGCAATGCAAGAAGCAGACAATTGCAAAGAACATCATCTCTCAAGTCGAATATGTGGGCGCCGCAAGTCGTTGTGGACAAGTTTTGTGGATGCGTAATCAACTCTTGGACTATGGGTTCAATTTTAAGAATACTCCTATCAATATTGATAATGAGAGTACTATTTGTATTGTGAAGAATCAGTTTATCATTCCAAGACCAAGCACATTCAGATTAGGCATCACTTTATCGAGATTGTTATGAGCACGTGCTCATTAATGTTGTTAAGGTTCACACAGATGACAATGTAGCTGACTTACTCACCAAAGGCTTTGATGTTTCAAGATTCAATCACTTGGTGGTGAGTATTGGCATGATTAACTATTGAGCTACATTTAAGGGGAGGACTATAAGGTGTTAGTATAGTCCTATGTATTGTTTGAGGGGAGGATATTTGTGTATACTTAGTTTATACAGAAGAATTTGGAAAAGTACTGTTTTTCCTGAAAGTACTGCTTGGAAAGTACTGCTTGGGAAAGTATTGCATACGTGGAAAGTACTGTTTGTCTTATTAAAGTACTGTTCCAACGGTTATATTGAGGGGTAATTAATGCTAACGGTAATTTTATTTTGGGCAGTGATTTTTCAAATCTCACCTATAAATAACTACTTTCCGATTTTCCCTCTTATATTGATACATTAGCATCGTTTCCATATTCCTCTCATTCTTATTCGATTCCAATTCTTATTGTGCTCACATAATCACCAATGGCGAATTGACCTACTGTTTCAAAGCACAATATGGTGGCCAATTTAGACAAGACTGAAGATAATGAGGCGTTTCATGATATTATTGATTATCTTACTGGGTCGCCAATCAGTTATGCTCTTTTAGTGGAGCCGGATATCATTGAACCTTGGATTCAAGAATTTTGGGCTACCGCAAGGATAATATGGAGAATGATGAATTTTATATTAGAGCTACAGTTGTTGGAAGAACTGTGAAGATTATCAAGCCTCCATTAGAGAAGACTTGTTGTTTAATGATGATGATGGGGCTATTCGCTTTACTAAGGAGTTGATTTGGGAAACTTTTGGACATCTTGGTTATGAAGGGTCTTTAATGTAACAAACTTTTGGAAACAATTATTTTGTCCTCAATGGAAGTTTTAATACATGTGTTGCTACATTGTATTAGTGCTAAAAGTACTTCTTGGGAGCAATTTGGGTCAAATATAGCATCCGCTATGGTGGGATTGGCTACAGATCGTGTTTTTAATTTTTCAAGGTCGATTCTCGATGGCATGCTTTCTCACATCAATCATGGATCCAAATGGTTAATGTATCCCGTGTTTATACAAGTTTTCTTGAACAAACAACTTGTCGATGTACCTAAGCCTCACGGATTTACTTCTCGTTATTGTACAACAAGCAAAGATTTTTACTTTATGGCGCGAAGAAGTGATTTATTCAGAGGTCCGGATACACCATTAACTACTTCTATGATGGAAGTTGTTCAAGTCGTTAGAGTCGATGTTGAAGAGGATGAAGCCGGTGAAGGTATCGCAGGTACCGCGCTACGCAATCTTGGTTCTCAAAGTGCTCGCATCTTCTCCGGTCTTGCAAGAAGGTACCGCAACTCAAGGTACCGCTTCTCCAAGTATTGAAGTTCAAGAAGAAGTTGGGTTCACCTTCTCCATCTCCACAACGCCTGTTCTCGCTTCTCAATCGAGGAACATTCATCAATTAAAGGAGATGATTCACATACTATACCCCCTGAAGAAATGACATTGGACAATTATGTTTTAACAAGGGAGTTGGTTAAGTTGCAAAAGACTACTAAGGCTCAATCCCAGCAAATAAAGAAATTGAAGCTAAAATTTAGAAGGCTAAAAACTTTTGTCTGGCCTTTGGTTAAAGAATTTCATATCTGGGTTAAATCAAAGAAGAAAGCACAAAGGCAGTCTAAGACATGTAAACACCCAAAGGTTCATCAATCATCTTCTGTCAATTTGGGGAGGAATTTAGAAGAACAGAATTTGAAAGAAGATGCGGTTAAAGAAAATGAATCTGAAAGTTCTAAAAATCAAGAAAAGATCATTCAAGATACTGAGGAGCAAGTTCAAGTTCAAAGTACTGCTGATGATCAAGGTACTGAACAACAAAGTACTGGTTTTCGAAGTACCTTTAGACAAGAGGTAATAACTCCAAGAGTGTTAGATTTTGAAGAGGAAGTTGGTCCTTCTACAACAGTTATACAAGAAGAGGAGGATACTCTCAAACCTATTCATTCTGCAAGTGATGATGAGTTCATTGCTACAATTTTAGGAGATTTATCACAACCAAGAGGTGGAGTTACTATTCGAGAAGTACAAGAAGAAGAACAACAAAGAACTTCTCAACCTGCAATTGATCCTAAAGATAAAGGAAAGGGTGTTCTGGTTGAAACTAAGAAGAAAAAGCTAACTTTGGCGTAACTTAGAGAAATTGAAGTTGCTAGGAATGAAGCTGCACTAGAAAGGTTCAAGAAGAGTTAAATGCTAAAGATAGAGAAGCTCGGGAAGCTCAAGAAGCTAAGAGTAGAGAAGCGACTAAGAAGTTACAAGATGAATTAGATGTCAAGTTCTTCGAACCATTACAATCACCTACTCCGTTAGATATATGTCAAGAAGACCTAATTTAGCTAAAGAAAGGAATGCAATGATGGCATATTTAAAAGCGAGAGGATATAAAGGATTGCGTGTTTGAACTATGTTGATATGAAAAGACTATATGATGTTGAAACAGAGGCTTATAAGAAAGATGTTGCGGGCATCAAAGATTTTAGAGAAGAAGTCGCTTGGACCAAGCAGAGAGAAAGAAAAGTTTGAAAAGAAAAAGGAAATCTGAAGTTACAGATGTTCAATTTTCAAAGAAAGAAAAAGTTGAATTAAGATCTGAGACAAAAGATGAACTAAGAAATTATCTCAGAGTGGTAGATTTTGAATACTCAAAAGAAGATGATGACATGAAGATGAACAGATCAAAGATTAGTGCTTTTGAAGTTGTGAAATCCAAAGATGGAGATTATATGATTTTTCATAAAGAAGATGAAAGCTTCAAAGTTTTCAATAGGCTATGGGACTTATTGCACATTATAGATAGAGTAGATTTATTCTATTTATATCATGTGGTGAAAGCTTACTTTGAACATAATCCATTAGAAGGGATTGGTTTAGTTTTACATGGTGATCTCATAACCGTATGGGAAACCGAAGAGAGCATCGATGATATTTGGAAGAATCAAGAAAATTGGGAAATTGTTTCTTTGGAGATTCTTTGAAGAGTCGGAGTTCATGTTTTAGAGTGGAAAATGGAACAATGATACACATGTTTGCAGAAGAAGATACCCTCTCACAGTTGAGCTCATGAGAAGAATGCTAGAGCATGGATTGGAAGTAGAAGAGGATAATGAAACCGCTTGCATGGTTATCAACTTGTTTATCAACTGGACTACCATTGTCAAGATGATGAAAAACCGGTATGAGACTTATTTGAATAAATTATTTTTGATAAATCAAGACTATATTCAAAGTATCACGATCAAACAAGACTTTCATCAAAGTATCGCTTGCGCTTTTAAACCGTTAAATGATTTTTGAAGAAAACTTTTGTTAAGTAACAAATATTTTGAAACAAAGGTTGAATAAATGGATTTTGAGATGGCAACAATAGGTCATCAATCCACCATGGTTACAAAAGGATTGACTAATCCATGAGCAAACGGCTCGTAAAGATATATCAAACCGCTTTTAGTTGACAACTTGCTAATAAGTTGTATGGTAATCAACTCACCATATCAAGAATGTGAAGAGTTGGCTAGCCCACAAGAAAATGGCTTGTGGTAAAGGCTGTGGAAAAACCATTATTGGTAATTAGTTCACCATTAGATAGAAGAACTAACTAGTCCGTAAGGGTACACTTTTGGTAAAGACAAAACAAATATGTTGATAGTCGATGATTTGCTAAAAATCATATGGTTATCAATGTACCATGGTCTTACACACCAAAACATTTGGCTACTCCGAGATAATGGCTTTGGTAAAGAGATCTAAATCCATTAAGTTTTCAATGATTCACCTCTCACAGGAGTTAACACACCGAAGTGATGAGAATAGTATGCAACTTTCACTCGAATTAATGTACAAATTGTCATATGTTGTCTGTGTTGTTGAAAAGATGGAGCTTGTTGGATGTGCTGTGAAAGAATAATTCTAGAGATACTTTGACAAGCACAGACACTAGAGATACAATCCAAAGATTAAGAAACAATATGTCCTTAAAGATGAAGTGTTAAAGATAATTTACAAAGGAACTTGAAGTCAAGCAAGTAGAATTCAAGTTGGGGAGGATTGTTGGGATATGAAAGTGTCAAGATATGAAAGTATCAAGATATGAAAGTACTGTAAGTCGCTAAGTACTTGGAAAAGTCAAAGAGTCAAAGCATCGCTAAAGACAAAGTCAAAGTATCGCACTATGAAGTCAAAGTCTTGCAAGAACAAAAGAACTATTATATTCGTTTATGGAAAGTATTGTAACTCTAGAATATTCTATGTTTAGATTACTTGTCGTACAAGGATACAAATTGTAAACCGACTAGGATATCCTTGAGCCTATAAAAGGACTCCTAGATTGGCATTAGAGGTACGAGTCTATGAGTTTTAGAGTTTACGAATTCACAAGTTATTTAGTGTTTTAGAGAAGTTCGATAATCTTAGAGTTGTTTAGAGTATCCGCATAATAAGCGATTTAGAGTTTATAATAAAAGTTATTCTTCTTAGCTTTGTTAAGTAAATTCGCGTACTTGATAAAGATTGCTCGGTGTTTCTTTGTTAATAACTTAGGATTTATCCGAGGTTGTTAAACCTTAACAAGCTAGTTAAGTTAGTTTGATTAAAGTATATCGATCCAACAATGAACGACCTAATGTGTCGTTTTGAAAACACATCGTTTGATATAATAAAACATTCGAGTTTACAAAAGATAGGTCCCAAAAGGTAGTCAACATTTGCGTAAATAAGTTTGTTACAATCCAAACGATGTTTTAAAGTGCATAAAACCCATGTGAGACGCGTCGTCACCGCGACTCTATGATAAGTCCTTAGATACCTGAAAATACATTGCTAAAAGTGTCAACACAAAGGTTGAGTGAGTTCATAGAGTTTATGAAATTGTTTTATACGACTACCACAAGTATAGGCCATGTATGACAAATATGCCACATAAAATGTTACAATTGCTATAAGCACATGACACCAAGCTAGACCGATCATGATGTTCGCTTCAACAGTGTTTTGCCAAACAACTCAAATTATGATATTAAATGAAATGCATTCGTTTGACCGGTTGGAATCCACCAACCCGGATGGAGGAGTCACCCTCAATAGATCTATTCACTCACCCTCGCTTACTCCGTAATTAACGGTTCATGATTATGAAATGGGGACATTCAATTGGCAATGAGGTAACTTAAGCAATGTAAATGAATTTGATATACTTGGGCTCGTAATAAAATGATGTGCAATGTATTCTCCCCCGTAGGTTTGAAATGAAATATTAACTTGAAAAACGGGGCTATGAAAACTCACCTGATGCAATGATTATGATGACAAAAGTGGATACACTGAAATGAGGTGCAATCTCTATCTGCAACCTAATATGAATGATATGATCTATTATAAATCATGAATATATATCGTACATGCAAATCCACATGTAATCTATACCACTTGTGCTGTTTTGAAAATAGAGTTTATCGTCGAAATATATGTTTATGACATCTTGTCAAGTTACAAAATACTTTACAAGTATTTACGTTGAAACAACATCCTACGATAGTCGTTTAGTGATTTATCAAGAAATTATAGCTTTTCGTCGCAAAATAATGTACTTAGATAATTCTTGAAAGTGGCTAAATGACCTCGAAAAGCTAGTCGTAAAATAGTGAATATCGAGTGTTAGGAAACAAACTCAATGATTTTAGAAAGCTTGTAACATTATCTAAAAGTCATAACACTGAACTTTTATCCATACGAGTTCTGATCATAAAGAAAAATAATGGTGAAGTGAGGTAGTCGGGCTAAAAATGCAGTTTCTGGGCAGTTTTCGTGAATGTTTGAGAGGTCATAAGTTACTCGTTATAAATCCGTTTGACGAACGGCTAGACATTTTGGAAAATAGGCCAGGTGAACTAACTTTTACTTAGAGATATTATTTTCTCAAAACTGACTCTATCGATGAGAAAAACGGCTCCAAACATGGTCATCTGTGACAACCTTTTTGACACTTAGAAAAATATTTAAGTGTTAGTGCTGAAGAAAATAGTTGTGATCGTCGTATTTCAAATATGTATATCTTTAGCGTTATAGGTCCGTTTTCTACATTCTATATATCCTCGGAATCGTGATAGTATGTATTAATATATTTTTGATAAGTCGACTCTTCTAATTTAGGTTTACAACTCGTTTTTGACCTTTGAAAAACCCTTGACAGCAAGTATATTTTCAGAAAAATAGTTTTCGTCGTTAAACTTGAAAATTGCGTAACTTCTTCGTTATAAACCTGTTTTAGCCCGTTCAAGCGACCACGGTTTCGTTTTAAAGTCTATTTTCTGAAAATATAAACCAAAATATTCCATGACCTGTCGAAATTTCCAGATTTTACAAAAATGGACAGCAACTATTTATTTATCGTCTAACTTGATTTTTCTTGCGTAAATCTTGTTTCAACCACTTCAAATCAACACCAAATCTACTCTAATCCTACCATACACCTTCTTAGGGTGTCATGGGTTCCTAAACTTTATCAACAATGATAGGTTTCAAGGGAATAATTATAGGATCATTAAAACTCATTATATGTAGTAAAAATCAAATAAAAGTGGTATGATTCATAGTATATTTGCATGTTTTTCTTACTAGATCATAAAAATAAATCAAGTAATAGTTTATAAGAGTAGGAAAAATTAATTGAAGCTTACTTGAGTGATTATGAATTTTTTTGAGCAAAGCATACTTAATAATCTTGAGGTTTTTATTTCAAAACCCTAACTAGATCACTAATAGAACTTGTAAAATACTTGATCTTGCAAAATTGATGGATTTTCCTTGATATTCTTGGTCTTGGCCGATCACCACAAGAGGATGAGAGAGTTTTCATGCCTTTTACACCTATAAAAATGTGTTGTATGTTTTATTTTTGGAAATAAAATGTATATATTGGAAATATCTAGCCACAAGGGCAATTTGGTAACTTAAGTAGCCAAACTCAATTTTGTTACATATGGTGACTAGGGGGGGGGGGGCAATGGGATGAGATAGGGAGGGATGAGGTGTATTTGATAGTTAAATGTGTATAAAGTTTTGTATAATGTGTACTTTGTACATGTAATTAATTATGAGTAGTGACTGGCATGCTTAATTGACATGCATAATTTTATGCCTAACAAACATCACCTTACACTTGGCAAGATCAATGGTAGTTTTGAAGAGAGAGAAATTATGGAATCCATGTGTCAATCAATGAATGCATTAGGCACAAAATTAGGCACATAAGTTAGTCATCTAAATCATTTCTCATTAATTATTTAGTGTAGCGTTAGCTAGAAATAGATTTTAACGGAACAAAATAAAATATATCGAAGTCATAAAAATTATAAAAATGCATTTCTCGCAAGTATTGAGTGAATAAATAATCATCGAATAGAATTTATTTAAAACCGTCGTGAATATATATATATATATATATATATATATATATATATATATATATATATCTTTATTATATATAACAGAGGCATTTGGCATTAATGCCACCTCAATGCCATCTCAATGCCACCTCAATGCCAAATAATCAAATTTCATGCCACATAAGCATTTGTTGTCCAACTAAGCAATATTTCTATCCACATAAGCATTAATTGTTAAATTTCGGATTTTTATTAATTTTTTTTGTAATTTTCGGATTTTTATTAAACATTTTTGAAAATTGTTGATAAAAAAGGTGCCTTGCAAGGATTGAACCTTGGTCATTTGGATAAATAACATGTTTGTTTACCACTAAGGCAACATGATTTTTTGGAATATTTGTTGCAAGTCCAAAATTATAAATCCATGCAACCAATTATGTAGGAGAATCCCTACAATTATGTAGGAGAATCCCTAAAACTTAGGTAGCCCTATACAAAACATACATAAAAAATTCGGTACATTCATATTTTTTTTCTCAGTTGTACGCCTCTTTTTTCCTAGAAACCCTAATGGTCTCTGTTATATTTTTTTACATATTGTTTGTTTCTTTGCTGCCTTTTGCAGTTTGGTGGTGATGGTTCATGAAGTACATGATGATGTTCGTTGGAATTATGTTTATAGAGCTAATGATACCTCTACCTCACATAAAGATTTCTTTTTGTTTATTAATTAATATACTTTTCTGTGCATGTATAACTGTAGCAAGAGTCGGAAGCAATCATTTGGCTATAATAACGTCTTCAAACCAAAAAGGTTAGAATCATAAGATCAACTTATTATTAGTATAATATGTTGTTAAAATTTTCTATTAATCATGTATATCTACTGTCATATTTTCATGCATGTTGATATCCAATTTTGTTTTTTCATGTATACTGTCATCTTTAATGTTTAGGTGATGATCTCATGATTTGATTTTATTGATATTTATTATTTTATTATATTTAATTTATACGATCCTCAATTTCCTCCGCCTCGACTCAGCAAATTAATGACAAAAAATGAAGGTGTTGATGAATCAACTTGAGCATACTCGCTAATTGATGAGGGAGGTTACCAGCCAAGTCCTAATCTGGACTTTAATGTTGGTGTGGAACATGGTCATTCTGATAAAGGTCCGTATTCTAGCATACTTCTTTCTCTATTATTTTAATACTTTAATGCAGAAAACTTAGAAATCCAGAAATCCGAGAATCAGATATAGTTCAATTGTGCAGAAAGGTTAGTCTTATACAAAGTTTATGTTTCTGCTCCAACGCGTCTTATGATTCCAAGCAACTTAAATCTGTACCTATGCTTATAGACAATAGATATACACAATCGTCATTCCCGGTACATGAGACAGACATTGATCTAAGGTGTTATACTGTGGATGAAAGTATTCTTCTTGCTTTTCTTTCTATCCAAAGTAAAGAAAGTTGTCACCTTCTTCGTTTATTGTTTCATTTGTTGCTTTTATAAATATGAAAAACAAAAGAAAACCGGTTTCTAGGATTGATACTGATCCTTTTACAACGAATGATGAGAACAACGTTACTGGTCCTGTTACCCTGAGTTTCATACCGTCGGTATGTTTCGTTGCTTTTTTATTTTCCTCTTGCCTTAGTCTCCTTTTTTGATTATTTTTATTTCCTTACCATTGGATAATTAAAGTTCTGTAACTCTGTTTATGGGAGAGCATAGGTAATCAAAGGTAATATGAGATTAAAGGCAATCTTATATTGGATCAGTGTGTATACAAAATTACTGATAAGGGAAAAGATCTGCACTAGACCCATCTCAATCTTTAGGTGGAGACCTGGTCGAGATGCTAGATACAATAAAAGTGAGATTTTCCAAACTTGCAGCAAGTTGAAAAAGCTTTTCAAGTCTGGATTTTTTATCTTGATATTGGTTCACCATTTCAGGCTCGTGGTATTGGACTTATCATCAACTCAAATGACGCAATTCACAAAGGAACATGATTTTTTGTGAAAAAGAATAAACGTGATATTGACTTCGCAAGGAACATGATTTTCGGTATGTAACTAAAGCGCCACATGAAATATCATGTTTATTCTTTTTCTTTTAATGATAAATGATTTAAATCATGTTATATTTCTCGATGTGAGGCCATACTTATATTGGTTGTGCTTTTAAATACACGAGATATTATTTAATACCGATTACTCTCCATAACCACGAGCTTAAGTAAATCAGATTGTACCCTTGCCGCCTCTACGTGCGTGAGAACCACCCGAACCCGCTTTTAGCCTTTTAAACGAGCTAAGGGTACAAAATCTTAAGCCGATGAAGTTACATTTAGTAGCTTGATCAAGTGTTGGCATGTTGAATGTGTTAAAGGGTTTGGTTTATAAGTTTGGGTTTAGTGGAAATGTGGTTTTGGTTAGTGGGTTGGTTCAGAGGTTTATGATGTTTGGGTGTGTGGATTCTGGTGTTTAAGGTCCTATGTTTAGAGAATGGGAAGCTGCTGAGTGAGCTTGAGGAGATGAGGGATGTAGCCCGGTCATCTGAGGAATCTAGGAAGGTCCTTGATGATGAGGTTCAGAGGTTGAAACCCTTGGTTGAGGAGGTTGAGGGCCTTCGTTAGAAGTGTCAAACCTTTGGGAGGCCGAGGCCTCTCATCTTTCTTTGGAGGCCGCCTGCGAGAGGAGGTTAAGAGTTTGTCCGCTAGCCTTGAAGTCGTAAAGTATGATCGTGCCAAGTGTATTAAGGATCTTTTTCCTCTTGCTATTGCAAAACTTCATAGCTCGAGGACTTTAATTATATACAAAAGTATAAAAGAATAAACAATAATCTGAGTTGTCATTTTAATACGTAACATTCGGTCCATAAAGATTTTTTCCCAATTAGATACAAAATAAGATGTTTAGGTTCTCAAAATAGCGAGCTTGAGAACATTGTTCGCTTCACACATCTAATATATTTGTAGATTGTTTAATTAGCACTAATCAAGTGTCATAATAACCGTTAGGTAATTGTGTTGCTTAGATTTGCAAAGGAAATCGTAGTAATTCGGTATGATAATTATATCACAAGACAAAGCGCTTGATCCAGATTTATCATCTTTTTAAATAGCTTTGTTCTTTTGTTCTAGATTGTCTTTGTGTCTGCGGTGTGTCTTGGTAAAAGGATGGAAAGGAACAAGTTGGAGTTTCCTAGACGGAAAAAGAATAAAGACGAGGAAGATGATGATTGTGCTATCAGAGAGGTACATATCATTTCAAAACACTCCTTATCAGTCTTTTGTATCCTCCTTATAGCTTCTTCTTCAAGATAGCTTATTATATGCAGAAATAATCATAAAACTATTTGGATAAGCAATCCCTTGAACTGCCGATGAATGTAAGGAATTAACGGTATGGTAAAAATTACATTAGATTAAAATTTGTAATTATTCATTAATGACGAATTAAATGTAACAAGACAAGTTTTTTAAATTAACGCATGCGTAGTTTGCTTATGGAGTTACAATCTGCGGTTAGAGGCATACGATGAGGTTAGTTTGATCGTTATATATCTTCACCACGGTGGCAATTTGTAGCGGAGAGACGATAATGATCACGAAACAACCAAGTACTCAAACCGTATATTTTACAACTCTAAGAAGAAACAAAATTTAAAGAGTGGACATGCGATGAGACAATAATCAAGTTTTGAACGACAAGATGTTAGTCCAAGAGCTTCTTCAAGAATCTCTTGCAACCTACTGTGTATGTTGTCTTCACCACTATTGGAGTAGAATAAGTCAACTTATTAGCCCAACGGTTTGTTTAAATTACGTTTATCGAAAACGAGTAACCTTGCTGAAATAAATATTTGGGATAAACTTATTAAACATGGGACAAATTGCTTTGGACAAATTGCTTGCAACAAGTGAAGAGAGGCGGTACGTAAAGTATGCAATAAGCCATAGAGAATGAAGCCGACCCATTACAGAGTTCAGTTGGGACAACAAATTATCGGGGAACTCTACCTTTTTTCGCAAAAGGGAGACACTATTTTTATTCTACTATTTCAAGTAATATAGAAATTTGTTGTTGCATTTCTTTGTTTTCAAATTATGTATTTTTGTTATCTCACTTACAAATATATCATTTGAAGCTTAAGAAACACAATACCGACATCTATGGTATTCATGCCGGTATTAATCCAATATTATTTTCATTTCGGGATGGCGTCATCAACACACATTTTTTAATATATGGCTTTGCGGTGAATTAGCGAGGAATCGCTTAAGTGGAATGATCTTTCTGAATGCTTCATAATGCTAAGCACCGTTGCGAGCATCGGTTATATTGACCGTCAAGTTTCCACAGGTTTGTGGTGATGAGTTTTCTTTTACGTCCAACTAATATTGAATACGAGGCTTACTATACCGATAAATTGTACTAACACTAAGCATCCCTTGACTATTTGGATTTTCGGCAACAACGGAAAGAACCTGAAGAAGCCTATTATATATTTTGATGTTTTAAAGGTTGCTTAAGAAACCATGGTCACCGGTCTTGCTCATGGTCATGATGAGCGACCTATTGCGCCCCTCTTTAAGCTATGTCCTAAGCTCAGATTAGTTTAAGTTCAGCTTTTAAGACCTTTAATGTATGTAGCTCAATTATTTAAGCTTAGTATGGTTTTTTTTAGAATTGATTTGATTGCTTATATATGCTTTTGAAACTGCTACATTGTGCTTCTTTTGAATTTTATCACAGTCAAAACAGGCCCCAAAAGCCTTTTTGAAGACACAATTTTAAAGGAGTAACAAATTTTTAAATTAGAAATGACTTTTAGGATGCCTATGAGGAGTAGTGTAGATGTAGTGATTTATTTTATATTTTAGAACATGCCTTATAGCTTATTTTAAGCTTTAAATACCCCATTGTCTTTTTCTTGTTTGTTACAAATCCATATCCGTCAACGCAACCCCTTTGGCGATACATGTAAGCTTGTGATAAGCTCAAAATTTGTCAAAACTGCTTTTAAGCTTCTTTGATATATGAACTTTACGGTGTTAGCTTATTTTGATATTTGAATAATTTTGTGAGCTTATTCATAAGCTCGAAACTCACCTAGTGGTTCGTTTGGGATCAAGAACGCAGCAGCATTTAGTTTTAAATGTTGTAGCTTATTTGTAGCTTGTGAACACATATGTGAGAAGATACACCCACCTTTTGAGGAATTCGAGGTTGACCGATGTATGCTTGACCAAGGAGCATCGGTTGTGTTTCCGCTCTTCCGGCCCGTCTGTTTTGTGGTTATTTCGTGAAGGATCAATGTACACATCATCATCCGAAGATATGGTGTCGGAAGGAGCTTTATTTGCACCGCAGCGTGGAGGTTCGTGTGACTACGAATCGAGTTGCATATCTATAGAGCTCGAGTGAACAATAAGGTGCTTCGAACTTTTGACATGATGAGGATGTACAAGTGAAACCGATAGTTTATGTACATCTATGTATCGTTATGTTTTTGTAATGAAAGAAGCTGTATATGCTCCAATAATTATACACAACAATAATTACTAAATACGTAGTAAGCTTTTATTATTCCATTCTTTTAATACAACATAATAAGAGTTTACCCATTGTTTAAGAGTTACTTTTGTAGTTGTTGAGGTCATAAGTCATAGCTATGGTTGCACCTGAGACTGAATCATGAACAGGTGTATCATTATCTATCATATGGTTGGCTATGTTGTGGAATCATTGAGGTACCATTAAATAGGCGTTCGATCTATTTTATTTCCTCTAACATTCTATTAACCACCTCAGCTTTCACTAGAGTTCAAGAATGAAGAAGGGTGTGGCTTACCTGGTGTAGATTCCAATAGTACTCTTAAAGAGAGTGTCAAAGTCGACACCAAAAATAGCATATGTGGTGAAATTAATGAGCGAATGGAGATGGATCCGAAGTGCATCAACACTCGCATGGCTGTCATCGCAGGTGATTTTCCGGCAGAAGATGGGAGCGAAAAAGCCAACGACGATGTTACTTCTATCTGCATGTATTTCCTCTTGATAAATAAATTATGTCATTGGTGAATATCTGCATGTATTTTCTCAAAGTGTATATTATTTTCTCAAAGTATACTTCAGGCTCAGAAGCAATGTTTGCTGATCTTTGCTATTTTCTGTTGGAGCTATTCATGATACCAAGGGTGAGGGTAAAGGTATGGTGGATGGGATGGGTGAAGAGATCTGTCCAATAACAGAACATATGGTAAAAAGAGTGAAGCCCCTTATGCTACGTGTTCCTGAAACATTGCATAATAAAGATAAAAGTCTCGGTCTTTTATAGAAATGATGACTTCTATGTTTTCTTGAGACTTCATCAAGTAAGGCTTACTATATTGCAGATTGTTATAGTTACATCCATTTGTTTATTTTTTCATTGAAATCATCATTAATTAATGGATATTGTACACAAGACCGGAAGAGGCAAAGAGAAGTCTCGGTTGAGAAATGGAGGGTTCAAATGATACAACACCAAATGATTCATATGCAAGGTGTTTTAGACTTTTAGTTATTATGAGTTATTTCTTTTCCTTTTCCCCAAATTTCTCAAGAATCATTTTAAGCATTTTTTCTTTCCTTCGTGTTCTGATTCTTAGAACTACTCTATAGCTCAAAGTATGAGGATGAATGTCGGTTGTTCTTGGCACTTGGCGTTCCTCGCCTTCACATGGACAAGGCGACCGACAAGCTTATCAAATTGGTGACATGTTCATTTCCTTCTCTTAGTTTTTTGTTCCACATACATTTGTGTTCTCTAAATGACTGACTTTTTCTTCACAATGCCTTCTACAGCTACTTGCAATCACAATAAATGATGTTAATGGCAAGCTTCTTGGCCTGTATGCGTATGAAAATTTTAGAAGTCGGGAGAGATTTTTAGATGAACTTTATAGTGCAAACGCCAGTGTGATTGTTAATGAGTGGTAATAATGGAATCGGTCCTTATTCTATTTAGTACCAGCAAACATTCATTTTCCATAGAGCCAGGACTAAGCAAATCCACATACAGTGACACACATTTTGCACATGAAATCGGGATGTAGATTCCCACAATTACTCTGTTGGAATTATTTTCCGGATGGACTGTGATGTTTCATAATTTTGTTGATCCAGTGACTACTTCTGGTAGTAAGATGATCGGGAGCCCATGTGAAAAGTAAGGACTCTTTAATTTGGAGATAATGTAGCCTATAAATTCATTTTAACATGAATTTCATATTTTACTTTGTTACTTTCGCGTTTTCTTTGCTGTTATTTTCCTTTACTCTCTTGGTTAAACGAATTTATCATAGGTGTTTTAGACTTTGCTGTTATTTTAACATGAATTTCATATTTTACTTTGTTACTTTCAGTCCATATGTCCAGTCGTCCAGCTAAATGAGCTTGGGCCAGCTCTAGACTTCATTTAGCAGTTGAATTCAAGAGTCTGTAGTTGTTGGACAGAGAAAGAGCCAAAGGTACCTACTTCCATTTTGGCGTTATTATTGAGGGAACAAGTTTGCTCCTTGTCTATGAGTTCCAACTGTATACAAGCCTTGATAGTTTGTTATTTGGTACTAAAATTTACATGTCAAGCTTGAAATCACTGTATGGTTCCAGAAAGCATAATGCAAGTCTTGAGAATAGTTAAGTAGCGAGCAAGGAGTGTTGTTAATTAACCTTCTTTTTGTCACAAGTTTATTCTAAGACAGTATATACCTTTTGAGTTTTATATTCCTCTTATGCTGTTGCAGGGATCCACTTTTGAGTATCAATGGCAACTTGATTCCAATTTTCAGAACGACTAGGTGATTGCTAATTTTTTTCTTTTGGTGATTAACGCTGCAGGTATTAAAACTCTTTCCAAATCCTAACATGTATATTATTGGTGTGCAGCTATTTTATGGTGATTTAACTAAGTGCCAAAGTACGCAAGCTATGGTGGGTGGTTCATTCTGAGACTTTCGCTGCAGGCCCTGTTTTGCCCCACAACATCAAGGTAAATTATAGTCTTTCTCCAATGCATTCCCCCTCCCCACTTTTAGAGGTTTATTTGGTCCTGAGCACTCTGTTGGCAAGTATCCTTAGCATCCATGTTACTGACACTGGAATGTAAAGTTAATATGATGACTCAAATAGTAGTTCAAAGAGGTTATACCCTTCTGATGACATCAAAATTCCTTGAAGCACTGACTTCATTGCTCTTGCAGCCTGACACATATGATAAATCCAAATATAAATGGAAACTTGGTTCGCACTGCCACACAAAATATGTAAGTGCGTATGCTTAAGAAAGAAATAACAGCTGAATAATACACGAAACAAGTGTCACACACAAAACTACTGAGATGGATGACATTGAAATTCTATTGAATAGAACTCTAGATAAGATGCATATATGGATGAGGATGTAGTACTATTTTGACGGTACACGTTTTCATCGCTTTAGGGATGGAGAGTGTTCTTGTGGGATTATTGTAACGAAACAATAGAAATAAGTGGATGAGTGTGATTAAGTTTTACGAGAAATTATGAAACAACATCAAAACCATATTTTTATTTTTTCGTTTTCCGGTTTTGTTATAAGATGGGATCATATCGCCGAGCCTTGAATGCATGCTTATTTCAGTTTGATAGACATCACATTTTAAGTTATCATGGTTGGACCAAGATATTAAGTCTTTATGCGCTAAGTTTTAATGAAGCACCTATAGATGTCGTGAACGATATAAGGGTAAAAGTATCGATCTGACGCCCATTCACTCTCTGGACCTTGCTAAATTGTTCATAGTCGTAATAATGGAATCGGTCCTTATTCTATTTAATACCAGCAAACATTCATTTTCCATAGAGCCAGGACTAAGAAAATCCACATACAGTGACGCACATTTTGCACATGAAATCGGGATGTAGATTCCCACAATTACTCTGTTGGAATTATTTTCCTGGACGGATTGTGACGTTTAATAATTTTGTTGATCCAGTGACTACTTCTAGTAGTAACATGCAAGAAAGATTAATCTCAAAAGTGCACACCCTTTGTCAGATTTCTGGTTCCGCCTATGATCATATCAAATATAAATTTGACACTGCTATTTTTAATTATTGCATTATTTCTTACGTTTGTTTAAGTAATTTCAGATATGGTGGCAAGTAAAAAAGTGAAAAACAAGCTATGTGAGCGAAGAAGCAAGACATGGTCAGGATTTTGTGGAATCTCAAAGAACTGTAATCGACAATGTCGTGAATGGGAGAAGGCCGCCCATGGAGCTTGTCATCGTCAAGGACTAGGAATGGCATGCTTTTGCTACTTCAATTGCTAAATGTTACAAGATCGGTTACTGAATGCAGCTAACTACATACGAGTATGGTATTTACGAGTGGTCTCAAGTGGTTAATGGCATGGGTATTTTAATAAATCAATATATGTTGTGTTTGCTTACAGTGCTTTGATAAGTACTTCAAATTATGTTTTATGTTTGTATGAAATATGTTTAGGGATAAACCTGATGCAATTCCATAAAATCGTTTGTTATCTGTCTTTGTAATAACATCATAGATTGAATTTTCATTCCTCGCTTGAGCATCAGCATTACCAACGCCATTACGATATTTTATCTGTCTACCTGATAATAATACACAAAGGATATTTTTGTACATGTTAGCATACAACATATATTATAGAATGCATATATTATATATACATATGTCATGCGTTATTTCTAAATTTCCTATATACAATAACAAAATAAACATAATTAACAAAAACAAAGAATAATAATAATAAATGTTAATAATATTATCTAATGTAAAAGATGTTCATTATTAATATTGTTTAAAACAAAATGTTATAAAATAGTTCCCTCCTTTTAGCCGTTCTATTGATTATGCTAATATCAATTATAGTTCTTAACCGTTTAATTTAACTTTTAATAAATTATTTAAAAAAAAAACAATATCTTATAATATAGTTTGACAATTTTAAAAATATATAGAAGTTATTTAAAAACAACAAACAAATGATTAAAGTAATGCCCGACCAATCGTCTTATAATATTCTTTGACAATTTTATAAAACGATTACGTTAACAAAAACAACATACAAATCATTATAAGTCATGTCACCATTGGTGAGCTTTAAAACTATATATATATATATATATATATATATATATATACTAGTGTCAAAACCCGCTCGATGGATGGGTATGACTTGTGGTTTTTATTTTTAGGTTTTAGTAGAACAAATATATAATAAAAAGTAATTAAAAGTTAAATTAAACAATTTACACCTATAAATGATGTTACATTATATATATATATATATATATATATATATATATATATATATATATATATATATATATATATATATATATATATATATATATATATATATATATATATATATATATATATATATATATATATATATATATATATATATATATATATATATATATATATATATATATATATATATATATATATATATATATATATATATATATATATATATGTGTGTGTGTGTGTGTGTGTGTGTGTGTGTGTGTGTGTGTGTGTGTGTGTGTGTGTGTGTGTGTGTGTGTGTGTGTGCATTTTATTTTGTATAAGTTAGTTTTTTTATTAATTTTTATCTACATAATTTACTTTCCTAACAGGCAAAGGCAAAGGCATGAGAATAAATTTTATAATACACTTATATAGTGAATAATGAACTCAACAAAAAAAGAATGGTTATTCGATAACTTATTGTATTTGTATCTTATGATTATTAATCTCGAGCCATTAAATATATCCAAATATATGTTTCATATCTCTTTCTCATAATTTTGTTCGGTAGTTGGGTTCTGAACTTTTTTTCTTTACATTGGTTTATGTCCTATGAGAATTAAACGCCAATAACCTAATAAATTACACTCCTTAACCCATTAAACTACGCTTAGGCTCTATGCTCACATTCATCTCCGTTAAAAACCTCCATATTTAAAGTGATGATACACATGATTATTTTTGTGGCTACTCGCAATACTTGAGCCAGCCATGGTTCAACTACCTTATGAACGCAGGTTCACGGTGTGCTGGTGTTTTCTCATATAGTAATGCACAAGTTACATGAATCCTAAATGCCCAATCACCTTAGCTATGATACCAACTCTAACATAATCAACATATCATTAGGGTTTTGAGGAAAAGAGACATACCATTGTTTTTTTCCTAGCCAAACCACACTAAAAGCATCCACCATAGTTCTTCAACTACAAAAACCAACATAAGATCATTAGGGTTTTGAGAAAAAGAAAGGTACTTTTTTTGTCCCACCAAACCTCACCAAAAGCCTCCACCATAGTTCTGCAAAATAAATTGGTGTTTGGGATTGTGTATTTTAAGTGTTTAACAACTTAAAACTATACTAATGTTATTACTATATAGGCGGTGTTTGAGATTGCTTATTTAACAGCGGGCATTACTTATAATTATCGTTGAAAAAAGTAACTTAACAAAAAAAAATATATAAAGATACTAAATTATATATTGAATTAAGAAACAAAAGAAAAGTATGTTTATTGAATATTAGAGAAAATATAAAGCTTGACAATTTGACCCATTACCCAACCCACCCATCTTGCCACAATACAACCTACTCAATAACCTCATATATGCTATATTAAAAAGGGGAAATAATATAGTGTTGCAATTGATTTTTAAGGACGTGGTCATGACCTGTAATTATAATTTTGATGGTGTCAGTTAACGGAAAATTATTTGTAAGGGCGGGATTTCATTTTATATTTTTATGGTATTAGTTTACGGTTGAAATTTTTTGATTTCATTTTATTTTGTTATGGTATTAGTTTACGTTCGAAAAATTTTAAGAAAAAGTTAATCTTTATTAATTTTGTTGGTGTCAGCTAACGGAAAATTATTCTTAATATTGATGTAACGATATAAAGTAATTATCGTTGACATATTTTACTATAGCAAAAGAATGCGGGTAATCGTTAAGAAGTTTTTCCAAAAAATTATATAACATACCTATATATTCATATTGGTTCCATCCATTTAAACATGATCTTTGTTATCATGAATAATTTTATGTTTCTTTTCGGCCTCAATTCTCTTTTCTTCAATCTTCATTTCCCTGGTAGAAGAGAAATAGTAAAATGAACACAGTAACTTTTTTTTTATAAAACGGCCAATCCGAAAAACAAACCCAGAACAAATAATAATATATCAAAAATCAAGACAATACCTGTGAGATTATGTAACTGTTTCTTTTTACCGTATATTAGAGATACATATATATTGAGATGGTGATACATGGTTGAAGAAAGAAAATGTGAGCGACTTAACTGCCTCTTTAGCGTGTAGATATGACCAAATGGGATACATGATATGGGAAACATGAAGTTTTTTTTCTTCTTACTTGCAAGAACTCCTCAAACCGTAATATGTTGTGTTTTCTCAAAGATAATTGCTCCTCGTGCAACGTTCACAACAATTCCACCATTTCCTAATGCCAACATTACCCTTTTGTTAATCATGTGACGCGTTTGGTCTGTTAATGCACAACAGATAACAAAGATCTCATAGTTTGCTGCAAGTTCCTGGACGGGAATGACAGATAATGTAACATGTGGTTTTTTTATACAAACTTTTTTCTCCTATATATTTGAAGTATATAACTTCAAATAAACTTTTTTCTAGGTAATAAACTCTAAATCACCACGGTATCTATGTAACTTTGGCATTCGAGTTCCATACAGAGTCAACATCTAGACCGAGATCAGTTATAAACCATGTATTTAGGAGTAGCACCGAACTTACGGTACCCCTTGATAACCTTGCTCATCGCATCAAGGAAGTCTTTTTCACCACCGCCTTCCTTCGTGCTCGATTGCATACATTCTCGCTCACGCACACACTCGATGTTGGCACACACATTTATCAAATTCATGTCATTGCTAAGATTAGAATCAATTAACTTGGAATTATTAAGGGTAAATAATTCTAAAACCACCAAATATATTTGGGTCATCTTTGTTTTGCAATTTTTCTGCTAGCAAGGAAAAAAAATGTTTACAGATCTTCCTAGATGAAAGGATAAAGTTGGTTAGTTGAATCCAACATAAAAAGAATAAAAGTTGAGGGAACGACCACTGTGAAAATAAGTTCAAGGGTTACACCGCCAAAGTAGTAAAAATTTAAGGGTTAAAGAGTATTAACCCTATATTAAACGATGAGATGTGAGGAATAAGAAATGTACCGTTGAATTAGGGCATAAACGAGCCAAAAGCTCAAACCGAATATCCCTTTCACGGTTCATCGCTCGTATGGATCTTAAATATTTGGGTCCCGCTTTCCATATCCGGTAATCCAAACTCAACCTTTCGGTCCAATCTTCCGGTCGCAATAGTGCCGGGTCCAGTATCAGCCCGCAAGTACCAATTGGCACAAGCATATTATTGAAATAGTGCTAATAGAAAGTAGTTATAAAACATCTACATTACCTATTTGTGGCCATTAGAACTTTGATGTTACCACGAGCATCAAAACCATCAAGTTGATTCACAATTTCAAGCATGGTTCGTTGAACCTCATTATCTCCACCAAGACCGTCATCGAACGCGCACCACCAATCGCATCAACCTCATCAAAGAAAACAATGCAAGCCTTCTTTGATCGTGCCATCTGTGAAGTGAATTCGATCGTTAGTTATCTATTGTCACCGGATACTCGCCTAAGGATGATACTAATAAAGGTTTCTTGCATAAAGTATCAATGTACTTTATCATTTGTCCTGCTTTAGTCATAAGTCATTAAAATATGGCTTTGTCTCACTTTGGATAAAGAGGCTAATAATAATTCTAGAACTTGGATTTTGCTTGTAACACGAAATAGTTCGCGAACCATACGAGCCCCTCACCAACATACTTGAACCGGTTCACTTCTAATTACACGAATAAAACATGCATCATCCTATTAGCAACCGCTCGGCTAAAAGTGTTTTTCCGGTTCCGGTGGGCCATAGCAGAGGACACCTTTTGGTGGATCGATTCCAAGTCGAACAAATTTCTCGGGGTGGAGCATAGGTAGCTCAACGACCTACAGTCACATTGAAGAAATATATGAGACAAAAAAGGAAAGAAAGAAAAAAAATGCACATATGATACGAATGTAGCAATTGTTGCACACCTCTCTCATATTCTCAATTTGTTCCTTACATCCACCAACATCGTTATATGTCACATCAGGCTTCTCCTCCACCGTCATCATGGTCACAGTAGGATCAATTTGGGGAGGCAATGGGATCTGAATCTGAAATTTGACCTTGACATCATAATGAAAACTATGCCTTTATCAAACATATTTAGTCAATATTTTTGGACTTGCTAAATGAATACACAAATTGACCCGAAATGTACAGACATGCTTGATTAGAAAGGGAGATATGGTGCGTATGTAGTAGCTCAAGCATCTGGCAAAAATATTGTGAACTCATACTCATCAAGGAGATCGTGATGATCATGAAAGATTCAAGCTACCTGCTGAGATTACAAACAATACTGAGTATTACAAATCAGACGAATGAAATCAATACTTTAAAATAAAATTCAACATATTTGTTGTTGAGGTTTACCAACAACAATGTGAATGGTATTCATCTAGCTGTAAATGCCATTGGTATTTCCAAGAATTTTCTCAGAATCCTTGTACTTGCAATACGAAATCTTGGTAATTTGAAGGAAAAGTGAGAATTCGTCCAACTTGTGAGGAATTTTAGCTCTTCTATTCTTAATCATCTTCATTCGTTTGGCTTGTTTTTTCTTATTACCACAACATGGTAGTTAATAAACAACATATAATTTGACCCAAAAAAAGTGTTTATGTCGGACTACTAATACTATTGATGATAACCTAATCTCTTGCAATTACACATGTACTAACCATAAATATATTATTGAATTTTAACTTTCCTTATACTTTGATAGTAGCTTTTAGATTGTTTTAAATGGCCACATTATGCGCTTACCCAAACACTCCTTTAGCAAAAAAAATTCAAAGGAAATTAGAATGTGTCCCCTGTGGTTATGTGGTTATCAGATGATATAATTCAGTAGTTCAATGGGCATTGAAATAACAAAACGCAAAATACACTAATCCCTTTATTTATAATATCACTACCAATCAAAGCAAAAATTAGTCCTCGAATCTATTTACTTCATGGCTCTGACACTCTGCAAAGTAATGTTTAGAACCATAGAAATTAATAAGGATAGCTATGAAAATAATTTACAGCAATATCATCATCGATATTGTGAAACCATCAAGTAGAATTTTAACTGGAGGTAGATCCGAGTTAACTGTGGTTAAGGACTGTAGAAACTCATTATTTCTTTCTATGACTGATAATATGGTTATTTTATGGTGTATTAAGGAGACACCATCTGTGGAATAGATATAATGGTTTCTTTTGTATTGGTTTCGGTCATTTGTTAGAGCGTTTGGAATTAGTTGTTTATATACATGTTAACCTTTACACCAGAATAAAGAAAAAGCACATACAGTTCATACTATTCATTAATTCATTAATAAAGCGTGACTCATACCTTTGAGAAATTTTCTGCAATTTGAGCTACAGCAATGAGCGCCCCGTAGCGTTTTGCCACTCAGTGTGACCAAATAAGCCCAAACACCTCGAAATAACTGGAGCAATAGTATTCCCATCCAAAGAATATGTAAGCCTCATCCCAATACTCTTTACTTAAAGGTGACGTGTTCACGTTACCCACCCCACTTATTTAGTCGCCTTGATACTTTCGGTTGTCTCGACCACTGAACCCACCAATGAACCCATAAACCGAACCAAAGCTGGCAGTACAAACACAATAAAGCCATCCACCCTTGTATCCCTCGAACCCATCAACCGAACAAACCCACTAAACAAACCTATTGAACTAACCACCGACACAACCCACTCAAGCAACCTCATGAAACAACCGACGATCAAGCCTCTTAGAACACATGAAAATATAGAGAAAACGGTTCAAGAGAAGGGCTTACAAAACCTTTAAACGTTGGCGGTGAGCATGGTCATTGTATGTATCACATGGTGCTCGCTTCTTCACAAACGAAATGTAATCGCAACATACACTCATTCAATGCCGCACCACACGCCGATCCTTTGCTTTCCCGTGACGTAACATATATTTCTCCCGCATTGGAAACGAGAAAAGACAAGTATACATAGAGATGATTTCACACTTATAAGTCATAAATACGAGTAGGGGTTTTGCTACCATGAAAGGGCTAAGGTTTGCTCCTATACAACAATAATATTTTTTTTTAAATAATAACTAATTTACGCGCCTTGAATTAAATTATTAAACATTTTTAACCACTTCTGTTGGTGGTGTTATTTGTACTCCATTTACTACAATTACACTCAATATAGGCACTAAATAAGTTCACTATCAAATCACAAATTCAATCATCTTACATCCACCTCATAAATACATATTATAATCAATTGGCATATTACCCAAAGTCGTTAGCGAGTAGGCGGGCGACTTGGTAGCAGGTGCGGGATAAAGAATTGGTGGCATTGTTACGGGAATGGTTGGTTGGATGAACAACAGACTTGGTGGTGACCATAATACTAACACTCTATTTCTCAAGAAACACCTCATCAACAGAATGTCTAGACAATATCTCAACCAATGACATCCCAATAATACTTTGAAGTTGGGGTGTCATGGTTTTCAAAAATGCCTTTTCAAGTTCTGTCTTGAGTTTTTCATAACATGCGGTCCCTGGTTCAGGTAATAACCTATGACTCTGTGGGGGTCGGTTAGGCATGTACACTTTCTTTTTGTATATCTTCATCATTCTTGTAGTAGACAAAACGTCATCCTTCACCCATGATTTTATTGCAGACCATATCTCAAGCCCATCAACCGTAAAAGGGTGATCATTTATAAGGAGACATACAACATGTTGTGATGCTACATCCTCCACAACCATTCCTCTGCTCAACAAAATACAAATTCAGAAAAAAAAATAAAAATAAAGAATATGATAATTAACTGTAATAAAACATGCTTTAAGATATTCCCAACATTAAGTAAACCCTTTGGTCTTGTGTAAACATCTAATAAGCTCAGACACATTTACTCAACACTGCTTATTTAATTTAAAAAAAACAAACATTCAGATAAACTAAAAATAGTCAAACCTAAACACTTTTGCTGCTCTGTTTTTTCTTCTTCATGTAAAGCTTGAAATATAAACACAGGATTTGTCTCCAATATCATCTTGAACAGAAATATCAGCTTAATCATAAATATGGTCCATTTTAACTACGGATAGTCAAATATCATGCATAAATAGAATATCATAAAATCTACCATAATAAGCTGAGTGAACTTTCTTGCTGCAAATATCATGAAGAGTGCCATCCACACACCAAGCCACTCTGGTCCAGAAAAGAAATCTACCATAATAAGCTGAGTGAACTCACTTTTACTTCATCGTCCATTAAACCACTCGTCCGTAAAAGAAAAAAAATACAACATAAGTGATGTTACGAATTGCATGTTGGTTAAGTTTTGAACTCGATTTCTTTGAAGCTAACTTCTATTTTACTCAATGGACCCATTACTGATTGGTTAAATTTACCACCTCATCGATGCTTAAAGTTGGAAATAAGAACTAACCAAGATAACCTTTTGGTAAAAAATACCATCCAAATTGGCAAAGCATGCTAAAAGTTAGAAAAATAGTAAATATCATGATAAAAGGAAATCTAAAAAGAAAAAAATGGTATTACCGTGTTTTCCTTTATCTTTCTATGTAACCTTCCAAGAAAGTTTATCCCACGAAGGAGCTTCATATATGACTGTCTAACAAAATATAATTAAGGATTTTCTTTTATACTAATACTTTCGAGTGAAATAATATGTGCGAATGTTTATGCACTCAAGGTTACCTATAAGCGCTAAGCCTTAGAAACATTTGATCAATAATATTTGCTGAACCAAAGAGAGAATAACTTGTCATCTTCAAAGATCCTCCTGCAACCATAGTGACATCAACCATTTTGTCAAGTATATACTTATACATGCACACAAAAACATATATAAATTATTAAACAAAACAAAACCTTTATGTGATGTGGAGTTATCGTTAGTTTTATAAACATAATTCCCATCAACACCATCATCTACTTCATAAACCATCACCATCATCATCTGCAAAAAAACCAACAATATGTAAAAAATATAACAGAGACCATTAGGGTTTTTAGGAAAAAGAGGTTTTACTGACAACAACAATAACATAATTCAGATGACGGGCATCAAAGAACCATCTTCGTGCCCTAAAAACGTAAAATAGTAGGAAAAACCCTACTTATCCTCGATTTAAACGTAAAAATTATTCCGTGATTTAACTATTTGAGATAACTTATCGTAAGTTTTTCAGATGGATTTATGCCTCCATCTTTGTATCCACAGAAAAAATTAAAACTCATAACCTGTTAAACACATAAGTCGGAAAAAAAAATTACGGATTATTAACCTGTAAAACTAAAAAGTATAAAACTTGTTAGGGATTAATAATAGGGTGTATTTATACACAAAAAAATAGGAAAAAAATATATAAGGAATAATTATCTTGTAAGTGATATATATCATATATTTTTTAATTGTTATCTTCCTAATATAGATTCCTAAATACAAATTGCAGTATTTTTTTAGCATCTCCTTATTTGTATTGATTTGAAAGATATAAATCAAAAAACAATTTACTCTAGTGGTAAGTTGTTTACAAAACACATGAATGACCCAAGTTCAAATCCAACAAATGTCTTCTTTTTAATAAAAAAATTTTAAAATTCAAAAATAACAAAACCAAAAACGAATTTTAAAATTAAAAAAAAATGTACATATATTTTAAAAAACGCCACATGTCATTAAAAAAAATGCCACATAAATACAATGATGACATGGAAATATGACATGGCATTATGGGATGCCAAGTGCCATTATGACGTGGCATGCCTCCTCTTATATATAATGTATATATATATATATATATATATATATATATATATATATATATATATATATATATATATATATATATATATATATATATATATATATATATATATATATATATATATATATATATATATATATATTACAATATATATACAAAATAAATCCAAAACATCGTAAACTAATAATATAATTTTATAGTCTTAAAATGAGTATAAAAAATATATTTGAAACAATTGTTGGACGTGTCGGATCAATTATTCAAAATAAATGATAGTATAATAGCGATATTTAATAAATAAATATACGTTAATGAAATATGCAAACCCATACATAAACAAATATGAAAATGATGTTATGATGATATGTAGACTAACTCTAGTCTATATGAAATGTTCTCAATGATGTTCCATGAATACGCAGCTTTAACCCTCAAGGTTACGCCAGATTTGATACTGTAAACCTAGTTTACGAAAAATGATGAATAGTGAATCATTAATAGTGATTTTTCTCCGGGATAGAATAGTGTTTCGTGAATAGTAAAATTTTGAAATAACCTCTCAAAGTCTCAAACCGACTTCAAAAAACGATGAATAGTAACCAGTGAATAGTAAATTCCCGAGATGAATAGTGAAATTTTCAAAGTTTGAGAAATGACCTGAAATTACGAGTTGTCACAAAAATAAAAACCACTTTCTTCCTAAAAGAAAGGTTCTACTAGAATGTCAAACATTAAGTTTGTTAAATGTCATTGTTAATAAACATCTTGTAAAAACGTTAGGTAATTGTTGTTTTACCGTGTACGCCACATCCTATTAACTTGTCTTTCCTATAAGTTTCGCTATGTCGCAGAATATGAGTTTTATTTTCACTCACCAGCGCCTACACTCCTAACATCTCCTTGAGCCCAACACACCGGCAATCATGTCCGCGGTTCAATAATCTCGAAACCATCACTTCCATGAAGGACGATGTTGTCGACACTCTCACAATACGAAGAAGGTATCAATACCTCCTTCCGAACCATAGGATTGGAATGTCTTCTAAATTAACGAGAAAATATGTCCAAGGTTTGTATTGAATTCTTCCGTCAAGTCGAACTCGCTCAGAACGAGGATCGTTTCATCTCTTTGGTTTTGGATCAAAACCAAAAGTTTGTTTTAACCCTTGGGCAATTTGCTCAAATTCTCCAAATTCCAAATCATGGACAATGTGCCTTCACCGAAGATTGGTCTCTTGATTCTCTCTTCAACTTCGTGAAGAAAATAGTCCATATTGTTCACACATACCTTCGCAAGACTTAATTCAGACAATATGCAAACCTCGACCCTATTACTCGGATCCAAACATTATCTATACAAAGGATATCCCGTAAGAGTACAAGGCTCGCACTCATCCTAACGGAAAATGTTTGGAGTCTTAGGAAATCGAGAAATCCTTCCCGCTTGTTGTGTTTCACATAATGTATTATTTGCTAACACAACAACCATACAATCTCGCCTTTCTCGCAAGGCTTAATTGTAAATCTTCAAGGCTCCAAGAACAAACTCATCCCTTATGGAATGTTCTTGACGCGCCTTTATCATAACATCATGTACTTCCACCTCAATTTCAAAGTCCGTTGTACGTGCATTTGTGAACAAGATGATGGAACCTCTAAACACATCTCTCATGAAGACTTTCTTCATTCTCGAATCGGCAAACACTCATCAACCATTTGATGATCCTTCTAGCTAAAACGCCAAGGAACTTAGTAATCTTTCAAATAAGATCAATCCTTAGTATTCATGCTTTATCAATGTAATCCAATTTCTTTCATGAAATAAAATATTTTACATTTGATATCTTAGTGTTAGAACCTTCTTAACTAACTTTGAAATATAATGCATTGTCAAAATCATTGCATACCTTTAGTAAAGGTTCTGCTATCAGATAGACGGATCCCAAAGGTTGTGATAGACTTGATCCTACTATTAGGAACTGTGATTCAAGAAACAAAAATGCAATTGCAATCATTGTATTTCAAACATGTCCTTAGAACACTTCACACTAAGCTAGACATAGTGCCTTAAGGCAAATTAAGTCCTTATCAAGATTAAGTAGATCTTTCCTACTCACACATAACTCACCTAGATCACACTCAAGACACTTGTAGATCTATCGTTTCACTTAAACCCATTACTCTTCCGCTCTCAAGCTCACTCATCATTTTTCACATATCTAGGTTTGAAAATCTTTCAAATTATGGCAAAATTGATCATAATCATCCTTACCTCAAAATTGGTCAAAATTGATCAAATTCTAGTTTGTCCATCTTAAAGCCTTTAGGATATTCTCCAAAACATTATCCCAAGTCACTATCTGATCTCTAGGATCATTTAGCTCCACTTGACACTCTCATAATCTTTGGTGTCATCTTTGTTCATTCATTGGTACTCATAAAAGTTCCAATTTCTTCCATAAAAGGCAATCATTAGCTACATCACTCATTACCCTTAAGTATTTGAGCACATCTCCATTTAAGACACTTAGATGAACTGAAACACTCAAGAAGAAATAGGCATTAGACCTTACAAAACATCATTGCTATCCTTTCTTAGCTGCTGAGAGACGAATCTCTAGGATTAGCCTAGGCGGATCCCTCGTTGGAGGGAACCGTGGGGTCCGTATGACAGATTATGTCAACTCTAGCTAAAACAATCATTTCAAGCTCATCTTGCTAACTTGAACACTCCATCTCATCTTAAATGAGTTCCTAGATTAGTACAACTCTGAAGTTGACTCTTGTGTATGTTAATCATTACATTCCAATTAATTCTAGTGGCTTAAGTCTTGAATGCACTTGCCAAATCCCTTGCTTTATAAACCACATTGTTAGGACTCCTAAAGTCATCATCTTCACTCTCATTTTCAGCACTTAGAAATCTTTACAAACCTCTTGAAATCATCTCATCATGAGGAAAGCTCCAAGTGGTAACTCATCCACCAAAGAACCACCCAAGAAAATTGCTCGTGTTGTACACAAAATCTCTTCAACCGAATCATCTCTGGTCAAGTCCACTAATGCAAGGATTTCTCCTCCACCAATCAAACCAATCCCTAAAAGGATAGTACCCACAAAACTACCTATGCCAAACACCGCCATACCTCCTAGGCCAAACAATCCCATCTCCACTAAACCATCACCATTGGTTCCTAGAGCTATCTCATTCACAACTCCACTATCATCACCACACCTCTACAATTTAGAGGATTTGCCTCCTAGGCCGTCTCATCCTCCTCCACCGGCAACACTTTCCTCATTAGAAGGAATAATGATACAAAATCAGGTGTTGAGTCAACACTAGCTCCCGCTTTCTTTTCGCCGTCACCATCATATAATCCCATTGGATTATGAGAAATTATCAAAGTCAACCACCCGACCATATGGAAGTTGACACTTCTACCACCACCATCATTCTTGGTCGAGCCATCTTCAAATGTGCCTCCACCAATCCCTCCGCCGCTTGAGGCTCCCTAACCCGCTTCACTTGATCCTTCGCATCAAGCAATTTCATTTCTTCCACCACCACTACCTAGCCATGACAAAGATTGTTATCATTGTCAACATGTTGAAAGTTTGATACATGAAGTACGAGAAGATCAACATTTCATGTTCTATCACCTCCTCGAACATTTCGACGAGATTAAACCTAAACAAACTTGAGCTAGAGGATTTTTTAGTGGTGTCCTAGTATCAAGCGTTACTTAGATAAGTCTAGTAATTCCAAGTCATGTATCGTTCATTTTCTTAGTTTTTAGAGTCATGTATATCATATCTCTAGTTTTATTAAATGAAATTACATGCTACTTGCTATATTTCTGAGTATATGATTATGTTGTCTAATACATATCTCACTTTGATGTTAACATTATTTGTTATGTCACCATTGTCAAATCACCATCGCCTTATTGCATCCCTTTAATTTGCTTAGACGGATCCTACAAGGAGGAACCTGGGATCCGTGGAGAGAAAACTATCTCTTTACGAACTTGAGTCATATTTGCAGGAAATTATGCATTATACTTGTTTTCTAATCTTTGTTTTGTAGTTATTCAATTTACGCATGAAGACTTTAACACTCTAAAGCTAGGGGAGCTTTGTGTTAAAGCAATACATTGCAAAATCACTTCCAATATTAGGATTACTTTTTATGACGTCCCTTTGCAAAGTTGCAATCATCAAGGGGGAGCATATTTGTCACATAGAAGAAATCTTTTGCAAACTTAGTTGCAAATGAACTAGCTTAGTATTATTCTTCTTGACGCCCTCACATAGGGATGGACTCGTTAAGGGGGAGTTAAGACGAGATCCTTTCCCGTTACTTGCTCTCTACTTTTTCTTTATTTTCCGTTTTTCACATGTCTTTCTTAAAACAATGTGTTAGTTTTTCAAGCTCTTTTGTTTCGACAAAAGGGGAGAAGAAAGTAAAACTACAAATTCAAACCTTTACTTAATTTTAGCTTTTCCTTAAAATAATTTTATGTTTTGTCATCAACAAAAGGGGAGATTTTAATACATATGTCGAAAACGTTTATTTATATTTTACGATCTTCTAATGTTATGTCGATAACAAACGTAAAATCATTTTAACGAAACAAATAAAATACGTAAATAGTTTGAGCCAATAGTTTTCTAACACACTTACTTAAAACACTAAAACATGTATAAATGATTTTATGATTTAGTATTACATATGTACAACAACTAGTTTTTACATATTTGGGTAAAATATACACATAACTAGTATGTAGTATATTGGGTAATATAAATGGGTAGAAACTTAAGTATCATAACCCATTGACCAAATACATTGAATGTAGTTGGGTACAACCCAAAGTCCATATCCATGGAGCTTGACCCATAACCCATTGTATGACATCATGCTTATGTCATATATGGATAATATCCATAACCCATGGTATTGACCCATACCTATTTGACTAGGTGCATTGCACTCATGAGATACATTGTATCTAATAAAAGACCCATGGATCAACCCATTGTTGGAAATTTATATATTTATAAATACGTGAATGTCCGGATTCGAACTCGTGACCACGGGATTGCACACATTTCGAATGAGAATTAAAGTTAATAATTAATGTTAAATGATTACGATTAATTATTATACAAAACTCGTCTAACGATCGTTAAACATTTAACGGAAAATAACTAACGATCGTTAAGTGTAAAGAGAAGGACTTGTAGTGAAAAATCTTAAAAAGGAAAAGATTCGGGTATCCCTTTTAGGGCATATGGTGGCCGGCATCCAAAACCCTAACTTGTTCCCAAAGATTTTAGAACACTATATAAACAAAGGCTAGGGTTAATGTTTTTCATAGCTTTTGTGCACACACATTAACCTAAACCTTTTCTTGTTTTCTCTTGCATAAAAAACGGCCAACCCTTTTATAGGGTGTTTGGTTTTGTTTTTCTAAAACAAAGTTTTGTAGATCTAGCAATCGCTTTATTCGTTTGTTAATTCGTGTGTACAAGAACGTAGTAGTAAGACACTGTTCTTACACCAATTGGTTTGAGTTATAAAACGGTAAGGGATAACTCGTTAAACCACTTTGTCACATCCATTAAAGAGATCTACCGAATTGCAAGAGGTACGTTACGTAATTCTTTCAGTTAATTATTTATTTGTTATGATCCTAAGTCTTCCGCTGTGTTCTCTGTGGTGTCTATATGGTTTATTTGTTATCATATATCTTAAACTCAACAGTGGCATTACGAGCCTTGTATTACAAGTAATTAATTACTGAAACACATAAATAAAATAAACATGATTGTGTTATTAATTGTATGCGAGATCTAGGGTTTGCAAAACCTAAACCCTAATTTTTTTTTGGGCGCTTGGTGCCCCAATTGTGGTTTTGTAAACTGCTTTAATTGGATTAGAAACCCTAGGTCGCATGCAATTTTATGTGTATTATGTAACTCGCTTAATTGCATTAATTGTTATGTGATTTACATCCATGATAAATACATGCATGTTTTGTCATGGATCCGCTTTTATTGTATGCTTTACTTGGTTAAGTGATATACACTAAATTATGATAGATCTAAATTGGGAAGACCTCAATTATTATTATTTAATCAATTATGTGCTATGTGGTATGTGTTTGATTTGACTCACGTAATCGATGAATCGATGCATGTGGCTCACTTTGTACATTGTCGAAAACGGGTGAGAGTCTTAATTAAACATATACATATTGATGTATCTAGAATTGGTTATTAATAAGATTTATCAAAAGGTTTGCATGTGGCTATTTGATATGCATGACTTATTATTATGTTATGCATTCATTGTTTATGTGTTTATTTGCTTGTTGTTATGTGTAACAAGGGTATTTTGATAAGAAAATAAACCCGACCTAAACAACGGTGAAACATGTATTTTAAGCATAGTAATCATAATCGTTTAATTGATTGATTTTTTTGCACAAAATAGTTAGAACAACACCCATTAATGACAAACTGTGATGGGTATAAGGAGGGCACGATTAAATTGTGACCCTAAAGATGAGGGTTTTAATATGCTTCACGACCGATTCTCCGCTCGTTTGGCGCTCTTAATGGAGCTACCAAGTATTCCTATGAATGTGCATAAAATCTTAAGGGTGAATTGACCTAAATTTATGCGCCATTTTTGTTGGTAATTATCCTAATAACTGGGTCTTATGACTCATGCAGCAGAGAGGATATAGTGGTAATTAAAGGTAATTTTTAATTGGTTTACCAATACTCGATTAAAGTTTGATGATGAAAGCTTAAACATTAAAACAAGGATATGATTGTTTTAATAAAACCTTATGCTACGTAAGATGAATGCATGACATCTTTGTACATATTTGATTTGACACCAAAATCAAATTTATAACCCTTAATTTAAGTTGTATGCCATCCAATGAAACGGAAACACCGAGATTACCTTTATTTGCGTGAGAACGTGATTTAGATCGTAATCAAGGGTAAAATATCCACGACGCGAGAACGGGCATGGATGATTTTGCGCTTAAGTTGGACAACTTAATTGAGCTTTGTAGTGAGAACCCGACAACTCAAGGCATAAGATGGGGATAAAACATGTTTACATGGCAATTGAAATGGCTAAATGTAAATCCCATAAATCTAGGAATTGCAATTTGAAAATTGGCAATTGAGGTTCGACTGCACCATCTTGAATAATTTCATTACTAGCGCATCAACCGATGTGATGAAACTATGTCAATTGGATCCTAGTTTTCAGCTGAAAATTAAATGGTTATATGCTTATGAACCATGGGTAATTAATTTTCTTGAAAAGTTAATTATCGAAAATACTAAAATTGAATTTTGTAATTTTGTATGTATAAATGCAACATTTAATCAGAACGAGGTTTAGTCTTTGATCAATAAATTGATTCATTCTAATTTCAAACAAATGTTTGATCGAGAATAATTTACCTAAAAGACAAACAAACTCTCTTTCCATGGAGAAGCATGAGACTCAATCCTATTCCTTTTCATGAATGAGAAAGGTATAATATTTAACGCTTGAATTGTCTAAATTCTAATGTAACTCATAGCAATGAATTACACATCATATTTTCCATAAAGATTTCATTACCTCATTTGGTGAATGAATCCTTTTGTAACAAACATGAATGTTGGTTACTGGAAAACATGTATATGAGTTACAAAATTAGAAGCTAGACAAATTATCATGAAAATTGGTAAAAGGCAAACTAGCATATTTTATCTAGTTGTTTTGCTTTAGCCTTTAAAGGTGCTACATACCAGTATGGGGATGGTAGACCTATTAAGGAAGAAATTGCATACCCAATTTTTCGAGTTAATAACATTGATGGATAACCCATCATTTATAGAGTAGAATATACCTTTTAGTACCTTAGTAATGATTACGTATGGTTCTTCAAAGGTGTAGGAAAGTAAAAAGTAAGCAAGTAGTTTTCACTGGTTATGAAACATTTAAAATGTTATCAAATTCAGTGGGAGCATTGTGTTGCATTACTGAATAAGAAGTTGTTGAAACAATTTCTAATTCGGGAGCTACAAGCCTTATTTGTGTGTAGTAATCCAAATTATCTCTTGAATATCATGTAGATAATTACTTTCAAATTGTAGGCACTTATGTTTTAAGGATTGTCATGCTTCCTTACTAAACAATATAGTCCTACATCTACTGCTATATCTATGACACAAATCATATTAATCAAATAAACGAACGGTATCGTGTTTTTATCTACTACATGATGTTGTTCCATGCACAAGTGGGAGAGATCTTTATTGTGTGCAAGGTACAACACATATTAATGTGATTTAATGGATTCTCTTGACCGTAAGGTAAGAGAGTAACATTCTAATAGGAATTATACATTTAAAAATGTATGATTGCCCTATTAAGAACATGTGTCAAGATGATAACAAATACTACTTTATTTTAAATATTTATGTCATTCAATATTTAAGAAACACTTGTAGTTACAATTTATGTTACGTGAGAACGTGAACTAAATTGTAGCTCAAGGTAAAATATCCACGTGTCGTGAGAACGATCATGGATGATTTTGCAGTCTCTTACATTGAACATTTCATGGAATGACATAATTAAATGAAGTAATCTAATACTACTTTGATTTTAAGTATTCGTTGAATGACTTAAATACATGTAGTAAATATTAACTTGAAATTATTAATTGAAACCCGATGTGGTGTTCATAATTACTTTAATTATACATGTTTATGACTTCTTTGTAAAGTCACAAACATGAAGTTTTTTAATACAAGACTTACAATATAAAGTAAGACGTTAACTTGCTATGTTTTAAGACATATGCATGAAGTCAATGACTTATAACGTATAGTGGGATTATAACTATTATGTCTTTTGACTTGGTCAAGAATACTTGTGTTATAATACATGCAATTGACTTGGTAATTCTATTGTACCATTAAGTTTTACTTTGTTGGTAGATAGGATAAACCAAAGAGTAGATGGTTATCTTAAATATTGTTAGATTAATCGACAATATTAATTCTAATGAAATACCATAGTCTTATGGTATGTTCGAGCTAGATGAATCAAATGTATTGGCAATCGTTGATTCAAGATAACTAGAGTTTCTTCCAAAAGTTATCAAGGTTAGTAGATTGAGAATAGATTGAATATACTCAATAAGACTTCAACCTAGAAGATTAATAAGACACCATTTTTATGGAAAGTTATGAATCACACTAAGTCTTATAATGAAGTTCTGAATTTGTTAAACTACTTGTAAAGTGGGTTGTAACAAACTAATGTCAGGAACTGTAAATATTTTTTGTAATATCCCAAAAGAGAACAATGTATTGTTGCTCTAGTTGCTAAACTATTTAAAGGTAATCTTTAAATTGTTAAAGGCAAGTGGGAGTTTTGTTTAGATCTTGAAAGATTAAATTACAAAATACACAATCTTCTAAAATGCACTAGCAAAGATCATGGTGAGACTAAACATGTAAATGATATACCTCAATATGATGGAATTATCATTCATAGATCCATAAGGACATCTCAGATATTTAATATGCTGAGAGATATGAGTTACAGGATCATGGTAAGCCTGTTAATCATAATGATGAATTTACCAAATGTTGAATTGTGGTAAATCAATCATACTATGAATGTTGAGATGTTGTCCATAAAGATAATCAACTTTAGAAACTTGGTTTATCTTAATGAAGATGTTTTTCTTCAAAGGATGAAAACCCTAGTGGTTTAAATCTTTATGAAGAAATCATATGGACAATATTGTAAATGTATTTAATGTAGGTCTAGTGATAATAATATTAATCATACTTACCTAGACACATTAAATAGAAGTATAAAGATTATAATTGTCATACTTAGTTTCATTGATATGAAATTTTGACAATGAATATCAAAACTCTTTGTCGTGGAATTACTTTTGCGAGGACGACAAGTAATACAAAGTAGTTTCATGAATTCAAATAATCTTTGAATATGTACAAACTGCAAGAATCCTTGAAGGGATATATGCATGCATCTAGGAAATGACTCTTATGTTTAATATTAAATTCAAGTTTTGATTTAATAATTAAAATGAGATAGCTCATGAGTATTCCTGAAAGCTAGTGGGAGTATTATTTTTAAATCTTATATGTTGTATGGGCAACTACATTCCACCTAAGTTAAGTTTTAGTTGGGAATGAAACTCCATTTGTAAGATTTGGAAATAAGACATACAACCTTGGAATATATGTTTATTATTATAAACATATGCGGTAAATAAATGAGTCTAATAGAACATGATGGATATATAATTAGATCTTAAAGTCTAACTTGAAGATTCATCATGTACATCATGTTGTAAGATTGTTGTGTCATGCTTGATTACAAGATGATTAGACAACATTGAAAGTTATTAGTGTAATAAATATTTTAAAGGAATATGTTTGGATTTAGAATCACATTCCACAGTCTGGATATGCTCCTAGATTCTATGGATGAAAATATGGCAATTGTTTCATAATTGTCATTGCCAACAAACTTGAGTTTTGGTAGGCACCAACATTACACTATAACTGTTTAAAGTTTACGGACGTTTAAAGATCATATTGTTGTACACAATGATGCTAGTATAATTGAGATGACGCTCAATTCTAGTCATGGTGTACTTGATGATGACCATGTTGACTAGTTATGCTCAACTAAGAGCATAGTTGCATTATACATTAAAGAATAAAGAATACTTTAAACTTTAAAGTTTGGGAAGATGATTGTCATAAAAGGGTGGTTCAGGTTATCACGCACCTTATGGAATGATATGACAATATCAAGATATGTGTAAACACATACAAGAAATTCACTTATTGGATTCTTGAAATAAGTATTCTCAAAATTCTATAGATCAAAGTTAGTTGAAATTATGCCCGTCAACAAGTATGATTATCATGACTTGAGGCAAAATTCATTAACTAAGAATTATCATGCATTGATCTATTTAGTATTTGGATAAAGGATATTGTAAACATTATTATTCAAATGAAATAAAGTATTTTGTTATGTTTATTATTCATTTATTATAATGTTATCATGTATTTGCATGTTTAAATCCTTGAATAACTTAAGTTATTCTAAAAGTCCGTTGTCGATCAATAACATGGAATGATATTGAATTAAGACAAATCGAGTATTAGTTAGAATATACTTGAAAGTATATTGATGCTAAAGATGACTAATTTTTATGATATTCATTGGATCGAGTATAGGACTTATCCCACCCACATGATGGTACTTTATGGATCTTAGTCATTAAGTACATCATGAATATTTATCCTCCGACTTGAGATACCGAGAACTGCATGGATGTAGTGCATTCGTGAAGCAATCTAACGCTATACGTAACGGGTAGTTATAAGGGTTGTTTTCGTAAGTGTTGCGAAATTTATGATTTCGCTTGTAGTCAAAACGGATTTGTTTCCTTCAAATTTATTTTGAAGTATAATACTCATTGGGCCCTCGTAGGGTTGTTAAGATGTTTGCATGGCCATGCCCAAGGTCTTCTCGGAATATGTTCAAAAGAATTGGTAATCTTGATCAATCACATAAAGCGAGAAATGTAATAGTTAATTAAGAAATGAGTGAGATCCATATTCTTATTAACATGGTATTAGAAACAAAGGATGAATATGATGATGAATCATCAAACTTGGTTTTCTCTAGAAAACCATACACGAGTTGTACCGGGGCATTGGCGTGTTGCTAGACGCTAACAATCGTCATTACACGCTTTATAAACATATCCAAGTGGAGTCGTTGGAAATGTATATATTTATAAATACGTGAATGTCCGGATTCGAACTCGTGACCACGGATTGCACACATTTAATGAGAATTAAAGTTAATAATTAATGTTAAATGATTACGATTAATTATTATACAAAACTCGTCTAACGATCGTTAAATATTTAACGGAAAATAACTAACGATCGTTAAGTGTAAAGAGAAGGACTTGTAGTGAAAAATCTTAAAAAGGAAAAGATTTGGGTATCCCTTTTAGGGTATATGATGGCCGGCCATAGGGTGTGTTTACACATCCAAAACCCTAACTTGTTCCCAAAGATTTTAGAACACTATATAAACAAAGGCTAGGGTTAATGTTTTTCATAGCTTTTGTGCACACACATTAACCTAAACCTTTTCTTGTTTTCTCTTGCATAAAACGCCAACCCTTTTATAGGGTGTTTGGTTTTGTTTTCTAAAACAAAGTTTTGTAGATCTAGCAATCGCTTTATTCGCTTGTTAATGTGTACAAGAACGTGGTAGTAAGACATCGTTTTACACCAATTGGTTTGAGTTATAAACGGTAAGGATAACTCGTTAAACCACTTTGTCACATCCATTAAAGAGATCACCGAATTGCAAGAGGTACGCTACATAATTCTTTCAGTTAATTATTTATTTGTTATGATCCTAAGTCTTCCGCTGTGTTCTCTGTGGTGTCTGTATGGTTTATTTGTTATCATATATCTTAAACTCAACACCCATGAACCATGACCCATAACCAAAATACCCATGGGCAAAGAGGAGCGTCCCACGGATCCCTAGCTTTAAGCTAGACGGATCCCTTAAGGGAGGGATCCGTGGGATCCGGGGAACAGTAGGAATTTTCTCTCTATAAATAGTGAGCCATTTCTTCATTTTTCCAACCCCTTCCTCTCACAATTTCCCTTTGAGTTAAAAACTCACTAACCCCAGATCCAAGTGATCTATGTATGTAGTTTTGTTTTTGTGTGATCCTCTAGGTTCCTCTTAAAGGCGAGATCACCACCTTTGAAGTCAAGCAAGCTCAAGTCCATGAGTTGCCATGCTTCCTCATCATCAAGACCATCAAGTCCTCTTGTTGATGATTGTTTTCTCCTAAGAAGTGTAGTGTTGAAGACATTTGTGAAAGGTGTCTCAAGTGTCAAGACGAAGATATTAGTGAAGGGTATCTATCGTTCGTATCGTAAGCACTTGTGGAGGGTGCTTAGAAGTCAAGACTAAAGGCATTTGTGAAGGGTACCTAGAAGTCAAGACACAAGACATTAGTGAAGGGTGTCTTGAAGATCGAGTCAAAGGCATTAGTGAAAGGTGCCTAGGGTGTACATTCGATATGGTGTGATTCGATATACTAGATAGATTAGTATTGGATCAAAGGATATTGATATCCTTGATGATGTTGTAATAAGGAGTTGGTCTCCTTTGGGGTTAGTCGTTGGTGTAGTGTTGGGTAGTAGTTCCTCCATTGTAATGGAACCCCAGATCAGCCTAGTACCGGATAAAGGGTAGGCGACGTTGTGGTAGGTGTCGCTCACCTTGGTGTGAAAGAACCCGTGGTTAGCCTAGTACCGGAAAAAGAGTAGGCAATGTTGTGAAGGTTTCTCCACCATAAGGAGTCGGTGTTGTGTAGTGATTACGAACTCGAGTAGGTGACTCGGGGAGTGGAGTAGGGCAAGGAAGGTGTCGATATGTGCAAAAACACATATCATTTCTTTATCAAATAAAACCCAAAATAACCAAGAAAGAGCCGCTTATTGCTAATATTTGTTGTTTTCTTGAGTTTGTGCTTTGTGCAGTACGGATATGTTAAAACACACAAAAGAAGCCAAATCGATTTAAAACCGAGCACAAGAGATTAAGAGAGTTTGAATGAGCCGGAAGGTCGAGATTTTGCATTTGTGAAGATTTTATTCTCGAGGATGATTTTAGAAGATATGATCATATTTGAAGAATTATCGAAATAGTCCTCGAACTTTGAGCTTTTGGCAAGAATGACCCCTCAAGTTTCAGAAGTTGCAAAATCAGCCCTTGGATTATTTGAAGATTGGCAAAGATAGTCCTTGATCTAATTTTCAGAATTACAGATTTGGTCCCTGAATTTTCAGTTTATACACATTTGGTCCTTAATATGCTAAATGGGTACAAATCTAGTCCTAAGTCCAAATTCATTACTTTGAGCCCAAAACCCTTTCAAAGCCCAACATAAGTCAATCCTCACCCGGTCCAGTCAACCCTTATAACCGGTTAATACCCTAACCCGTATACCCACCTTGGACCCTGGTCAACTGTCACTTAACCCGGTCAAACAAATCAAATAAATATATAAAAAACCCCCGCGCCAAATTCTTCCCCAATACTGCTAATACATGAACCCTAAAATACCCTTTGGTCAATTAGTCAAATTAACCACACTTAAGGGCAAATTGGTACTTTCTCCTGACACCTTATGACACACCTGACACATGTGGGGTGCCAGGTCATCTATCCGTGTGATACAATGCCAATCCCTGCTCTCTCATTGGTGGATGAGACGTGGAGGTGTTAATCCAAGGGTCAAGTTAAGATGGGATTTGATCAATGGTGATAAACGAATCAAAAGAAACACACAATTGCACATTCCAGAAGTTTCCAAGGCCTCAAGCTCAATTATATAAAGCCTCGGATTTCTCACAGATCATTAAGTAGTTTTAGTGATAGAAAGTAAAGTAGTTTTAGTGATAGAAAGTAGTGTAGTTTTAGTGAGAGAGTGTAGTTTCAGTATTAAATCTGAGTAGCTTTTGTAATTTCAATTTTTTTACTTTTGTAATCAAAATTTCTCATTAATAAATTTCTATATTAATTTGTTTCTAGTTACTGTTTCATCAAATCTCTTATTACTTTTGATATCGCTTGTTGTTTGGTTGATAATCATTTTCGCTTTATAATCTTTCAAAACAAAATCATAAAAAAATTGAAAAATATTTGAAAAATAAAAAAATACTCTCCATCTCTTTATGAGCTTGTATAAAGCTCAGCTACTGTTTCTATAACCTTTTTAAGCTTCTTCATAGCTTATTGAAGGTTTATGTGTGTTTAATCTCGATTCACAAACAAATTACAAAATCAGTCAACAAAAGTCAACTGAAGCAGATATGGTTTGATTTGCTGGTATTGGATCAGATTTGGGTGATGCAGAGTTGAATTTGGGTTGGATTTGATTAGAATAAGTGGTACTTTGGTTCTGTTCTAAGCTGCATAATAGCTGGACTTCAAGTTAGTTCTCAATCTCTTTTCCATTTAACTGTTTGAATCTGCAATTTTGTTACTGTTGATATTATCTAGTTATCATTGCTTAATTGTGGTTTAATTTAGCTTATAGGTTAATTTTTAATCACTGTTAAGTTTTGGTAGTAAGTAGGTTAATGTTCTAGTTAAAATTAGTGAAACAGTTAGTATAAGTAGTGTTTGGATCAGTTTGATCTAGTGAGTTTGTGGCTTAGTTTGTGTTTAAAATCTGTCACATAAGTATCAGTTAGGATAATTAGGCTTATATCAGTGATTTATTTGCACTCTAGAACTCTAAAAGTCAAATTTCATCTTTAACTGATTTTGAGCTAATTTCTGTTGGAATCAGTAGTTAAAACCCTGCATATAGGCTTAAAATCAGTAGATCTAGCTTGCTGTCATCATAATTAAGCTTATAACATCATAATCAATCCAGAACTTTGATTCAAATCTCACAAAAGTCAAATAACCAAAACTGTTTTCAAAAGTCAAAGTTGTCAAAACCAGTTTTCATCAAACTTTCTAGGCTTTGTATTAGCTTCATTTGAGCTTGTCTTGATCTGAAATTTGGCATAATTACTCTTTGGTTGGTGGTCTTGAGAACCACAGATCTGGTTTACACATTAGCTTATTGAATAAGCCTGTGCAACAGCTTAAACATAGGGGTTAAGAGCTGTTTGGATAGAGTAGACAGTTAGCATAATTACTTGGTAGATTGCTTATTAGAGGTTAGGAGTAGCAGTAATTAGTTGCTTTTAGGTACTTTTAGTATATTTTAGCTTCTGTTAAAGTTTGGTAGCTTATTGCACTCTTTAGCTTATTTTAGTAGCTTATTTGAAAGTAGTTTGCACTACAGCTGTAGATTCTTACACATTAGCCTTAGTTTTTATATTTTTCATAAAATTAGAATAATATTTTAGACTTTTACTGAATTTTTCATTAATTTTAATCACTGTTTAGTATTTTTCACAATTTAAAACAGTTTTTAGGTATTTTTAAATAGCTTTTATTGCAATTAAATCAGAAAAAGTTCCAAAAAAATAATTTTTCAATTTTCATAGATTAAGATAAATACAAAAAGCAAAAAAATAATTTTTCTAGATTTTTCCTAGCTTATTTTGTAATATTTAGCCATTTAATTAGATTTAAATAGTTTTAAATTCGTAGAAAATAGAAAAATAATCTGAAAAATACAAAATTAGTTTTGATAATTCTCTTAGGTTATTTTAGATTTTATAAAAATAGTTTCATAATTTTCCCTTTAATTTTCATAATTTTTAGTATTTTAAATTAGTTTTAAAAGTTAAAAATTAGTTTTTAATTTTAATAAATTCCAGAAAAATCTTAAAAATAGTTTTAATTCATAAATAGTTTTCAAATTGCACTTTTAAAGTAAAAGTAATTTTAGTTATTTTTAGGATTTAGATTAGACGTAGTTGCATTTTATTTACGTTTCATTTATTTGCATTTTAGCGTATTTAGGATTTCCGTAGTTTTAATTCCCTTTATATGCTTCCCTTAATTTCCCATTGCCCGTAGTTTAGAAAACATCAAATTATCCCTTATCTTATTCAAATCCCGATAATCGCGACGTGAGTTGAAAATTCCATTCAACCTCGTTCGAACGATCTCTTGCTCAAACCTAACACGTTTGAGTTACCCAAATACTACAAACTTCTATTATTGGTTTCCGAGCGAATCAATTTTGGCGCTATTGCGGGAGGGCTTGTAGCGAGTTTTCAGATTCCGTCTCGAATCGCGTGCATTTGAAGATCCTTCCCGAGTGAAGTTACCGTCGTTTTGTAAATATATATTTTTGAAAACCCAAAGACATCTAAAACACCAAAACATTCTTCCTAGAGTGTTTACAAAACCATAAAAATTAAAAACCAACAAAAGAAACCCGAACGTCAATTGTTACGCCGGCTCACCTTGAAGGTACAACCTATACACGGGTATAAGGAAAGTCTTGACATTAAATTGCAGATCAAGAACGATCCACTCTTCGTTCCGCCACGCCAGATTTTGAGAGCTACCGAGCACCGGTTGACGTGAAGGTTACAAAAATATTGTGTTTTCTTAAATATAAAAAACCAAAAAGATTTTCCTTTTCAAAATTTGTTTTAAAAAAACCCAAAAATATTCTTCTTTTATCCTCTTAACCCGATAATTCTTTTCTTTTACCCTCTATATGTTTAATTCTCATGGATACGATCAATTATCGTCATTGTTTTCATTGCAAAGGTCGTATGGAAGAAGATCAGTATTGTTGTCTTAATCCAGAATGTGTATGTGAGCGATGTGGACAACCTGGTTCTAAAAAATCTTGCTATTGGTGCGACTTAGCCGACAAACAATCTCTCGATGACTCTAAAAGTTTTTCTGACCATCCGCCACAACCCGAGATATGTTCTTATCGTCGTTGCCTTCATTGCCAAAGCCATATGGAAGAGAAACAATTTCGTGTTTGAAATGTATATGTGATTGGTGCGGAAATAATTGTCGGAATGGATTTTGTGATGTATGCAATAATTTTATTAATCCAAATCCAGATCTCGCCTGCCTTTATGCACGGCTAGAACAAAAGAGTGCTCTTTATAATGACATAATTGGAGAACCCTCGATTCCTACTCCTTCTCCGGTGAGGGAAATGGAATATGTTTCTGAGCCCGAAGTGACTCCCGAGCCTATCACGGAAATGGTGGAAATCGCTAACTCTTATCCGGATAATTCTTCGATTTATCAGCTCTTGTGTATATGGTGCAGAGGACCCGAATATGGTGGGAATTGTCCCGGTTGTAGCAATGGAAAATCAGGAACCGAGTTTCACCACAATCCTTACAACGAAACAACCGATTTTCCTAACCAACCTCCGTACCATGAGCCGGAATCATACTCTTGTGAGTATTGTGGTGGTCCTCACCAAGGTTTTCAATGTCAAGTTCAATTTAACAACTCAACCTTTGGTTATGAACCTTACCTGTATTCGTCACAACAATCATACTGTTGTGAGTATTGTGGAGGTCCACACGTTAATTCCGATTGTCAGGTGCAGAACGAGCAAGTTCCTTGTGATAATTACGACTATGCTTATAACTCACCTCCACAATACCAAGAAATTCAACCGCAAACTCCGTCAGATGATCAAGAATTTCACCAAGGTTGTTTCAATATATTACAAGAGTTAAAGGAATTAAAAGAATTGCTTAATAAACCGGCTCAAGAAAAAGATCCTAATCAAAAGACCTATCGTGAATTATTAGCTGAAGAAGCCGCGAAAGTGATCCAATATCGTCCGACTACCTATTATTACGATTCTGATTCTGATGACGATTATAATCCTCCGAGTGGCAATCCCACTCCCGTTTCTAAGCCTTTCATTTCCGACTCTTCCCCTTCACTCACGTCGGTTGAGAGAAGTGACATTTTGGAAGAGGTCGATGATTCTATTTCTTCGATAATTGTTGAACCCGTTGACTCTCTCATTATGGGGGATGAGCATCTTAGTACCATTCCGGAAACGGAATCGTCTAGTGCTGAGGTCCTTATCCCAATCCCAAAAGAGTCCGAGGTTGTTGATGATATTTGTGATGAGTCTTCTCTTGCTATTTCGAGCGATCATGTTGAGATGTTCTCCGATTCCGATGATGATTCTTATGGAGACATCGATTTCGTCGACGATTTACCTTCTGAGCACGTTAACATAGAAGAAGTAAATGATTTTGAGCCAGAAGATGAAGAGATTGAGCCCGATGATATAGAGATCGAGGATGAAGCATTACGTGAAACATTGTCGAATGTTTATCTTCTCATTTCCAAGATTGAAGCCCTTAACGATAATTCGAGTTCGCATCCTATCTCCGTTAAAGATAGTGATTTCTTACCCGAGCTTGAGACTTTCCGATTTGATGAAGAGATTAGTGGCAATCCCACTAATACTGATGTTTATCCTCCGATTCTTGAGCGATTCTACTTCGATGTCGATATGAGTAAAGTTTTGAACGAGATATCCGATACTCCGACAAATGACCCGATCATAGAGGATGCTATCGATGACTTGATACCACCGGGTATTGAGGATGCTGTGAATAATCCTGAGGAGGATATGGTTGTTCTTGATGGTTTTCTTGACTCTCCTCTCTCTGATGAGTCGACCATCATTTATCCCGTTGAGCCTACATGTGAAGACAAAAATCTTTAAACCCGGGATATTCATTAATGAGTTTTTTGTTAAAAACGTCATTCAAGAAAAGGATCCTCCGATGGATGCCTTCGTGGTTGAGCCCACATATCTTATGCCTTACCATGGACTCCCTTCTTCTATGGAGTATTCTTATAGTGATCCGTCATCCCTTCGTTCGCCCGCTAAACCACCGGATGATGGATCACTCTTTCTTGATAAACCTTTTGTGAGTTTGGGAGGATTTAACCCTTATGTGCTGGAGCCCGACATTTTCTTTCCCTCCCAACCCACCCATTCTCTTTCCTCCGGAGTGAGGATACCATCTTTGATCCGGTATCCTTCCGCTTGTTTCCCAAGGACAAATGAATTGGGACGAGTCAAAGCTAGCGACTCGGTGACCAAAAATAGTAGCGCTTCGTGGGAGGCACCCCATGCTTATCTCTATCTTCTTTCTATTTTCTAATAAGTGACGTGAAGGGTTAGCCTCTTCGATTTTCGTGTTTGGTTGTTTGTGATGTTGTGTTTAGATGTTCCCGATATGAAGACTCTCGTGCTCAAGTTTGTCTTTTCTCCACTCGAGTTTCATGATCGATGCTGATGGAAACCGATATCCTAATCTTATCGACTAACGCTTATCTTTGAGCATACTTAATAAACGGCTTTTAGATTTTCGTTGATACCCTTGCTTTTAAACATTGAGGACAATGTTTCGTTTTAGTCTGGGGTAGGGTAATCTTCGATTTGATTTGACCGCACTTGCTTATTTTTGTCTTATACTCTCGCAACCCCGTTTTTCCTTAGAAAATGAAAAAAAAAAATTGTGCAAAAATGAGAAAATTTAAAATTTTTTGTAAGCTTTTGTTAGTTTTATGATCAAAAAGTTCTTGCTAGTCTCTTAGAAGTTACTTTAAATATGTGTTTTTCTTGAAATAGCCTTTGCTAATTGCTTAGACAAGAGGCTATAAAATGCGATTCTAGCTCAAAAGGCCAAGAATTTGCAAGTCTCCCTAAGTGATTTTAAATATGCGAAGCTTAAACAAGATTTCGCTGGTTTCTAATAAGTGACTTTGAAAATGCGAGACTTAAGATTATTCAACGAAGCATTAGCTAAATTAATATATGTTTTGACACATTGTTGACTTTCCGCTGGTGAGAGTAGGAATAGAATTCTGACTTGACCGGACGTGTTGAGCCCTAGCTTGTTCCCTTAACCATAGATAATCTAAAAATTATCGGCTAAGCATCCGCAGATCTCATTATTTGGGATTTTAAATTTGCGGAGATCGAGAAATGATAGAGTTACTTATGAGTTTAGATGCTAAGCGTGGAGTAGTTGGTTCTCTTTAGAGCCCATCAAGGTACTTATGGCTTTTTGTTCCCACAAAATTGTTTCACCCCATATCTGTTAATAAATAATTAGAGATGTTGAGTTTTGGCGATAGTTAGTTCTTTATCTTCTTAAAAGAATCTTTGTTTTAAAAATTGGGTACACATCAAGGATCCGTAATAAAATAAGTAATAAGTAAAGTTATGAGTCATGTGTCGAGATCGGACCCTTGGATCTTTAGCCGTGATTGGGTGAGGTTCTTAGTCTAGCCAACCGGGATCCTCATTTCATGAAGCCTATAGTCTTGGAATTACCCCGTGAAGCTCCGTAGTTCATAGCTCATATAAGTAAAAGTATAAGTGCAAAAAAAAAAAAAAAAAAAAAAAAAAAAAAAAAAAAAAAAAGAAATAATAATAAAAATGGAAAAGTAAAAAATATAAGTGAATAAAAATTCCTTGATGTGGACCTCATTTTTGGGACAATGGTTCTTGAGAGAAGATGGATAACTAATTATCGACTTAGCTTCATATCTTTATCGGAATAATTCTTATCGAAACGAGAAAATTGAAGAAATTCATTTCTCACAAAAAATAATATAATTAGAGGAAAATAGGAAAATGGGAACAAAAGGTAATTACACAAGTAACTTCCATGGGTAGTGTTAGCATCTAGAATCATACTTAACAATGATTTCGATTTTACGCTTAGTTTGGGGACTTGTGAAAATCGTGACGATGTATTCTATCCGTATGGTCACTTCACGTTGTGTTGTGTTTCCTACTCCGTGATCCTAACGTGTCGTTTGAAAAATGTTGGAGTTATTGATCGACATGAAAGTTCAACAAACCGTCACTCATAACCGAATGTGCTTAATCGTAATATCTATATGTGAGTTGAAAGGTAAACGGGGCGTTTTTAGAATTAAGGGTTTCTTAATCTCTTTTGAGGAATCTTTGCTACTTCTTCATAGGTTTAGTAGAAAGAGATTGAAATCCTTGGTTTTAGAAGCGTGAGTTGATTGCATTGCGAGGACACGACAATGGTCTCGTCTGGGTATTTTGATATGTGCAAAACACATATCATTTCTTTATCAAATAAAACCCAAAATAACCAAGAAAGAGCCGTTTATTGCTAATATTTGTTGTTTTCTTGAGTTTGTGCTTGTGCAGTACGGATATGTAAAACACACAAAAGAAGCCAAATCGACGAAAACCGAGCACGAGAGATTAAGAGAGTTTGAGCTGAGCCAGAAGGTCGAGATTTTGCATTTGTGAAGATTTTATTCTCTGAGGATGATTTTTAGAAGATATGATCATATTTGAAGAATTATCAGAAATAGTCCCTGAACTTTGAGCTTTTGGCAAGAATGACCCCTCAAGTTTCAGAAGTTGCAAAATCAGCCCTTGGATTATTTGAAGATTGGCAAAGATAGTCCTTGATCTAATTTTCAGAATTACAGATTTGGTCCCTGAATTTTCAGTTTATACACATTTGGTCCTTAATATGCTAAATGGGTACAAATCTAGTCCTAAGTCCAAATTCATTACTTTGAGCCCAAAACCCTTTCAAAGCCCAACATAAGTCAATCCTCACCCGGTCCAACCTAACCCTTATAACCGGTTAATACCCTAACCCAGATATACCACCTTGGACCCCGTCAACCATCCACTTAACCCGGTCAAACAAATCAAATAAATATATAAAAACCAAACCCGCAAATTCTTCCCCAAATATCGCTAATACATGAACCCTAAAATACCCTTTGGTCAATTAGTCAAATTAACCACACTTAAGGGCAAATTGGTACTTTCACCGACACCTTATGACACACCTGACACATGTCGGGTGCCAGGTCATCTATCCGTGTGATACAATGCCAATCCCTGCTCTCTCATTGGTGGATGAGACGTGGAGGTGTTAATCCAAGGGTCAAGTTAAGATGGGATTTGATCAATGGTGATAAACGAATCAAAAGAAACACACAATTGCACATTCCAGAAGTTTCCAAGGCCTCAAGCTCAATTATATAAAGCCCCGGATTTCTCACAGATCATTAAGTAGTTTTAGTGATAGAAAGTAAAGTGTAGTGATAGAAAGTAATGTAGTTTTAGTGATAGAAAGTAGTGTAGTTTTAGTGAGAGAGTGTAGTTTCAGTATTAAATCTGAGTAGCTTTTGTAATTTCAATTTTTTTACTTTTGTAATCAAAATTTCTCATTAATAAATTTCTATATTAATTTGTTTCTAGTTACTGTTTCATCAAATCTCTTATTACTTTTGATATCAGTTGTTGTTTGGTTGATAATCATTTTCAGTTTATAATCTTCTCAAAACAAAAATCATAAAAAAAATTGAAAAATATTTGAAAAATAAAAAAATACTCTCCATCTCTTTATGAGCTTGTATAAAGCTCACCATCGCTTTATAACCTTTTAAGCTTCTTCATAGCTTATTGAAGGTTTATGTGTTTAATCTCGATTCACAAACAATTACAAAATCACCAACAAAAGTCAATCAAGCGAGATATGGTTTGATTTTTGGTATTGGATCGATTTGGGTGATGCAGAGTTGAATTTGGGTTGGATTTGATTAGAATAAGTGGTACTTTGGTTCATTCTAAGTCGCATAATAGCCGGACTTCAAGTTAGTTCTCAATCTCTTTCCATTTAACTGCTTGAATCGCAATTTTGTTATCTTGTTGATATTATCTAGTTATCATTGCTTAATTGTGGTTTAATTTAGCTTATAGGTTAATTTTTAATCACTTTGTTAAGTTTTGGTAGTAAGTAGGTTAATGTTCTAGTTAAAATTAGTGAAACAGCTTAGTATAAGTAGTGTTTGGATCAGCTTTGATCTAGTGAGTTTGTGGCTTAGTTTGTGTTTAAAATCACATAAGTATCGCTTAGGATAATTAGGCTTATATCGGTGATTTATTTGCACTCTAGAACTCTAAAAGTCAAATTTCATCTTTAACCGATTTTGAGCTAATTTACATTGGAATCGATGAGTTAAAACCCCATATAGGCTTAAAATCGTAGATCTAGCTTTTCGTCATCATAATTAAGCTTATAACATCATAATCAATCCAGAACTTTGATTCAAATCTCACAAAAGTCAAATAACCAAAACTGTTTTCAAAAGTCAAAGTTGTCAAAACCAGTTTCCATCAAACTTTCTAGGCTTTGTATTAGCTTCATTTGAGCTTGTCTTGATCTGAAATTTGGCATAATTACTCTTTGGTTGGTGGTCTTGAGAACCACAGATCTGGTTTACACATTAGCTTATTGAATAAGCTCGTGCATGACTTAAACATGGGTTAAGAGTTGTTTGGATAGAGTAGACAGTTAGCATAATTACTTGGTAGATTGCTTATTAGAGGTTAGGAGTAGCAGTAATTAGTTGCTTTTAGGTACTTTTAGTATATTTTAGCTTCTGTTAAAGTTTGGTAGCTTATTGCACTCTTTAGCTTATTTTAGTAGCTTATTTGAAAGTAGTTTGCACTACAGCTGTAGATTCTTACACATTAGCCTTAGTTTTTATATTTTTCATAAAATTAGAATAATATTTTAGACTTTACTGAATTTTCATTAATTTTAATCATTGCTTAGTATTTTCACAATTTAAAACAGCTTTTAGGTATTTTAAATAGCTTTTATTGCAATTAAATCGTAAAAGTTCCAAAAATAATTTTTCAATTTTCATAGATTAAGATAAATACAAAAGCAAAAAATAATTTTTCTAGATTTTCCTAGCTTATTTTGTAATATTTAGCCATTTAATTAGATTTAAATAGTTTTAAATTGTAGAAAATAGAAAATAATCGGAAAAATACAAAATTAGTTTTGATAATTCTCTTAGGTTATTTTAGATTTTATGAAAATAGTTTCATAATTTTCCCTTTAATTTTCATAATTTTTAGTATTTTAAATTAGTTTTAAAAGTTAAAAATTAGTTTTTAATCCTAATAAATTCCTGAAAAATCTTAAAAAATAGTTTTAATTCATTAATAGTTTTAAAATTGCACTTTTAAAGTAATAGTAATTTTATGTTATTTTTAGGATATAGATTAGACGTAGTTGCATTTTATTTACGTTTCATTTATTGCGTTTTGCGTATTTAGGATTTCCCGTAGTTTTAATTCCCTTTTATATGCTTCCCTTAATTTCCCATTGCCCCGTAGTTTAGAATACATCAAATTATCCCCTTATCTTATTCAAATCCCGATAATCGCGACGTGAGTTGAAAATTCCATTCAACCCTCGTTCGGAACGATCTCGGTGCTCAAACCTAACACGTTTGAGTTACCCAAATACTACAAACTTCTATTATTGGTTTCCCGAGCGAATCAGTGTCCTTGTAGCCGAACCACTATAAATACTTGCGTTGTGGTTTTGTGCTTCTTACTCTTTATCTTTTCATTACATATTTATACTTCTATGTGTTTGTTCATCAACATCCAACATACATCCAAATAGATTGACATAAGTCGATCTAAATAGATTAAACAAGTTTTAATTGGTAAAACTATTCAACCCCCCCCCCCCTTCTAGTTTTCCACAATAATCACAAAAGGTAAAAACACATTACGTAAAACTACACTTGATAAGTTTTTAATCGAGAAAACTTGTTTCGACTACAACATCACTTAAGGTATGAACAAACACTATACCAATTTAGTTAAGTGATCAAAAAAGTTATTTTTCTTCAAACCTCACATTTTTATGTGACAAAATATTTTACAAAGTATTTTTGTAATTATAAAAATGTTATAATAAAAAATAATAATTTCAATTTGAAATTATCCAACAGCTATTTTTCCCGCCCAAATGAGATAAAATTTCACCAGATAAATTTTCACCACATCAGGACAAAATTTGTAACGTCTCTTGGGACGGTCCCGTAAACATGTGAACGGTCCCTTATATATACGAGACCGTCCAAGGTTTAAGGGACCGGCCCCCGCTCCTCCTGGTGACTATAAATACAACACTATTCCACATAAAAATCAAGCCCTATTAGCACAAGAACTTTATGTTTTATAAACCTCACTTCTTTGATCACTATAACTTGTTGATATGTGTTTATAAGTAATCCCGCTACCTTCTACCTCTAAGTGCAAGAGAAAAACGCTCGTATTCGCCAAGAAACGAAGTGTATAGATTAGGCATCACACGCATAACTTGTGTTACGATTCTCTTCTCATCTAAACTCTCTTTATCATCCTTGTACATTCCGACTTGTGTGTGAGTCGAGACTAATTGTGATATGATAGATTTGGACAAAGTGTATGTCCGTGAAGTGTTGTATGTAAATTAAGACGTGGTGTAAGTCTGTGCATTGTTGTGTGAAGATTAGGACAAGGTGAAAGTATGTTGTGAAGACTTGGATTGTGTGTAAATCCAAGTGGACGAGGTGAAAGTTCGTGAAGTGTAGTGTGAAGACTTGGATTGTGTGCATATCCAAATGGATGAGGTGTAAGTCAGTGTTGTAGTGTATATTGGTGTGTAGATTGGTTCTAGCTAGGATTAGGACTCGACATTCCGCTTAGTGTCGAAATCGGTGTAAGCGAAGGTGTACGGTTATCTCCGCCTGAAGGGAGTTTGTTGACATAGTGATTGCGAACTCCCGAGTGTGATACTCGAGGAGTGGAGTAGGGCGAAGAGTGAGTTTCGTGCCGAACCACTATAAATCTTCGTGTCTCGGTTTGGTTGTTTCTATCTCTTTATCATTCTTGCACTCATACATTATTTACTTCATGCATATCTATTGTGTTCATATATATTGTTGATTGATATCACATATTCTCGAAAATCCTTTGAAAGCATCATCGACATCGATCAATAAGTAAAACTAATCTCAATTTATTACTTCAGTAGCTTTTATCGACATCAACACCATGTCAAAAAATCAATTTATAGCTATATTTTATATTCTATGCATTTTAGAAGAGCATGTTTAAAACTAACATTGCGTTATTGAGTTTTTTTTAAGTGAAGATAAAAATGACTGGTAAAGAAGAGAAAATAAAAAAAAAATGTAATATTTTTATTATTATTATTATATATTTTTTAATTTTCTCGAGTTGAAATGAAAAAAAAAATACATAAAAAAAATATTGTGTTCTTGCGTTGGGACTTAAAAAATGAAAAGAGACATAATTATATTCACATATTTTTAAATATGTTTATTTTATGACAATAGTTGAATATGAGTAAATATTATGGGTTATATTGGTCATTATATACTCAATAGTTTGGTGTAATTTTATTTTCGTCCAAATCCGTCTATGCTTGAGTTGATTTTTTTTTAACGAAATGTTAATAATTTTTCTGTCATTTCCTTTATGTTCAAGAAAAACTAAGACCCGTTTAATATAAGGGTATTAAAGGGTTTCGAATAAAAGCAATGTCATATCGCTTGTTTGGTATGTACATATTTGCTTCTCTGGCAATACGTATTGAATGATAGATTAGATTCCTAGCCTTCCTATTGTGTTTCGATGAAAATATACAAGTTTTTTTTTAGTAATTTCACATGTTAACTAATATGAGCCACATATTCTACTAAAGTTTTTTATTTTTTTATTTTTTTATTTTCTTTCCTTCTTATTTATAATAAATAATAGTTTTAAATATAATATTAATTTATAAATTATAAATATTATACATTTTATCTCTCATTTTTTTCTTTTAAATCTTTCTCAAATCTAAACTTAATTACATATTTACATTCCCACTTACAAACCAAACTCACCCTAAATGATAAATAGGATCCATAAAGTGATGATACATCAATTGACAATCTTGTAAAAATTCAAATTCATTTGAGAGAATTGACAGATATTTTGTAACAGATTTTTTGAATAGAAACGCGATGGTTTTGCTAAAAAAGAAAAAAAATATATATATATATATATAGTGTGAGGTTATTTTCAGAACCACAAAAAGGTCGAGAACTGCGAGAACCACGTTTGTACTGCTAATAATACATAATGTACATCATGTCAATGCAAAATGGTATTTTTGAAAATATATGTAACTTAATTTGAAAGAAAAGATTAAATTAAGGGTAAAGTAGGAATTTTATACTTCCATAAAATAGGATCACATAACAAAAACCGCTTCCCAAAACCGTGTTTTATTATTTTCACAACTCTCTCACACTTTTGATCTATCTTCCTCTCAAGAACCCTAGCCTCCCACTTTAAGAATGAAATATCAATATTAAACCATCGGATCCTCAAAAACAAAACATTATACCATTCATACGGTTGTCATGTTTCAAGAAACAAAAAAGTCATAGACATTATTCTTACTAATTTTCATCTTATTTATTTATTTGCTTCTTGGGTTTTAAGACCACAGCCCAATGGGTTCCTTCAAGTCAAGGTTAGTACTTTTTTCCTATCTATATATGTATATATATTCTCATATGTTTTAATTTCGTTTTATTCGGCTGTATGAACATCATTATACTAATGACTATATAATTTAACAAATTTGATTTTATTAGCTTATTAAATCCACTCTAAGCTATGTTAATTGTTTATTGTTATAAACACATTGTAATTGAATTATTTATTTGTTTTCGGGTCGGATTTGGATTCAAGATCTGAGATCCAATCTAGTATGTTAACATAGTAGCAAAAACAACAAAGGGCTTTTTTTTTTTTTTTTTTTTTTTTTTTTTTTGGTGAATCTTGAATTTATTAGTAAAATTTTTATAGGTAAAAATAACGTATAGTAATCATTGAGTTCTAGTGAAGTTAGCAATTAAATATAGTAGTGTTTTTTTCTCAATAATATTTATTTGGTGCATTTTTATGTATATTTATGTCTATTGCCTAACTGATGTTGGTCCTAAATGCTAATGGTTTATTTGGTTTGATTAATTAGGGGTTTATATGTCTTTACAATTTCTGAACTTGAGAGTATATATATGTAGTTTTTACATGTATTCGGAGTGCATATGTATTTTTATAGTTTAAATGTATTTAGCATCATTAATATGCTAAATACCTCCTAATAAAGTCCAATAATCTGTTATATAAGACAAATAGGAAATGGAGATTGGTAGTTGAATAAAGATGAATTAAAGTATGATTTTGACGTCAGTAGGCAATAAAAAATATCAGGTAGTGATGCTCATGTTTACTTTTGTTGTTTGTAATACTTGCTTATAGCGTGGCGCATGTGTATTTTTTTGCCTTTTAAGGTTTAGACTTTTTAGTTTTTGTGCAAGATTAAGGTTAAATGTTGTTTTTATTGGGTTTATGTTATTGAGTATGCATATGTGTTTTTACGGTTTGTGATGAATTTGATGTCTTTTATGCGTATGTGTTTTTATAGTTTTCGGAGTTTAAATGTTTTTACAGTTTGTGGTGAATTTGGTATGAAATGCTTTGGCTCTCAGTCTAAATTTTTTTTTTTGGCTTTTGATCTGAAACGAAATATGGGTTTCGATCTTAATTTTTTTTGGGGGTAATAGTTATGATTTTCGGAGCTTATATATTTTAGATTTAAAATTGGTTGTAAACCATTTGTAATATCATGTGCTTGTTAGATGAGAAAAAGCTCATTGTTTGGTTGAAAAAATTGTTTGTGGCGCTGGTTATGGTTCATCAATAATTATTGATCATTTATAATATATCTTAGTAAATCTTTGTGTGAATTTGTAGGGTAAATGAAAGCTGTTATCATGAGGAAAATGCGTGTCATCAAGTGCATTTGTATTTTGTAGTTACATGCTACCACAAGGTCTCAAGGTATTGTAATTACATTATAAGGTATCATCAATTTAAATGGATTATACATGGTGGAAACTTTATTTAGTTTATTTCCGGATGTATGTTTGGTTTAGTTTTATTGTTGTTGTGAACATCCCGAGATACATGTGCACAAGTACCATGCGTGCTTGATAAAAGAGTGATCATGATGACTACACATAGATCTTTGCTAGACATCCCAAAACATATGTGCACAAGTATTGTTGTTTCTGAATAAACGTGTTCCTTTGATTAATGAACGCTGATTGCTTGAATGCAGCTCACTAGATTTGGTCAAGATGTTGTTCTGTATGTTGAGTCTCTCATTCAGTCCATCATGGGAGGGTTGGAAGGGCTAATCAATATTCTTGATTCTGAAGGAGGTTTTGGCTCCTTGGAGATGCAGGTTCCTACCTATTTATCTAATGCCTCTAAAAGTTAGCAAGTTACCTGTTTATCTAGTGCCTTTAGAACTATGCATATGTGTTATGTGTTATGATAGTTACCACTATGAAAAGTTGTCTTTATTTGCTCCATGTTGATTCTAGTTGGTCTTTATTTAGTTACAGTTGCGCAAATGTGCATATGTGTTATTCATCATAAGCAATTTGTTTGGGTTCTTAAAGTGATAAAATTGATTTTGAATGATCATAGGTAGTCTTTATTTAGTCCATTTCGGGTCTGATTGGTCTTTGTTTAGTTCATCATACTAGTGCACCATCTTTCCCTTTTGTATCAAGATATGTGGGAAATGTTTATCTTATCTTCATAAGGTTTGCTGAGAACTGGAAGTGTTAATTTACTAGTTCGTGAATTTGTTCCTTTTTTCTTACCTATTTATGTCCTCTCTTCCTGCTACATAATTTCTTGAGTTTTGACTGCATTATATCAACAAATGGTTAAGTCAATCAGTGAGAAATGGTATATAAGTCGGTAAGAAAGTAATTAGTTTTTAAGTTGTTTTAAACATGTCATTCACGTTAACCATATTCTTTACCCGGTTAATGCTCAATTATGCACCTTCGATATTATCTAATTTAGAAGCTTAGATTTCTTGATATTTTATGGAAATAGAAATGGCCTGATGTCACTATTTAATTTTCCAGAACTTGGATGTTGTGTTTGTTAATGGCATTTGGAAACCATGTATCATGTTTCAAGTTTTTCAAAATCTTATCGTATGTTGATTGGGTGGTTCATGTTTGGTTATGCTCTATAATTTAAACCGGCATTAATATTTGTAATCACTAATGCAGATGGGAAAGGTTTATCATCTGATATTGCTTGCTGGTGAGCTGGTCTGATTTCTAAGCACATATTCAAAAGGTGTTTACAAAAATAATAAACTTAGGATTGGACGTTTAACTAGTTCCATGTCTTGAACACATTTGGTAAAGACGAGTAGGATGAACAATATGAAGATTGCACATGTGTTTTGTGCATACTATCTAGCGAGAAGATGCTTATGATAAAGATGTAAAGAGTAAAGACACAAGTACAAGCAACATATACAAAGTGCACATGAAGTAGCTCGAGTATGTATATCATAAGCTCATATGGATGAGCTCAAATGCACATGTATTTTTAACTCGAGTAAGGATGAGTATGACGAAAGCAATATGAAGAGTGCACATGTATTTTGTGTATAATATTTTTGTTTTATGTATGTAAAAAATTAGAAATTTTGTGATGAATTTTGAACTATGCACATGTATTATTAAGTATCACGCCTCTAACTATACAGTCCATATAAAATACTACATGTGTTTGCCGTTCCTTGAGTTTGTGACTACATGTGTTTGCCATTCCTTGAATTTGTGTCAAAGTATTTATGAGCAAAACACATTAGAGTATTAAGAAATTGTACACTAAAAATCCATCTAAACTAACATTTCCAAAAAAAAAACACATGCACATTACATTTTTGAAACATGCATGCAAAAAAATATTTATTTTGAAAATTAAATTAAAAAAATAAATTCCTACAATTTAGGAACAAGAAAACGTTTTTAATTAAAAGAATTCTAAAAATGTAATTTTACTATCATACCCTTTTGAATTAATTAATATAAAATAATATCTAAAAATTTGATTGGTTGACGCCTTTGGTTCGCAGATTCGACCTTTTATTGGCTTCGAAAAGAACCTCCCCTATATATATATATATATATATATATATATATATATATATATATATATATATATATATATATATATATAGGATCAAATAAGAAGAAAATTAAAATAAGAATGATAAGAAAAAGCACAACCATCATTTCGGACGATCTTCAAAAATAGACGATCTCCCTTAAATTCTCCTCCCATTTGAAAAGAAGAAAACTAAAATAAGAAGAATAAGCAAGAATTTCTACCACACGCTTCAAATAGAGTGAGAATTTGAGAGATGATCTATTTTCAGAGCAGATCCGAAATGAGCCATTGCTGCTTTCTTATCATTCTTATTTTAATTTTTCTTCTTATTCGATCCTAACTCTATATATATATATATATATATATATATATATATATATATATATATATATATATATATATAGTGATATCTTTATTAATTTTCAGCCCAATTACCACAATCCTTTATTAAAAATACACTAAGAATGATTCCTAATCCATGAAACGAATCGACCCACAAAATAATTAGTGACCTACATTTTAAGTCAAAATCAGAGGAGTTAGGCTACAACGCAATCAGTTTAATATATTCTATATATATATATATATATATATATTAAACCACACCATATAAATTGTCAGGAGATAGTCTAGTCTGTAGCGCCACTCTTGTTCCCCCTTTATCTTCATTGTCTTAACCAATAAAACCATATTCATCACCGACGAAATCACCACCGTTGCTAGCAATACCCACAGTTCATCACTCTCATGTGGTTATTTCACCACTATCCTCAACCCATCAGACAACACTCACACGCGCCGCCACCCATCTCCACCCCACTCCTACACGCGCCACCCCACCTCCCTCACACTCCCACCTTCCACCACCACCAACCACCTAATCCAAACACTCTGCAAAAAAGGCCACCTTAAACAAGCTATAAAAGCCTTAACCCAAGAACCTAACCCAACTCAAAGAACCTATGAGCTACTAATCCACACTTGTGCCCTTGCGAATTCGTTATCTGATGGCGTAACGGTTAATAAACGTCTTATGGATGACGGGTTCGATACGGATTCGTTTCTCGCCACGAAGCTTATTGATATGTATTCTGAACTGGGGTTTATTGAGTATGCGCGAAAAGTGTTTGATGGATTTTCGGATAGGACTATTTATGTTTGGAATGCGTTTTTTCAGGCGTTGACGCTTGCAGGTTGTGGTTTAGATGTGTTTGGGTTGTTTTGTGAAATGAATGCAAATGGGGTTAAGCCGGATAGGTTTACGTATACTTATGTGCTTAAGGCGTGTGTGGCATCGGATAGTGAGGTTTCATTGTTGGCGAAAGGGAAAGAGATTCATGCTCATATATTGAGACATGGGTTTGAGGTTAATGTTCATGTTATGACTACTTTGGTTGATATGTATGCTAGATTTGGATGTGTGCTGGAAGCTGGTTATGTTTTGATGAAATGCCGCTAAGAATGTGGTTTCTTGGAGTGCTATGATTGCGTGTTATGCTAAGAATGGGAGAGCGATGAGGCGTTGCAATTGTTTGGTGAAATGATGGTTGAGGTGGATGATTTGACGCCGAATTCAGTGACCATGGTTAGTGTTCTACAAGCGTGTGGTGCACTTGCGGCTTTAGAGCAGGGAAGTTATTACATGCGATATTCTAAGAAGAGGTCTTGATTCGGTTCTGCCAGTTATTGCATCCCTCATTACTATGTATGCAAGATGTGGTAATCTTGAAGTGGGAAACGTGTTTTGACCAAATGAGGAAACGAGATGTTGTGTCATGGAATGCTTTAATCTCGAGTTATGGAATGCATGGATTTGGTGAACAAGCGATTGAAATTTACAACGAGATGTTGCGTAACAAGATTAAACCAAGTCCTATAACTTTTGTGAGCATTTTAGGAGCATGTAGCCATGCAGGTCTTGTGGACGAGGGCAAGAGGCTGTTTGAATCTATAACGAAAGAACATAACATGCGTCCTACTGTGGAGCATTATGCTTGTATGGTGGATCTTCTTGGTCGAGCCAATAGATTAGATGAAGCAGCCAAGATTGTACAAGATATGAGGATGGAACCCGGCCTAAAGTGTGGGGTTCTCTTCTCGGATCATGCAGGATTCATTGTAATGTCGAGCTTGCCGAAAGGGCAAGTAAGAGGCTTTTCAAACTTGAGCCTACAAATGCGGGTAACTATGTACTTTTAGCTGAAGTTTACGCAGCAGCTCACTTGTGGGATGAAGTGTCAAGAGTAAAGAAGCTTTTGCAAAATCAAGGACTTGAAAAGAAATCAGGATGTAGTTGGATCGAAGTGAAAAGGAAAATATACTCATTTGCATCGGTTGATGAGTTTAATCCGCACATTGAACAACTTCATGCTTTTTTACTCCAATTATCTATGGAGATGAAGGAGCAAGGGTACAGGCCTGAGACTAAAGTTGTGTTGTATGATGTTGAGGAGGAGGAAAAAGAAAGGATTCTATTAGGTCATAGCGAGAAATTGGCAGTCGCGTTTGGACTCATTAATAGTTCTAGGGGAGAAACTATTAGGATCACTAAGAACTTGCGGTTATGTGAAGACTGTCATTCCGTAACAAAGTTTGTGTCTAAGTTCGCGAATAGAGAGATTCTGGTCCGTGATGTGAATCGCATACACCATTTCAAGGATGGGGTGTGTTCATGTGGGGATTACTGGTAACGTTTGTAAACATACTTAACTCGGGATTACAGGTAACGTTTGTAAACATACTTAACTCCTGATCTATATAACCAACATGGGTTTCTTGTTCTATTTTGAAATGGAGCCTAAAGAATTATACATGTACAGATTTCCAGTTGCTAAATCAAAGAATTTATAAATAGATGTTTCAAATATTTTTAACTATGATTGTTAAGTAAAGCAAATTAGTTCAGATTGTAACTATGGTTTAACCAGTATTAACAAAATAATACACGCTATATTAGTCATATATTTTCACTGCAAGATTATCAAGTGTGTTCAACGTACAAAATGCACCTCCAGTTTACTGCACAGTCAAAGAGCTCTCTTGCTTCATTTTGAGTAGATTACTCTCAATGTTCCGTAACACAGGTTTGTAGCTGCAAATATAGACCAACATATGAACATAAAGTTAATTCGCAAAATAAAAGTTACAAAAGCTTTGAACTGAATAAGGGAAATAACAAGAATGACGAGAAACCGTACAGGCGAGCAAGACCGTTATAGGCTTGGGTGGCCTGTTGGAGCTGAGCTGAGAGCTGCAAAACCTCTGCAGACAGTGTCTCAGCCCTACTCTGTTCTTTAGCAAGCTGACCCTGCATCCAAGATTATGATGTCTATCAAACATCACTCAGACCCATTTACTTATATACGGATCGATTCAAGTAATATTCTATCCAAATGAATTGAATAGAAAAAGTATAGTTAAAAAGTACACGAGTCAAGCAGGTCAGTCGTTTCTAATGCTAAGAACCTACTAAATGGCTTTATCCAAGACATCGATTTATCATTGTGATATTATATAATCGGTTTATTACAACTAACACACAAATTATTTAATAGTTTTTTGTTGAAAAACAACTCAGCTGACTCATACCAGAAGTTACTTGTTTTGACCTATTGCCCAATCCGCCCCAGTTGTCACTTTAACAAATTACAAAACAAACTGACATAGGAAAGATGCGCAATTACACAGCTGACATCCCATTAGTGAATGTGGAAAATATATACATATGTGCACAGGCGCGTTCGCATAGACAGAAATAAGACATCTTTAGAAAATTATATGACTAACCTTTAGGGATACAACAGCCTCAGAAATCTCGCTCGTCCCTTCTTTGTTGTATTCCAATCTGTGACCCTCCTGATTCATGATTGATATACTAGCTTGTTCTGTTCTTAATTTATCTAACATGACACGAAGCTCCTCATTTTGTTTTAGACAATCTTTTACCTGCATTGATCACATGTAGGTTGCATATCAAAGTTCAAACAAGTACATGACTCTTATCCATTGGAAGTACAGATAGGGTTGAAACAAGTATTAGGCAACTAGACAACTTCGGTTTGAGCTTCTTATTATGCCCACGGTGAGTATTGCATCCAAGTATTAGTAAACCCAGTGATAGGTAACTGAGCTGCAACTGCTACCTTTAATGTCTGATTAAGAATTAGCAACTCGCGTTTTACCTGATTTTCCCAGTGTGACACCATGCCTGTTGCCTCTTGATAAGCTGACGATAAGTTGGAATTCTCCTCAAAGAGCCTCTCTATCTCGGTAGATTGAGAATCAATCTGTATACAAATAAGAACATAAAGCTAATATATTTCATGCAAGCATGTTGCAATAGCAAATAAAGTCAAAACGTAAACCTCCAGCAATAGCTTTTGTCTGCTGTTTTCCAGTCTCTCAACAGCTACTGCCATATCATGCAACTGCTTCTCAAGTCTATCTTTGTCTTCCTACAATCAGCAGAAAAAGTCCATAACAGATTAAACATAGTGCAACTGGTCATCGGAAGGATACAATTACACAAGAGACAAGCACTATGATGTTTTAAAAATCTGGACCATTCAAGAGTGCATTTCATGGCTAGGATGAAACTCTAACCCTTAGTTCCCCCACTCACAATCTGAATTTCATAAGCCCTATGCTTTTCCTTACCATTGTGAATTGGGCTCCTCTTTCAGTACTCCCTGCATTGCATAGGAAACGATAAAAAATTGAGTATAATATTACAAAAACAAAAAATACAAAGAAACAACGGGGTTTCAAATAATAAAGATAACTGTGTGACTGTGTTCTACAACTAACTTCCAACAAATATAATATAGAACATCAGTCATAAAACTTTTAGAATCGAATCATTAACAAGGAGTAATTCCGTGTATAGGATAATTTATCAGTGATAAACAAATAGAACAAGCTAATATCTCAACCATATAGTTAGAAATTGTATCAATTACATCTTATAAAGGTCCTTCATTAGAATACTTCATAAGTTATTTCATTTTCAACCAACTCTTTATGTGTAAGAGAACTATTTTTCTGCTCTTATGCTCTCAATCTTGATGGATGCCATTTTTAACAACTCTTTACTTGTAAGAGATTACGACTCTTGAGCTTTTAAAGGGTTCTTAAAATACTAATCGGTAAACATACCAAATTTAATATTTATCTAAACTATAAAATGAAATAAAGAAATATAAGTAAATGGATTTAGTGAAACTATCTTTTAAAATCAAATGTTATTTCTATCAACAAGGACTCCTAGTCATACCTAAAGTTTACTTAGCTTACCTATAAATTCATGAGACATAATAAATAGACGATTGTACTTTACTATACAATTCACAATGCTCTATCTGATATGGTCTTCAAAGGTTGCATAAGCAAGTGAAGGCATTGCTACAGCTTTCTAAATCGTTGATATCCTATGTAGTACAACATATTGTATGCAAGATCGAGCTTTTCTTGGTCAGACATCATCTCTTTCAACTGTTTCATTTTTTAAGCGGGAACCAAAATCTGAGTTACGCAAGTGTATATTAAATTTATTTCTAACTTGGATTAAGTTGGATTATACACACATTAAAACTATGTAGGAGTTTTTTAAGACTTCTTATATAAGGTTTTTCACATAATCATTAGAGTAACTAAAAGTAGAGATATCTAAAGGTCTGCACTGCTAAAACAGCGTAGTAACTAAAAACTCCATTCTAATGATTGTACTTAACCATAAAGTTCACAATACTCTGATAATCAGAACTTTGGTTGCTATAGCTCTAAATCCTTGATATCCTATATATTTCAACATAAGATTATTGTATGCAAAATCGAGCTTTTCTTGGTCAGATATCATCTCCTTCAAGTGTTTCATATTTACGCGCGATACCAAAACCTGTTATACAAAATCTATTTCTAAATTGGATTAACTTGGATTATACGCACATTGAACCATGTAAGTGCTTTTTTAGGACTTCTCTTATATAAGGTTTTGTCCATAAATCAGAAAAGTAACTCGAAGAAGAATTATCTAAAGGTCTGCACTGCTAAAACAGTGTAGTAACTAAGAATCCCATTCATTATTATTATTATTATTGTAAAACATGCGCGCTTTTTTTCTGTTAGTGACATATGATTTGAATGTCTTTTGTATCCTTGTATTATATTATTGTTTTTGGTAATCGTAATCCAAATTCTAGATGAACTGAGGTTTAGAAGAAGACAATAAAGCAAATAGATTTTTTTTTTTTTTGGAAGCAAACTTATAGGATTCTCCAATGTTTTGTTTCAATTCATCAGTATCACCATAAACACAAGTACCGGCAGCTTGTCTAAGGTTGATCTAGTAGTTATATAGTATGTAAGTGATATTTGGATATTATTACTCTGTATATTAAAATGTTTGACCCCAAAGCATATTGGTAGATTTCTAATAAAGTAAGGATTTGTTTTCAATTTTTTTTTTCAATGACATATTAGAGCTTGTTGCTGGCAAATGTCAATACGTGTTGGCGTCAGTTATTGGGCATCTACTACAGTTTAGTCGGTTCACTAGTGCTTCAAAATCCGTTGAAGCGAAGTAAACTACTCACAAATTCATACAAATCTTTTGTATGCATTGTCTACACTTTTATTTGTATGTAACGGTTACCTGACGCCTCTCTTGACATGACAGCTAGCTTTTCTTCCAATTCTTTCTTCTCAGAAATGATGGCAGATATCCGCATTTGCTCCTCCGCTAGTTGTTGTTGCTCTTGTCGTCTCAACATTCCCTCTTGACGCCTTAGCATCGACTCTTGCTATTTATCGATGAATATTGTGATCAGAAATGTTTTCTTTTGTATTCTTATTTTTTTAAATATCAGGATAGCAGCAAGCCACATGGATGATAAAAATGGTACAAACTTATTCTAACCTCTAGTTGGGACTTCAAATCAGCAAGCTCCTTCTCAATAGCTTGCATGTGATCTGGTGGGCCTCCCTTGGAGGTAATAGCTCCAAGATCACCACTGATTGCTTGTTGTTGTAGTGAATTTAATTCTGCTCTTAATGCAGCTGCATCTTCCTCAGCCTATTTCAAGATGTTTATAAGCAATTAAAACATGCATTGAATATTATGAGATACTGTATATCTATAACATGATATAGTGGTAAATTATTTACTCGATATTGCTCTTCTTCTGCGTCCTTTAGACGCTTCTTGAGTGCTCGAATCTGTGCTGAGAAATCCTCCTACACTAAAACATATCTCTTAGTACGAGGATGTTAAGCCAATTGTGAAACTGCATTGCAACAAACAGTAAATCATAAGATCTTCATACCCTTGCAACAACTGCTGCATCCTTTTCCATGGCAACATCCTTAAGAGCTCTTCTCAACGAGGGTACAGTGTTTTGTTCCTGCAATAACAGCACAAAAGTAGCAAAAAGCAAATAAAGTCTACACAGATTATAAAATTTCCATCCAAATTATTAAATGACATCATGTAAAAAGTGGATACTAGATTTCCTATGCACAAAAAGAATCCGAAATCTTAATCATTTGAACGCATAGAGATGATTATTTTATGTTTTAAAAAACCCTATGTTTCACCTAGATGTATTCCAATTCTCAAGTTTGTGAAGTTACAGCATACAAACAATCATGAACACCTTTAGATTGTCATAACTGAAAACTTGCTTTCCTGGGGGGGATACTCTGCTTACTACAAATCTTATACAGCAAATCAGTTTAACATCCTTAGCTAGGTAACCAGTGTATAGATTTGATCCACATGGAATGTATCGTGATTGACTTAATGCATGAGTCAAGGCACATTTGTAGTGGGAAATAATTATCTAATATAGTGCTTGATTGAATTGGCAAATGCAAGTGATCCCTATGGGATATATTTTCAGTTGTTATATCAAGACCCTTAATTTTGTAGGCTCAAGTGCAATTTCTAAAGCATAGTTTCAAATATGAAGTTTACATCCAAAAACCTTTCACAGCAATATTATTTCAAGAGATCACTCATTTTACAGAGTTCAAACCCAACATGAAGATTCCCATAAAAAGCGGAGTGTGTGTGAGAGCTTTTCTCCTTCCTCTTCATTTCAGTATTTAAACTATACAATTTCATCTGTTGAATCTATGTATTTAGCTTAAGATTCATGAGATTAATTGCAAAATTTGCTGTTTATTTCATGCTTTCAGAAAATATCAGTGGGTGGGGTATGCCTTCACTCTACATAGAAAAAGGTGCAAGCTAGTTTCAGAATTCTCTTTCAAGGTGTATCTCAAATGGTCCAATTCCCGCAACAATGAACTGGTACCCTAAAAGTGATTTAACATAATTTATGCTCGTAAGTACGAATACTTACAGACCAACAAAGCTACCCATCTTTGGCGCTTCCACCTGATCAAACAACTCTAATTTATTGCAATGCAACTAAACAAATAGATATCCATGTGACCATGCCAAGTCGATAACAGAGGAGTGAGGACAATAAAAGTGTGCAAGGGCTAAGCAAAGAAGATCAATCCATTTAGAAAGCACAATAAAATTGCTGAAGAAAGCATAGTTGCCATATTGATGTTCAACATTTACCCAACACGCAAGTACATGATGTTTTCTCAAATGTACATACAGGTCATTCACCCGCTCAAGCATGTCATTGTCGACTTTGTTTGAATGAAGCTGAATAACAAAATATCATAAGTTGTGTTAACATCAGTAATAGAAAATAAACAACTAAGATTCAACAACAAGGATGCACTACAAAGCAAAACGTTCCAAACCTCGGAACTCAGTTTTTTATTCTCTTCATCCAATTCCCCATTTCTCTTCTGCAACTCTTGTAGCTGTGATACCAATCCACTAATATCACTCTGCAATCAAAAACACAGAAATTAATATTTCTTGCCATCTGTGTCATCCTTTTACTACATTCACAACATCTAAAACAGAACCAAATCTAAAACACTTTGTTAGGATCAGGAGAGAATAATCAAGAATAATCAAGAGCAAAACAAAAGGAGATCGATAAAAGTTTCTTGTATTACAAATCAAAGGATACAAGATGAGTAGTGTTGTGTACCAAATAGATAATTACAATGGGGATAAGCCCTTATTTATACTAGGCTTATTGGATTCTAGAAGATTCTAATACAAATATCTTAGATTTTCCTATAAGCTAATATCTAGCTTATTCTAGATTATTCTACCAAAGTATCTAGCTTATTTCTAGATTATTCTTAAAGTATCTAGCTTATTTCTAGATTATTCTTAGTAAATATCTTTTAGACCAAAATTACTAAACTACCCTTAGGACTAACAACAAACATCTAACAATCTCCACCTTGACTTTAGCTCCTAAGTAGCGCCATATTTCCAATTATCAATATTGAGCAAATCCAGATAAAGGACGAAACTTGCTCAAAGGAACCGGTTTAGTAAACACATCCGCAGGATTGTCTTTGGTGCCAATCTTCTTCACTTTGATTCTTCTTTCTGAACGAATGAAGTGATAACGAACATCAATGTGTTTAGTCCGGTCATGGTAAACTTGATCTTTAGCCAAACAGATAGCACTCATGCTATCACAAACACGATCGCTGATCTTCGAGGAAACCAAGATCTTCAATCGACCTTTCACCAAATTCCTTCCTTAGTCGCATCCGTTAAAGCCATATACTCCGCCTTTGTAGTAGATAAGCGATCGATGGTTGTAATGTAGCTTCCAACTTACAACCGAACTTCCAATAGTGAATACATAGCTCGTTAAGGATCTTCTAGCATCAAGATCAAGAAGATAGTCCGAATCGAGTATCCAAGAACCAAATATTCACGCTACCACCGTAAATAAGGCCAACATCGATGTCCCTTTAAATAACGAAAATGCGTTTCACCGCATTCCAATGCTCTTTTCCGTGATGAGCCATATACCGTGACACAACACTCATCATGAGCTATATCCGCCTCGCATAAACCATAACATACATCAAACTCCCAACAAGACTAAAGATAGGTATTCGGGACATATACTCTATCTCTGCTTCGCTTTGAGGAGCACAAGCAGTGGATAAACGAAAATTGGCCGAGGAAGGAGTATTTACCGATTTTGCCGAACTCATGCCAAAACGAGAAATAATCTTCTCAATGTAACTTTTCTGTGATAAGAAAAGCTTACCATGTTTTCTGTCTCGAATTATTTCCATGCCCAAAATCTTTCGAGATGCTCCCAAATCTTTCATATCAAACTCCGTATTGAGAAGGATCTTCAACTTCTTAATCTCCTCCATATCTTTTGCCGCTACGAGCATATCATCAACGCATAAGAGTAGTAGATAAGTGATCCCGACTGCGTCTTTTACGATAGACACAATACCATAAGCACTTCTACTAAAACCATGCTTCACCATAAAGTCACAAATCTCTTGTACCACCGTCTGGACCTGTTTCAAACCATAGAGATTTTCGAGCTTACAAACATAGTCTTCTTTGCCCGAACAACGGCCTTGGGTTGGCTTATATAAATTTCTTCTTCAAGGTCACCATGAAGAAATGCGCTTTTACATCTAATTGTTCCAACTCAGTCATGATGTGCTACTAAGGATAATAACACACCTAATAGATGTACGACGCACTAACGGGAGAAAATCTCATTGTAATCGATTCCTCCTCGCTAAATCCTTCGCGACCAAACGCGCCTTGAATCGAATGTTGTCCGAGTTTCGATAAACCGGGTTTCTTCTTGAAACCCACTTACAACCAATAACTTTTCTTCCTTCGTGAAGTTTTACCAATGCCCATGTATTGTTCTTATGAAGAGATTCAATCTCTTCACTCATAGCCGCACTCCACATATCGTAATCCTTAAGTAATAGCTTCGACAAGTAGCTTGCTCAAAGACTCTACCTCTTCCGCTACTTGCAACGATATGCTGCATAGTCCCGAAGCCAAAACGACTCAGAGCTTTGATCTCTACGAGGTCTATCAAGGCTATAGACCTATATTGCTCATGTTCCAAATGTGTCAATTGGAGGATCATCTATGAGTAACATCGTGGTCCGTATCTTCGGAACTTCATGCTCCACGTCCAATTGCTTAGCAACATGCTCCACCTTTTGAGGCGCTTCTTCAAGCTTCGATTCAACCGAATCTTGCTTTTGCGAAACAAGTGGTCCTCGTCAAATGTCACATCTCGCTAAGAATGACTCTTCTTCCGATGGTGACCAAATTCGATAAATTTTTAACCCCGCCACCGTATCCCATAAAAATGCCTTTATTGGCTCCTGATTTAACTCACCGTCACTAACATGATAATACGCGGGCATCCAAAACACGAAGCTTTGAATAACTGCAGCTTTTCCCACCCAAACTTCAATTGAGTCTTGCAATCAATAGCGGTGGCAGGAGACCGCTGACTAGATAGAAGTTGTATTAAGTGCTTCAAATTTCAAAAACTTCTATCTAATCCAAGATTTAACAAGAAGCACCGAGTTTTTTCTAACGTTGTCCTGCTCATCTGCTCACCACCCTGCTTTGTTGAGGAGTGTAACTAATGTGTAATGCCTAGAATTCCTTCATCTCGACAAAAGGCTTCAAATTCTCTCGAACAAAATTCCAAACCATTATCGAGACGAAGACGCTTAATCTTCCTTCGGTTTGGTTTTCAATCGAATCTTCCAATGCTTGAATTTCTCAAACGCTTCACTCTTGTGTTTCATCATAAACACCCACGCCATTCTTGAGAAATCATCAATGATCGAGAGAAAATACCGAGCACCACCGAGAGAAGCGTACTCGTGAAGGCCCCCAACAATCAAAGATGAAGATAATCGAGAGTACCTTTGTTTGACGAGTTGCTTCGAGAAACTAACCCGCTTTTGTTTTCCCATAACACAATGCTCACAAACCCAAGTTCGCAACTTTGTGGTTGTCAAGGAGTCCTCGCTTACTCAAAATGACCATGCCTTTCTCACCATGCACCAAGACGATATGCCACAACTTTGTCAATCGAATTACTCTTCTCCGCATACCTAAATGTATGTAACTTGTGATTGTTTCACCTTGTAAAGTGTAAAAGAAGAAGTACCTTTAGTTGCTTTCATAACCACCAAAGCTCCTTTCAAACACGAAGGACACCATTCTCACTAGTGTATTTGAAACCTTCGAGTCGAATACACCTAGCGAGATCGATTTTCTCGAGATCCGAACATGACGAACATCGGTGAGCGCTCTAACAACTCCATCATGCATTCTAATCAATTGTTCCGATTCCAACAACTTTGCATGGTGAATCATTGCCTATAAAGACACGCCCGCCATCAAACTCTTCATATGTCACGAACCAATCCCGATTGGGACTCATATGAAAAGAACAAGGTAATCCATGATCCAAGCAAGTGGTGTACCTTTATAGTCAAGAATCGACAATACCAACTCGTTCCAACCCGAGTCATCTTTAGCAACCGCGGCCACCGGCCTTCTCCTCGAGCTTAGGACATTGGTTCTTCCAGCCGCCTTCCTTATGGCAATAATAACACGTATCTCGAGGATTTGACCTCGAGATCTCGACTCGATCTATCTTTATATCTACCTTTCCTTTGCCTCTTTCGCTCGATGCCCGCCTATCCGGCTCGAATTGACAAGCCAACGGGTCGAGATTCAAATTCACGATGTTTGATGGCGAAGCTCTCGTGAATGCAAACTGGATCGAACATCTTCCAATGTAATAGTCTCTTTACCAACAACAAAGGAATTTACAAAGTTCTCATACGAGGAGGTAACGAAACAAGCGTAATAAGAAAAGATCTTCATCATCAATCTTGACATCAACATTCTTCAAATCCATCAGATGGAATTTAAAGCATCAAGATGATCTTTAATGCCGAGCCCTCTTTCATCCGCAATGAAACAACCGCTGCTTCAAGAATAACTTATTCGTCAACGACTGGTCATGTAAAGCTTTTCTAGTTTCTTCCACACACCCGCACCGCTTCTCATCCGCAACCTCGTAAAGAACCTCATCCGATAAAGATAGCAAAATAGTAGAACGCGCCTTTTCATCTAGTGAGTTGAATTTGGCATCGGTCATATCACCGGTTTGGGACCGGCCAGAGCGCCCAAATACCTTGTTGCTCAATAAGGCTCGAACCTTAACTCGCCACAAACTGAAGTTGCTTTTGCCATTGAACTTCTCAACAACACTAACCGATGATGATGGCTGAGAGGACATTTTTATCCAACAAGGGGTTTTCTAAAGTTTACTAATGTTCTCTAACCTCCCACGATACAAATTCTGATCTTCCACAACACAAATTCTGATCTTGATTTCTCCTACCTTCAAACCCGATCGAACAGCAAACACCAAACACCAAAATGAAGAAGAGATCCAAAATGATATCAAGATATTGAATCTTGAAAATCAACCAGAAGCTTGCTTCAAACACGATCGGTTAGCTCTGATACCAATTTGTTAGGATCAGGGGAGAATAATCAAGAATAATCGAGCAAAACAAAAGGAGATCGCATAAAAGTTTCTTGTATTACAAATCAAAGGATACAAGATGAGTAGTGTTGCATCAAATAGATAATTACAAATGGGGATAAGCCCTTATTTATACTAGGGCTTATTGGATTCTAGAAGATTCTAATACAAATATCTTAGATTTTCCTATAAGCTAATATCTAGCTTATTCTAGATTATTCTACCAAAGTATCTAGCTTATTTCTAGATTATTCTTAAAGTATCTAGCTTATTTCTAGATTATTCTTAGTAAATATCTTTTAGACCAAAATTACTAAACTACCCTTAGGACTAACAGTCAAACATCTAACACACTTTTACTTTGCTATCGAAACTAAAGGCATGTTTAGGATTGCTTAATAAAACTGATTATATTCTTATTGCAATATCATACAGCGGAGAATCCATTCCGAGTATTTGGATAGAAGCAAACTGATCACGATTATCTGCTTATCTGAGGGTGAAAGAAGCATTACGCGAGTTGCTTATTCACAATGCTTCTCTGATGCCGATTATTTTAACTTATAAATCTTTAGATCAGTAGAATTTCCAAACACACAGATAACCATTGCATATCCGATTGTTCGTTATAAACTTTCAAAACAAAGGTATAGCGCTTTGAGCGTTTGGATAAGCAACCGATTATGATCATCTCTTGGAACTAAGAGTAATATAAGCACTTTTCGAGTTTCTTATTCAAAACGCTTGTCTAATATTTGATTATTTCAATCCTAAATCCTTACTAAAACAAAATATACAATACACTCAAATAACGATATTTAACTTGTGTCCGCTTATCGTCTTTCTTTACTGAAGCAAATCCAAACACTATCTCAAACACTCACAAAACTACTTATCCAATCACAGACTTCACAGTATTTCATAGCAAATACAAAACACTATCACTTACATTGCGTTACATACTTCCATCACATCTATTTCAACTTATTTCAACAGGCATTCGCACTTTTCACCTAACCTAACAAACTTAAAACCACAGAAATTCCGCTTCTTATCGAATTACAGTATTTCATCGCAAATACAAACACTATCAATTGCATTACCTTACATTACATCTGTTTCTACTTATTACAGCAGGCATAAACACTTACCTAACCTCATGAACTTAAATCACATAACAACAACAAAAAACGCACCTCAGAAATTCCGCTTCCACTCGCCGACTTCTTAATCCCGAAAACCTCTAACACAACACACAAACCACATCACACATACAATAAAGTGATAAACACACAAAAACTAACAACAAATAAAAAATTGTATAAAATGTTACCGGTAGGATTAGGAGGTAAAGTAAGATCAGGTCCAGATGAAACTTTGCTTAATTTCTGAGCTGCTCTCTTTTGTCTTATCTCTTCTAACTATAAATTAAATCGATTAATTTTATTATTGATTTATAACAGAATTTGAAATAATTTAAAATGAAATGGAATGATATTATTACCGTACGACGACCTAGAGATGCGTGATTTGAGGACATGGTTGTTGCAGAGAGAGAAGAAAATGGTGGTTGTTGAAGGTTTGATGATGATCACCGTCGTGTTATGTAACGACGGTGAAAAGGTGGTTGGAAGGTTGGTTAAATATAAAAGATGTGAGAGTCTTGACAAGATCGTCTGGGTGGTGTAGTCGGTTATCACGCTAGTCTCACACACTAGAGGTCCCCGGTTCGAACCCGGGCTCAGACAACAAATTTTTTTCCCGTTTTTGGTATTTTGTTAGCGTCTTCTTTTTGATACTATTTTACATATAGTTATCTAGCATAAAAAAGATTTACCTGGTATTCTATATGTTAAATGTTAATGAATATTTGGTCACGGAGTGTAAGGTGAAGATTTTAAAGTTACCCGACCTAAGTGTCTTGTAATCATATAATCCAAATTTGCACCGAATGAAACTCACATAAGATTTTAAAGTTACCCTTTGTTAACCAATGTGTTTGTGTTGCGACTACTATGGATGTTGTTTACATACGGTACGTATGAGATGTGATTTGGGTGAGGATAATCGTATGTTTGGTTTCTTACGTTCGGTAAAGACTCTAAGGTATGATCGAGAATCAAGAGTTGGGGTAACACTCACATACGATTATACCGTGTGTAAATGTGTGAAGATTGATTAGCTTCATTTGATTGTTGCTTAGTCCATTTTGTGGAAACTGATCGGTATTTATATGAATACAATTAGGGTTTTGTGTCACCCATGAATGTGATTCAATGGCTAAGGATGGTCCACGTGGTGAACAACCAAAGGAAGAGATAGGAATGACACGTGGTGTGACATTCTTGGCTCAGTAGGCATGAAATGTTCCATGCGATTATGCGTGTCAATGAGATACGCAGATTACCTCTATGCCAATGAGGTAGTGACACTTGTTGTTCGTTGTAACTGGCTCTTGGGATAAGATCCATCCAACAAACCGTAATGGGTTTTACTCTTTATGCATGTCTTGGGCCTATGTCGAGTTTATGAGTTTTAGCATTTGAAATTGAAACCAGATATCTATCAAGTCCCCCTAGTCCATTATTATATTGAATTGAATTTGTGAGGTATATTGATGGACTTTGATGTTTTTGTCTTTTTTGGAATGATGTGACGCTTTTTTGGGCTATGTTTTTTATCATGAATTTGGAAAGCCTAGCCTGTAAGTGTGCAATTGTCACTTTCCTTGTACGTTTCGTCCAAGCTTCAGAGGCATTAAATGCGAGGATGGCCTGGGTTTTTGACTTAGTTGTCTTTATAGTCGTCAACCTTCTTTCTTCCTTGGTTAATGTAATAATCATTTCACATGTTGGTAATGTGCACGTTTTGTTTCATTTGCAATTACGCGCATGTCCTTTCAACGGCCTTCCGTTATTCACGGGCTTAATGGATCCATTTCTTAGTATATGTGCCTCTATTTGGGCTGGCTAAGTGTTCGACATGCCTTGTGGGCCCCTAAAAGAAAAAGAAAGTAGGAATATTATATTGGTCTGGTCCTGCTCAAAAGAAAACAAAAACGCAAAATGGTTGTTCAACTTCCACGACACCACAACCACCAATTGAACCTTCAACTTAAGAGACCAAAACTGAAACAGGGCACGATACTAGTAGAGAAAGAGATCACTTTAATGTTAATGCTATTCCACATGATCATGGAATCAGAGTAAATATCTTTGATTATAATCCTAATGTTCAAGATTTAGTAAGAATAAAATATGTGCAAAGAAGGCCTTGTCAAAGTGTTTCTCATGACTTTCCTCGGACAATGTTTGGAGTTAAGTCACATCGCTTTAATCTCTTTGGTATAACAAGTATGATTGGCTTGAGTATAGTGTTGATAAGGACGCGGCATATAGTTTTGTGTGTTACATATTCAAGAACAAGGATGACCATGGTGAAGACACTTTTGTTAAGAATGGATTTAATGGATGGAATAGACCAGTTGCGTTTGATAAGCATGTTAGAAAATTCAATAGTGCTCATAATCAAGATAGGGAGAAGTATGATGCTCTAACAGAAACAAAAACATAAACATCTGCCCAGGATGTTTTTTTTACTTTCTATCAAAAGAAGATAGGAGAAAATATCGAGCTCGTTTGCTTTACACTCTTTTTCTTGTTTAAGGTATCTTGTGCATCAAGGAATGGCAATTCAAGGTTATGATGAAACTGAAGAATCAAATAATGGAGGTAAATTTCTTGTACTTTTAAAATCGTTTGCTTTACACTCTTTTTCTTGTTTAAGGTATCTGCTCAGGATGTTTAAGGTATCGTTTGCTTACACTCTTTTTCTTGTTTAAGGTATCTTTTGCATCAAGGAATGGCAATTCAAGGTCATGATGAAACTGAAGAATCAAATAATGGAGGTAAATTTCTTGTACTTTTAAAACTGTTGGCTAGACTTAGTGAAGACGTTAATAAATTTGTGGTGAAAAATGCTCCAAAAAAACCACCAGTTAACGTGTCATTCCATTTTATAAGAAATTGTGAACACCTGTGTGAAAGAAACAACGAGGCCATTATTAAAGATATTGGTCAATATTTCTTTACAATATTGGTAGATGAGTCTTCTAATGTATCTCACAAAAGCAAATGTCATTATGTATACGATATGTAAATAAAAAGGAGTCATGAGGTGGTGTTGTTCATGTCAAGGGTACGAACACTCTAATTCTTAGATAATGCAATTCATTTGTTGCTTGTGGAACATTCTTTAAGTACATCTAAAATTCTTGGACAAGGTTATGATGGGGCTAGCAATATGAAAGGTGAAACTAATGGCCTCAAATTTTTGATCAAGAGTCCTCGTTAGCTTACTTTATTCATTATTTTGTTCATCAACTCCAACTAACACTTGTTGCGGTTTCAAAAAAAAACCTAGATTGTGGTTAGCTTTTTGAGACACTAACAAATTTGTTGAACTTGGTTGGAGTTTCTTATAAAAAATGAAATTTTGAAAGAGGCACAAGCTCGGAAGGTTCCATGCCTTTGATGATGATGAAATTGAAGGTGGAAATGTATGAATCAAGATCTTGATTTTGGAAGGTCGGGTGATACTCGTTGGGGCTCTCATTATAAATTAAGTAGTAATGTTATTTCTTTATATCCCATGATTCTTCATGTGCTTGAGAAGATTGGAGATTCATTTAATTCGGATGATCAATTAAAAGTCAAACTGCTTGTTATGCACTCGAATCTTTTGACTTTGTTTTCTTGGCACAATTGATGAAGAAACTATTTGGGCGTAAAATGACTTGAATTATTCTTTATAAAAAGATCAAGACATTGTTGAAGCTATGTCACTTGTAAAATTGACAAAAGAAATGTTGCAATTGATTAGGAATGAGGATGGGAGACTCATCTAAAACTATCTAAAACTTACGAATTTTTTGTGAAAGAAATGCCATTGAAGTTCCTAAGATGGAAGATGCATATGTTCCTCGAGGTAGAAAAAACGCCCAACAACATGTCACTAACCTTCATCATTTTCGAGTTAAATTTTTGTACAATTGTTGATCTACAACTACAAGAACTCAACAAACATCTTAACGAGGTAAGTTCTAAGTTACTTGTTTTTATGAGTAGCTTAAGCCCTCTAAATTCGTTTAGTGCTTTTAATAGTCAATAGTTGGTTACACTTGCAAAGTTCTATCCTAATGAGTTTTCTATTAATGAATTGCCTCACCTAAGTAATCAACTTGACAAATTTATCCATGTTAAGAGAAAAGATGAAAGATTTATAGGGTTGTAGGATGTTGGAGAACTCTCTAAGAAGCTTGTGGAACTAAAAAAACATAAAACATTTGATCTCGTTTATTTAATCATCAAGTTGGTGTTGATCCTTCCGGTTGCTACGGCTAGTGTGGACAGAATTTTTTTGGCTATGACTTTTGTGAAGAACAAGTTACGTATAGCATTGGTGATCAATTTCTAAATGATTGATTAGTTACTTATGTGGAAAAAGATATATTTTTCGAAGTTAGTGATGATGCTATTATGAAACGCTTTCAACGTTTGCATGCTCGAGCCTCGACGAGGCTACTTGTAGACTCGTTATTTTAGTTTTGTGTATGTTTTGTGTCACAAACAGTCAGTTTATGTAACTGTGATTTTGGGTTTGTAACAATAACTTCACATTTTGTGTAACTTTTATCCTTTCAATGTTATCTAATTACGTTATAGCTTATATTTTGAGTTGTTTGTTGAATATAAAATAAGAAAACTGCTTTGAAAATGTGACCTGATAAACCCGACCTGGTAAAAAATTATTTGAGCTATAAAAAAATTTATATGAGATTATGCGAGTGCACACCCTATATTGAAATCCTAGAACCGCCACTGAGCATATGTACAAAAGTTTCGTATGACTTAAAAAAAAACAAGATCTTTATACACTTCTAATTACTACCAACCGTAACTTTTATATGTTCAAAATTAAACCAACTCAAACCGATACTCAACACAATACCTAGTTGTAACTGTTGGGTTCAGTAAATACCCAAACCCCTTAATCTAGGATTTGAATAGAAAATAACCTAAGTATTTAATCCGTTAAACACTATCGTGTCACCGAGTGCATAGTCTCTCAAATGAGCCATCTTCAGATACTCGAAGACGAGGCTAAGAAGACGCTCTCCACTTAGCAAGGTGGAACTTAATGGGTGAAGACTAAGTCAAGAAGAAGATGGTGGATTCAATGAGTGATGACAATAGCTCACCGAATCCCTTAAGACTCCTCTCCAACTCGTTAGCAATCAAGACAAATCAAGGAAGAGATCAAGGCTTCAAGATCAAGAATGAGCGGACTAGGCGGGAAAAGTTTACCCAGATAAAACTAAGTCCCAAGTGCTTTACCCGGATAAAACTAAGTCCCTATCTACTAAAGCCATATCTTCCCATTTATATGTCACACCCCAAAATATCGCAATGAACGATAGTGTCATTGGGGTATAACGTCATAGCACAAAGTATGGATACGTAAAACGACCTCTATAATGAGACGCTTTGAAAAGTTTACCATTCGATAAATAAGTTAATGTTTACACCACAAGAAATCACAAGGTTTGATAATACATAAAAGTTTACAAAACATGTCGAATGGTAATTGTTAAAAGCACAAGACTCAATGTATGCCATGCACCCAAAAGCTCCATGGTGCTATCACCTTAAGACCGAGATAAACATGCTAAAAGTGTCAACACAATGGTTGGTGAGTTCATAAGTTTGTGATGAAATGTAAAGCCTTTCAAAATTGTTTATGCAAGAAAGGCATTGTAAATCCACTCGGCCCAAGTTCAGCCCATACAAAACTTGCAACTCGTGTGTTTACAACCCATTGCCAAAATATAGAATTGTCAATCTTGTTTGTAAGTAGGACATATGTGCATCTGATATATACAAGTACTTAATGCAAAGAATCACAACCAATCGAACCTCTTGACAAGTCTACATTGTTTGTTGTGTCTCATTGAATAACAGATTATATTCACCCTGTGTCACGCCATCATGACCTAGGGGGGGCGCCACCGATAGTACTATCAATACCTCCGCCGCTCCCGCAGGAGTTAACCCATAAAGTTTGTATGTTGATGCATAATTGAAAACTAGTTTAGCACCTTAAGGCACATATCGCAATAAACCACACATAATGTCCAAGTGTATAATAAGTATATTGTAACACAATTGTATAAATGGTTTGAGTATTCAAGAGTGAAACAAATATTTAAGCATGTATCTCCCCAAATAGTTTGTAAGAATTTAAACGAGTAAAAGTGGGGTATGAACTCACCGGTATGATGGATATGCTAACAAAATGAAGTGCACGAAAGTGAGACCCGAACTATCCGCGACCTAAAATGAATGTTATGACTTGAGTTATGATGTAATGTTATGCATGCATTTCGTATGTTATTTATACCATTTTATAGTTTTGAAAATAATACTTATCGAAAATACTCTTTTGACGCCTTGACCATTCTTAAATTACTTTACAAGTGTTTACGCCAAAATGTCATCCTACAATGGTTTCAGAATGATTTATAGTGAAATTATCACTTTTCGTCAGTAAAACAATGTCATCGGAAATTTCTTGAAATTGACAAAATGGCTTCAAAAAACTAGTCGAATGGTGTGCGTCGATCGTTAGAAACGAACTCGGCAGCTTTTAGAAAGTTTGTATCAAAATCTAAAAGTTTCAGTTCAGGAGTTTTCGACATAAAGGTCTCGAACATAAAGATAATAAGGGTTAAAGATGGTGATTTTGTCTAATTGTTGTGTAAAAGTGAGTTTCGCAAAGTTTAAGCATCCGTAATTAATTTATTAAAACTCCGCTATACAAACGGTTGGTTGTTTTGAAAAATATGCTTGGTGATCTTGATTTTATTAGAAGACATTTCGCTCCAAAAGTTCCACATCCACGTTAAAAACAATTTCAACTTGTCGTTTTAGTTACCGTAACACTTGTCTCGTAAAAATAATATAGTTTTTCTAAAAATAATAGTTACGGCAAGTTTGTAAAACGCGCATATCTTAGTCGTTTCAAACCGCTTTCACGATAATATGTCCTTAGCTTCGTATCAAAGTATACTAATATATTTTTGACAAGTCGAAATAATTTGTAAAGCTTAGGACTGCTTTTGACTCGAATAAACCAAAATAGGTTGTCAATTTTCCAAAAATATATATATCATCGTCAAACTTGTAAAATCCATAACTTCTTCGTTATAACTCCGCTTTAATCCGCTCAAGCGCCACGGATTCGCTTTTAAAGTATATTTTCTAAATATCAAGGCCAAAATTTCGTGCCTCTTGTCGGATTTTCCGGAAAATCAAAACAAGGATGAACACTTTTATACTTATCGAAAATAGTTTTTATCGTACTAAACCTATTCCAATCCCTTCAAATCAACTCCAAAGCTAATCTAATTCTACCATACACCTTCTTAGGGTGTCATGGGTTCCTAAACATCATCAAGACCAATATATACCAAGGGAATAATTATAGGATGACTTTATATGTATAAAACACTAAGAATCAAAGTAAAAATGGTATAAATACACATAAGTCTTGCATGTTTTTGCTCAAAAATGATGAGATGAGTATGAAATGAATATGTAAGATGAAAATAAACATGAGATGCTTACAAGTGATATGATGAGGTGATTAGAACCAAGGATTAGCCTAAACACTCTAGATTTTTATTTCAAAACCTTAAATAAGAGTGTAATCTAGATTGTAAAACACTTGTCTTGAAATTTTTGATGAATCTCCTCTTTGAATTGATATAGTGGCCGGATTTTTGAGAGAAAAAGAGGAGAGAAATTGACTTTTACACTATGAATTATTTGATGTATGTGTTGTGTAAGAGTTTGAGTGTGAAGTTGTACAAATAAGATCTTGCATTATTTGATGTTTCCCCTCCCCCCTAACCGGCCATGTGGGATATTTTTGTTTGATATTATATATATATATATTTTTTTTATAAACTTGTGTAAGAAATTGTAAGAAATGAGGATAAGTGGTAACTTATATATACATTTGTGTATTTAAGGTAGTTTTAGTTAAAAATAAATTTTAATGGTTCAAAGTAAAATATATTGAGGTCATAAAATTGTAAAAATATATTTCTTGCATAATTTGAGTGATAATATAATTATCGTAGTTTTTAAGAAAGCCGTCGTAATAGTATAATTTTAACGATTTATATACAAAATAAATTTAAAATATTGGGTAAACTCAAAATATCATTTTATAAACTTAATATAAGTATAAAAGTATATCGAATAATTTTTGGAAGTATCGGATTAAATGCTCAAATTAATAACTTACGCGATAGCGTTTATTTAATATGAAAATCGTTTAATGTAAAATGCAAACCATGCATGAACCGTTATGAAATGATGAATATGGAGTATGAGAATGACCGGGAAATGAGAATTGTGACATTCTTCCCTCGATAGAGGAATCGCGTCCTCGCGATTCAATCGATGATACTTAAAGTTCTACCCTTAGGTTTCGCGAAATCAAGTGTATGGTCAAAGTGTTTATGTCAAAACTTACGCGTCTAGGTTACTTATCTAATGAGACTCACTAAATCTGAATAATACGGTGGATCACTTAATGGTCTAGGAAAACATACCGATTACGATTGCGGGCTTCCTCGGTCCCTATAGAATGCTCGACCTCGGTGTGGTGATATTGAGTCTGTGGTTTGGGTTATTTCTTCAATTGCCACAACTAGAGGAGCTTGCATCGGTGCTTATTCAAGCGAGGACAATTATTAGGAAGTGATTCGGGTCATTACATTCAAAGCAAGTCTTTTGATTATCCTCATGTTGCTAATCTGTTTTACATCGCCTTAAAATGGCCGTGACGATTGCAATTTGTACACAAGCTGCGTGGCTTGGTCTTCGGGTGATGATAAGCACATTTAGCACATTTGGGATGTGTACCCGATACTCTCTTTGTTCAGCATCAGTTGCCACAAAAACTCTCGCCTTTTGTTGTCTCGCTACCACGCCTATCTCGCTTATTCGACCCACTTGCTTCCTTCCTCTTATCAACGCTCTTCAACGTACCATTTCTAACCATCTCGTCCGCTGTGGTTCCCGCCTCAAGATGCTCGCACTTTGTATTGTAGACGGCTCATTGTTTTCACGGTTCCACGGATTTCGGGACAAGACCATATATGTACCTCGAGATTCTCTTGGACTGTGGGTAACTAGATGAGGAACTAGTCCGCTAACTCATGAAATCGGTCACAGTAGGTCGCGCGACCACCCCTATCATAGAGTGGTGATAAAATTCATCCTCCGGTTCAGCATTTCATTGTTCTGGCAATACTCTCTTCAATAACTCCTTAAATTCGTCCCATGTCATACCTATAGTTGCCTCCGCTCTAGCCTCAGTAGGCATGTGTTCCACCATGTCAATGCCTTTCCGATAACAAGCAAGATACTTCACCCTCTGCTGTGTGGCACAATTGTCGATGTCGATCAACGCCTCGTCTTCTACCCATCGAGTATACGCCAGCACCTCCTATACCATCAAACTCCACAGTTTACATGCCGAGAATTCCTTATATGTGCATCCAATTGTTGTTGTTGTTGGTGTTGTTGTTGTTGTTACTACCGGCTACATTGTTGGTGTCGCCAAGACTGTTCCGTTCCGTGGTTTCCCAAGTTATTCATATGATTTCCAACTTGTGTGACAATAGTGGGAAGCAAGATTTGAAGTTGTTGGCGATGATGGCGGCAAAATCGTGGTTTCGCCAATGTTGTTGTCATTGTTACCCATGTCGCTACCGCCTCCTCTACCTCCACGCCCACCGTCATTCCACCCTCGTACCGCACCACCTCGGCCAAGATGCGTGTTACTCTCTTTGGTGCCATTATCTCGCAAGGAAAGAACCGCTGAATTCCCAATGTCTATACTTAACGCCCTCAAACATAATATCACGCCACAAATTGGTTCTTAGGTGTCCACACCGACCACGTATCGTGGTCGCATATGTCCACGTGAGTTGTGACGCATTTATAATTATGTTGGCCACCATAATTATAATTGCTTCATTCCACACGTGTACATACCACCAAACACACATGTCTCGGCGATTGTTGTTACTTAAATAGGTAGCCACCATCATCCGATTCTAAACGGTGAAGGAGGGATTTAGGGTAGGTATTCAGGAAGAGTCGCACTAGGTGTATAGGAAATTCCGTTGGGTGCTAAAGTCATGATGAGGTTTAGTCGCAGTTAGTTCCCAAAGTATCCTCAAGAGAACTCCCATCCCGGGCAAAATCATCAAATCTATCCGACTTTATAGTAACACTTATTTAGCTCGATCTCGCATCTCATCAAACAAGAACCATCACGAGATCAAGTTAGATAAGTGCTCATTCATCGAGCTCCATATCTTTGATGACCCAACTAGATTTTGGGACTCCTATTGGTACAAGGAAACTACGCTATCTAATGAGGTGGCTCTAGAAGGAATACTTAAGAAAACATATGCGCACGAAAAGTGAGTAAGGCAATAGGAAACGAAAGGATCGACGTGAGAGCGGTTATAGTCTAGGAACCAAAATGCAACCTAGTTCTCTATAACCAAGTCTCGATACCAATCATCACACCCCAAAATATCGCAATGAACGATAGTGTCATTGGGTATAACGTCATAGCACAAAGTATGGATACGTAAAACGACCTCTATAATGAGACGTTTTGAAAAGTTTACCATTCGATAAATAAGTTAATGTTTACACCACAAGAAATCACAAGGTTTGATAATACATAAAAGTTTACAAAACATGTCGAATGGTAATTGTTAAAAGCACAAGACTCAATGTATGCCATGCACCCAAAAGCTCCATGAATTGCTATCACCCAAGACCGAGATAAACATGCTAAAAGTGTCAACACAATGGTTGGTGAGTTCATAAGTTTGTGATGAAATGTAAAGCCTTTCAAAATTGTTTATGCAAAGAAAGGCATTGTAATCCACTCGGCCCAAGTTCCACCATACAAAACTTGCAACTGTGTGTTTACAACCCATTGCCAAAATATAGAATTGTCAATCTTGTTTGTAAGTAGGACATATGTGCATACGATATATACAAGTACTTAATGCAAAGAATCACACCAATCAACCTCTTGACAAGTCTACATTGTTTGTTGTGTCTCATTGAATAATGATTATATTCACCCTGTGTCACGTCATCAGGACCCAAAGGGGGGGCCACCGATAGTACTATCAATACCTCTCCGCCGGCCCGCAGGAGTTAACCATTGCTAAAGTTTGTATGTTGATGCATAATTGAAAACTAGTTTAGCACCTTAAGGCACATATCGCAATAAACCACACATAATGTCCGAAGTGTATAAGAAGTATCTTGTAACACAATTGTATAAATGGTTTGAGTATTCGCAAGAGGAAACAAATATTTAAGCATGTATCTCCCCCAAATAGTTTGTAAGAATTTAAACGAGTAAAAGTGGGGTATGAACTCACCTGGTATGATGGATATGCTAACAAAATGAAGTGCACGAAAGTGAGACCCGGAACTATCCGCGACCTAAAATGAATGTTATGACTTGAGTTATGATGTAATGTTATGCATGCATTTCGTATGTTATTTATACCATTTGCGAGTTTTGAAAATAATACTTATCGTCGAAAAATACTCTTTTGACGTCTTGACCATTCTTAAATTACTTTACAAGTGTTTACGTCAAAATGTCATCCTACAATGGTTTCGTAATGATTTATAGTGAAATTATCACTTTTCGTCGTAAAACAATGTCATCGGAAATTTCTTGAAATTGACAAAAATGGCTTCGAAAAACTAGTCGTAAAATGGTGTGCGTCGATCGTTAGGAAACGAACTCGACAGTTTTAGAAAGTTTGTATCAAAATCTAAAAGTTTGATTCGGGAGTTTTCGACATAAAGGTCTCGAACATAAAGATAATAAGGGTTAAAGATGGTGATTTTGTCTAATTGTTGTGTAAAAGTGAGTTTCGGCAAAGTTTAAGCATCCGTAATTAATTTATTAAAACTCCGCTATACAAACGGTTGGTTGTTTTGAAAATATGCTTGGTGATCTTGATTTTATTAGAAGACATTTCGTTCAAAAGTTCCACATCCACGTTAAAAACAGCCTCAACTTGGTCGTTTTAGTTACCGTAACACTTGTCTCAGAAAATAATATAGTTTTTCTAAAATAATAGTTACGACAAGTTTGTAAAACGTGCATATCTTAGTCGTTTCAAACTGCTTTCACGATAATATGTCCTTAGCTTCGTATCAAAGTATACTAATATATTTTTGACAAGTCGAAATAATTTGTAAAGCTTAGGACTCGTTTTGACTCGAATAAACCAAAAATAGGTTCTTGAATTTTACGAAAATATATATATCATCGTCAAACTTGTAAAATCCATAACTTCTTCAAGTTATAACTCGCTTTAATCCGTTCAAGCTGCCACGGATTCGTTTTAAAGTATATTTTCTAAATATCAAGGCCAAAATTTCGTGCCACTTGTCGGATTTTCCAGAAAATCAAAACAAGGACAGAACACTTTTTATACTTATCGAAAATAGTTTTATCGACTAAACCTATTCCAATCCCTTCAAATCAACTCCAAAGCTAATCTAATTCTACCATACACCTTCTTAGGGTGTCATGGGTTCCTAAACATCATCAAGACCAATATATACCAAGGGAATAATTATAGGATGACTTTATATGTATAAAACACTAAGAATCAAAGTAAAAATGGTATAAATACACATAAGTCTTGCATGTTTTTGCTCAAAAATGATGAGATGAGTATGAAATGAATATGTAAGATGAAAATAAACATGAGATGCTTACAAGTGATATGATGAGGTGATTAGAACCAAGGATTAGCCTAAACACTCTAGATTTTATTTCAAAACCTTAAATAAGAGTGTAATCTAGATTGTAAAACACTTGTCTTGAAATTTTGATGAATCTCTCTTTGAATTGATATAGTGGCGGATTTTTGAGAGAAAAAGAGGAGAGAAATTGACTTTTACACTATGAATTATTTGATGTATGTGTTGTGTAAGAGTTTGAGTGTGAAGTTGTACAAATAAGATCTTGCATTATTTGATGTTTCCCCTCCCCCCTAACCGGCCATGTGGGATATTTTTGTTTGATATTATATATATATATATTTTTTTTTTATAAACTTGTGTAAGAAATTGTAAGAAATGAGGATAAGTGGTAACTTATATATACATTTGTGTATTTAAGGTAGTTTTAGTTAAAAATAAATTTTAATGGTTCAAAGTAAAATATATTGAGGTCATAAAAATTGTAAAAATATATTTCTTGCATAATTTGAGTGATAATATAATTATCGTGTAGTTTTTAAGAAAGCCGTCGTAATAGTATAATTTTAACGATTTATATACAAAATAAATTTAAAATATTGGGTAAACTCAAAATATCATTTTTATAAACTTAATATAAGTATAAAAGTATATCGGAATAATTTTTGGAAGTATCGGATTAAATGCTCAAATTAATAACTTACGCGATAGCGTTTATTTAATATGAAAATACGTTTAATGTAAAATGCAAAACCATGCATGAACCGTTATGAAATGATGAATATGGAGTATGAGAATGACCAGAAAATGAGAATTGTGACATTATAGTAAGCGGCGATACAAAAGGATTCTCTGTTAAGGAAAGAAGCTTCGCCGCCTGACTACAAATAGCAAAGTAAACAGTAATCGAATATATCTATATTCGGGATTACTGTGATCAATGTTTTTGTCTTCTAGGTTAAAGTTAAATATCCATACTTGTATAAATAGCATAAGAGAAGGAGTGAAAAGTTTAAGCTTGTGAATTGTAAAAACACACATACACACAAGCCAACTTTTCACTCCTCCAAATACAACTTTATCCTTGAGCTAGCTCAGTGGGTTCTAAGAGTTGTGCTCGACTTAGCACCGAGCTTAGAGGAGTCACCCAAACTTTGTCATTTCAATCCCAAGTACTATTCGCAAGTACTTGGGTAACGATTCTTTGATTTATTTCTAATAATAATATGATGTTGAAAATTACTTAGTGTGTTTTACTTACGTTAATTTCGGTCATTATTCACTATTAAATTGTTTTAAGTACTTAATTGTTTTTAAACGATAGTGAATAGGGAATAACAAGTGGTATCAGAGCAAGGTCGATTATAAAACCTTTTAAGCCGCTCTAAAAGTTTTAAATCAGATTCCTATGGCTAAAATTGATGTACCCCAACTAGTCGATAAAAGGGTGGAGCTTATTCAATTGTTGTTCTAGACTTGAAGTTGGCAAATTCAACAAATGAAAAAGCGTATGCTTTGCTATTTGATGGGATGGAACCTTATTATATCAAGTGTATTAATGAGGGTCCATTTGTCCCAAAGATCTGAAGGTTTGCCCAAACTCAAGCTCGCTGAACTCGAGGATGAAAGGAGAGTGGTCAACCAGACCAAAGACTCAAAAGTATCATCATATCATATCTTCCGATGATATAATGGAGTCGATTATAGGTCGTAACACGCTAAACAAACTGGGATGACTGGTCCATAGCCATGAAGGTCCATCCGATACCAAGGAAAACAGGATAATGGACCCGAAACTTGAGTATAATACCTTCTGTGGCTAGGATTCTTAAACTCTCTCTCAACCTTACACCGTTACAAAACTCTTTTAAATGAACTCGCTAATGATGGTGTTAAGTTATCCAAACATGAGATAAATGTTGGTTTTGTTAATTGTCTCCCCGAGAAATGGTTGAACTTCTCTCAAGGACTTAGAAATGCAAATCACATCCAAACTCTTGAACTTCCCGAAATTTATGGAAATTTGTCATGAGGAAAACCTCATCAATAGAGCGATACCCTTACTTAAAGAAGTCTCGTGAAGTCAAGAAGTCCCCGCCATCACCTCACCTATATCAAGCGCCTTCTTTTCTAACAATGTGGTTCAAGATATTCAAGAAAATTCAGATGATGAGCCCGATGAGAGATCAAGTGAGGAGTACCTAAATGACCGAACGTTGAATTTCGTGAAAGGGCACTCCTTGCAAACTCTCAAGGTTTATTAAAAGAAACAAAGGTTTTCAACTGCTAAAGCAAATGAGGACCTTGAATGCTTTAAGTGTCACAAAAGAGGCCATTTGCAAAGGATTGTTTTCAAAACAATTTACGAACCTCTTCTGAGACCATCGGTCAAATCGGTCCTGAGGCTTTAGCAATTTCAACCTAAAATCTATTAGTCTCATCAAAACTTTCGAATAAATCGACCGTAAGAAAACAATAGATTTTGAAGCCAAGTATAGGAAGATCAAAGCTAAGCTTGCATTACTGAGGCAGTCCTCGTAACCAAAAAGTGTTTAATGCATGCAGGTAAAACAAAGGTCTTGTTCTTTGAAACCTTCGGGATGAAGAGCCGGTCTCATCGAGATGATGAAATGGTGCATGTCAACAAGACCGATGGCCCTCTCAGAGGAAGGCAAGCTAGTGTTGGAAAGAATCATGCCTTAAATGGAGAATGGTTCAACATCACAATGAAGAAGGTAAATATTCTACTTTCTATGGATGATGATTCGATTGGCGAGTCCTATATGAACTATATCAATGTTGATCTTAAGTTTGTAGAGGAGCAAAGACTAAATCTTTTTCTAAGTACAACAAGTTAAGTTTTGAATTGAATAAGTGTAGGGATGAATTACTTGTGTTAAAACAAAACAAGCTTGAGGCTATCACCTTACAAATTCAAAACATCGAATTAGTTAAAAGAAATCGGGCTCTTCAAGATGAACTTAAGAAAGAAAAAGAAATCATTGATAGTTGGACTAACAAGAATCCAAGAGTCTTTGATGTGGGTGCTCCTAGTAGCAAAAAGAGTCATAGGTGAACATCATCTTTCGACTCTCACAACAAAGACCGAGTCCTAAACCATTTGTGTGCGGTGGCATGATTACCAATATGTTGTCGATCCCAAGCCCGGTGATTGGATTGAAAGACTTAATCCCGAGAGTAAGCTTCCTAACTTTGACTGGAAGAATTCTAGAGCACGAAAGTCAAGCTCTAAAGAGCATGCTTGACTCCCGGATGTGCCCGAGAAGACCAACACATCTCCGAGTCTCAAGATGAATCTCAAGCACCACTTCCACCTTTGGAACCTCTTCGAGGTGTTGATCCTAGCTCGAGCTCACTCCATTACATTACAATCCACACTCTCCTAAAGAAAGTTCGGACTTGGTAGAACCATTTGAAAAGACCATCGAACCAACTCAACAAGAATCCACCCCACTTAAAATTCCACATCCTCGGTCCCCACCAAGTCGATCGATTCAAGAATCGAATGAACTTGTGAGGAAGCTAAGCGACAAAATGGAATCTATTGAAAAGGTCCCTGAACCAATCAAGGAGACAAAGTCGCTTCCTCTAGTTCCTCAAAGTCAAGAGCCACCACCAAAACAAGCGAAGTGTAACTGTGCCACTATACCGATCATACCAATCGACAATTGTTATAGAATCCTTTTTGCATGATCGTAAAAGGATGATCACAGGACTGGCCGACCACTTGCAATATGTGAGCTCTCTTAATCAAGAAAACTACACCAAAGTTGGTCATCAAGATGCTTCTTCATCCAAAGCTCAAAAGTTGAGAGCAAAGCCTTTTCCTCCTTGCCCACATCGTGGCTTTAATGATCATCGCTCGATGATTGTCTTATGAACATATGTCGTGATATTTGCGGTAACACATTTCATAAGACATCTCAAAGATGACAATGTCATCCATGCAAGGAGAAGTTCAAAACAACCAAAATCCACCGAGTCATCCTCGGCCTCTAAATGCAAACCCGTGGTAGCTCATTGCACTCCACCACCGACCATGAATCGATTGCTCAATTCAAAGAGACCATGAGACCCAAGCCCACTAGTAAGTGGGTCACAAGAGAAACTAATTCGGTTTACTACTTGTGCAGAGGCATGCCAGGAGCCTATCCGCATCTAGACAATGGATGCTCAAGAAGCATGATGGTGTGAAGGAATATCTGCACAAGTATGTAAAGGAACCAGGCCAAAGGTAGTATTTGGTGATAACTCATCATGTCCCACGAGATGGTTATGGTTCAAGAACTGCAATGGAATAGTTTTCTAGGATTGCTTATGTCAATGGTCTCAAATACAATCTCATCGATGTCATCGACTATGTGATGCTTAGTACATTGTACAATTCAATGACAAACAAGGTACCATTTTCAATGCCAACAAGGAAGTTGTGTTGATTGCTCCTAGAGAGACGATGTTTATGTCTTAGACATGTCAACTCTCTAAAGATGGAACTGCTCTTTGCAAAAGCCATTGAAACTATCAATTGGTCAGGCACAAGAGACTCTCACACTTAAACTTCAAAACATCAACAACTTGGCAAAACAAAACAAGGTCCTTGGCTTACCATCACCGGTTTTGCAAAAGATAAACCATGCTCACTGTGAAAAAGGCAAACATAAAAGAGCATCTTTCAAAACCAAGCAAAACTTCTATCAAAAGTCGCTTTCACCTCTTGATATGGATCTCTTCGGACGATCGGTCCTAGATCAATTCAACATGAGAAGTATACACTTGTCATTGTTGATGAGTTTTCAAGATACACTTGGGTATACTTTCTTTCCAAAAGAGTCAGCGGTGATACTATAATGTCATTTATCGTGAACATTGAAAACCGTAATGACATTACAAATTGAAACAAATCGAATCGACAATGGTAATCAATTTAGAAATGCCGAGCTTGAGAGTTTCGTGATGAGAAGGAATCTCCCAAAATTTCTCATCTCCTTATACCCCTAAACAAAATGGGGTAGCCGAAGGAAAAGCAGAACTCTCATTGAGGTTGCAAGAACCATGTTAAATGGCTCACCCTTTCAAAGCATTTCGGATCAAGCAGTTAAAACAAACTGTTACACTCAAACACAGTCAATCATTGTCAAAAGACATAATAAAACCCCATATGAGATATTCAAAGGTAGACTTCGACATCACTACTTCCATGTGTTTGGATGTCCTATGTTTATTCATAACCACAAGGATCATCTAGGCAAGTTCGATGCTAAAGTCGATGATGGATAATTTCTAGGTTACTCACCGATCTCCAAAGCCTTGTGGTATTTAACACAAGGAGACAACAAGTTGAGGAAACATATCATGTCACCTTTGATGAAAGTATAGAAAGCATCAGTTCACCAACACTTGATGGAAGAAATAGAATTGATAACTCATCAAGATATCCTCCTCGATGAGTACAACATCGAAACCAATTCCTCATACCAAGTCGATGCCGACATCTCATATTATGTCTTGCCTCACAACCCGTCACAACCAACTATCGTTGAATTCATTGATAATCGATGGGCCCCTACTTGGGATAGGTAACACCGATCCAAATGATCGTGATCCTATAACTCAAGAACCTCTACCGTAACAAGTCACCTCATCGATGATCTAAATGATCCCGTGGCTCTTGCACCGAACTCACACCGAACTCCCAGTGACATCTTCAAGCTCGGATCCCGACCACAAAGTAAGTGGACAAGATCTCGTGACATTGAGCTTGTAAACATCATTGGTGAACCCACCGAGGCATGCTCACTAGAAGCATGGTCGCTAACTTAATCGCAGCTTGACCAATGAATGTCTATATGCCGATTACCTATCGAGATAGAACCCAAAAGTGTCACCGAGGCTCTAAAATACCCAAGCCGGGTTCAAAGCTATGCAAGAAGAACTGCAATGCTTTGATAAAACAAGGTCATGACCTTGATCAAATGTCCTTAGGATGTATTAGTCATAGGAATGAAGTGGGTTTCGTAAACAAACCGATGAAAACGGCACCGCTATTAAAAACAAAGCGGACTTGTAGCCAAAGGTTACTGATCAATAAGAAGGCATTGACTATGATGAAACATTTGCTCTGTTGCAAGAATGGAAGCCATCAAGATCTTTCTTGCATATGCAACATACATGAACTTCGTGGTCTACCAAATGGATGTTAAAAGTGCATTCTTAAATGGTGATCTCAAGGAAGATGTATATGTTCAAGAACCTCCGTGCTTTGAGTAGTGAATTTCGACTATGTCGCAAGCTTGACAAAGCCCTTTATGGACTTAAACAAGCTCCTGTGGCATGATATGAAACTCTCTCTCACCTTCCCGATACAAAACAAGTTTGTCGGAGGAAAGATAGACAACACTGCTTGTCTATAGAACTCAACAGATGTGATTCTAGTCCAAGTGTATGTTGATGACATCATCTTTGGCTCAACAAACTACAAACTTTGCAAACAGTTTGAAAAAGCGATGACAAAGAAATTTGAAATGAGCATGATGGGGAACTCACATACTTTCTTGGACTATAAATCGGGCAAAATGATAAAGGAATATCCATCGGTCAAGAGAAATACACCGTAAATCTCTTGAAGAAATATGAGATATCCGATCGCGCCTCGGTGAAGACTCCAATGGTACCACCTAACAACCTTGGACCCGATCTCACCGGAAAATCATCAATCAAACTCATTTCGAGAGGATTGTAGGCTCACCGATGTATCTAATCGCCTGCACGGACATCCAATTCTCGATCTGTCTAATAGTAAGATATCGTCCAATCCTAAAGAATCCCATCTCACTGCAGCCAAAAGAATACTCGGGTACACGAAGGAACCCCAAACCTTGACTCTATTATCCAAAATACTCGGGGTTTGATCTCGCGGTTACTCGATTCGATTATGCTAGTCGCAACATGGATGTAAAAGCACCTCGTGGTCCCGTCAATTTCTTGGAGGAAAACTGGTTTGTTGGAGTGCTAAAAGCGTGATCGGTGGCTATGTCTTGATAGAAAGTGAATATGTGGTGATGCGAGGATGTTGTGCCAATGTTTTGTGGATGAAGAGTCAACTCATTGACTATGATATCCACTACAAAATGGTACCCATCTTACGTGACAACACCAAAGTGCAATTGCAATCTCCAACAACCATGTCCTCCATCAAAGAACCAAACACATTGATATCGATATCACTTCATCGTGGATCACATAATGAAAGGATACATAGAACTTCATTTCATCCCCACCGAATATCAACTTGTCGATATCTTCACCAAACCTTTGGATGAACCTACATTCGTGAGGCGAAAGTGAATTAGGAATGCTTGACATTGAAAGTCGAGCATCCGAAAATCAATCTCGATGAGTTCGTGAAGCGGTTCGTCTCCCGAACATCCAAAATCTACCTCTCACCGAATGAGTAAGACTCAATCGGGGTCCCCGACATAATGCATTGAATGAGTAACTAAATGCTTCAAGTATTAGTTACTTAAATGTCCTAAGTTGGTAATCTCACCAATTTAATATAGGAATACATGTCTTCTTGTCGAGTATCATCATTTACCTCACCCCACTTGGCATTAAATGCTTCTTCTCACATAAAATATCCTATGGATATTTTATTATCGCTAAAGTGCACTTTTTTGTGCATTGCAACTGTTTTTCTTGAAAGACGGATTTTATCACGTGAAGTGGTGGGTGGCATTAAATGTGGAATATCAAATGATTTCAAAATGGTCTTTACATATCCACGCTTATACAAAACCACCCTCTCACTAATCTATAAATACCCTCTTCAAAACCACAAAACACACACAAATTATTTTCTCGCAACTAAACTCACAAAATCCTTTCTCAAATCCAAAAATTTGTGTTCTCAAAATCTTTAAAACCTCTTTTGAAAACCCTCCTTGTAAACATTTACAAAAGTTTTCATCACAAACTTGAGAGATCTAAATACTTTGATTGTTCTAGTCAAAGTTTTTTTTCTAAAATCTTCTTTAATAGAAATGGCTAGAACACAATCTCTCCGGCTTGCTTCTCGATGGTGGGGATCTTACTAACGTTGAATTTAAAACAAATAATGTCATAGGAAATTTTGAATACCACGAAAATGTCCCAACCTATAAAGACATTATAAAATTTTTATTCAACTCGCCCACCAAACGGCCTTTGTAAATGTCCTCAAGATCGCACCCAAACTACCTCGGGGAGTTTTGGGCTTCAAGAAAAGCCTTTGACCCGACACCTTCTATCGATGAGAATAACCTTAGACCACTCATGGAGTATCTCATCGAGTTCGGTCTTAATGGGGCAACAATACACCCTGGATTACAAAACGTTTTGCACTTCAACAGGTTAGATTATAACAAAGGTATTTATGTCGCCCATCCCGAACCCTCCACGTTGAAGGATGGGTTAAAAAATTGTTTTAGATCCAACTTTTTGGACAAGACCCGGTCACTAAAAGCTCATTCCCGTGGCTTGGAGGATCCTCTTCACTTTGTGATTCAGTCCTCGGCGGGAACCACTCATCCATCGAACAAGTTAACTCTATTCGGTTGATGATGGCATCTGCTCGATGAATGGGGTCACCGTCGACATAGGGAGATCATTTATGATGATCTCGTATCTGAAGCTACTGAGCAAAACTAGACGAAACGTTTCGTATCCTAGGTTTGTCTCTTGTGCTTTGCAATCGTTACTAGGTTCAAATGATACTCGGGATAAAAATTTGAAATTTACCGCATCCCGAGCCCATCAAATTTTCAAAAGGACCCATCCCTTGTCACTCCCATTGAATTGACGGCCCACATGATTGCTATAAACAATCGAGTGGATCGATGTCTCCAAACCCCGCCCTAAAAAGAAAGGGAAGTCTCAACCGGGACTAAGACTAAACCAAAGTCTCAGGCCCGAGGCTTTAGGAGCACAACCCAAGAGGCACAAAAAGGCCGAGACTAAACAGACACCCACCGACTGGGCAACAACCACCCCGTGACAACGAAGGACACCGATACATCACAGTCGGTGCCCTTGGTCACACCTACTACTCCCCAAGATCCGTAGGAAACTAACAACCACCGGTAGGGGAGCGCCTTACACCACGCCGATGATGACATTAACAAATCCAAGTCTTTGTCTCGAGGGCACACCGATCGATCCCAAAGACTCGTGGGGAAACAAACAACCCAACCGATAGGGATACAACAATCATCGACTCCGCCAAAGGCACTGGAAACACCCACCAAAGTGTCTCGTGGGTCACTGGGGACAAAGACTGGGAGGAAAGAAACAACCCGCCGATACGGAACCCAAAACCAATCTCGACCGAGAAGGCACTGGAAACTCCCACCGTGTCCGAGGGGTCAACGGGGACAAAGACTCGAGAGGGATATATACCACCACGATATGGAACCCATCACCAACCCCTTACTCACAATTGTCGATGTCACCGTATTCTATTCTCGGAGGATGAACTTGTCAAATCAAGATGAAATTTTATCACCGAGAAGAAATGGACGCCGAGGTTCAATCAACAAGAGCCTCACCGATCCAAAGGAGCATACCGAGTCACCATTTCATCCACAAGATAATGACTCGACTCTCATCATCCACTTGGGAATTTAACCGCTTTGACAACATTCTTCCAACACTCGAAAGACAATGGTTCGATGGATCACTAAAGCCTCAAGGAGACCTGATAATCGGGTTATCGAACAATTTTGGGATCAACACATCGAAGCGGCGACTACTCTACCGATCTTCGATCCGATGTGCTCACCTTCAATGAAAATGTTCATGAGCACGGATATCTCATGTACTAACACCTTATCGATCGGATGAAAACTTGGTTAAGTTTCTCAAGCATCTTCGGTCATGTGGAGTTACAATTGATGAAATCAGACCCAAAGAATCAATGCCAAAGCTTGGAAGCCACTAAGGTGTATGTGAAAATTCATCTCGACTAACCGAATCGATTGAAATGCTCCAATCGCCAATGTTCGTGGTCTCCAATCTTCGATTCGATCTCTTCGCACCTCGGTGGACACATTGAACACCTGTAGTCGCTATGGCTCAGCCTCGCCTTCCATGGCTCGGAATCTTGGTCCCTGATGACTTCTTGGAGCTTTCTCGAGCTAACTTGGATACAAAGGTCACCGGTCTTCAAGCAGATACTTAGATTAAGGCTATGATCACTAAATATATCAGCCTTCATGGTCAAGCAGCTCCGCCCCTCAAGATTAACTCAACTCTTGCCCTCACCTGAAGTTCGAAGCCAATAATAGTTGAGGGGAGAATCTCTTCAAGAAACTCCTCTTCACACCGAGGGGAGCAAACACCTCGATGTCGATAGCTCCAACATCATCCGCATCAGCCTCAAGAATACCCATATCCTACTACCACCACAAACATCAACAACAACAACACCGACGGTCACAACAACAACACCACCCTTAGTTGCATCATCTTCCTCGTGCCAGATAAAGGCAAAGGCAAAATGACAATCGCCGAGCTCGAGAAGATTCCCTATAAAATCGGCGACATCAATACTTGCTCACACCACAACATCCGAGTAAACATCTTGCTAAAGAAGAAAGAAGAATGAAACTAGGCGAGGAAGAGAAAAGGAACAGAGAAGCACCGCAAAGGTTGTCGTCAAGAAGGCGAGAACATGGGATTAGATCCAAGCAAGCTTCAAAAGGTCGAGCAGGCAAAGTTCAAGGATGCTCAGTTACTCAGATGGTCGCAATGAGAAAGCGTTTGAAGCAAAGAAAAGAAAGTCAAGTCGTCAGCAAGAACGAATTGATCATTACAACTGGACAATGACAAGTCAAGGAAGCTCGAGAAAATCATCGATGTCAAAATCATCCCCAACTCCAAACCACTAGCAATGAATGTCTATGGGGGTGATAAGAGACATTTCGAGATTCATGATCCCTTAACTTTCGTTGATTTTGGGATCACCGAACTCGATGAGCTTGGTCCAATCATTGAAAAGAAGCAAAATAAGGTGGTCAAGGACCGATGAAGATGCTCGAAGAAAGATATGAAAGGTGAGAGATGCACCAACCCAACTGGAATTCACCGCCTTGACCGCACCTCAAGGATCTCAACCACAAGCATCCACGGCAAAGGAAAAGAGTTGAGTTCCACCGAGATCAAAGTGCTCGGCTTAGAATGCAAAGAGAGTTGCACGAGGGTGTGAAATTTGTGAACTGTCTAGTAATTGAAAAGCCCGAAAGAGGGCTATTTTCATTGATGTCTCACGGAACCCATCATTCCAAAGGTGGAGTGATATCGATCGAGCGAGTGGCTACTATGATCGCCTATATTCCAGGTGGCCTCTCGATCCAATCCTCAAAGAAACATCGTGTTTTGTCAAGACCGAATGCTAAGATAAGAGACCATCCCGACAGGGAAACACTCATCACCAAGAAAGTGAAGCTTGAAGCACTGGAATCCATCCGGACCGACATCATGTTATCTTTTCTATGTACTAGTGATAGGAACCATGTAAGATGATTAATAAAGATGTATGTGTTTGTTAAAATACTCAAATGTTCTATATTGTATTCATTAGTACATTCAAGTAAGAAGAAGCCATTTACTCACTTACACCGATCAAACACTTAGGCTATTTGTATATCCAAATAGGGGAGACTATTGGGTTCATAAATACCCAAACCCTTAATCTAGGATTTGAATAGAAAATAACCTAAGTATTTAATCCAGATTAAACACTATCAGTCACCGAGTGCATAGTCTCTCGGTGAGCCATCTTCAGATACTCAAGACGAGGTGAAGAAGAAGCCTCTCCACTCAGAAGGCGGAACTTAATGGGTGAAGACTAAGTCAAGAAGAAGATGGTGGATTCAAATGAGTGATGACAATAGCTCACCGAATCCCTTAAGACTCCTCTCCAACTGAAGCATCAAGACAAACCAAGGAAGAGACTCAAGGCTTTGAAGATCAAGAATGAGCGGGACTAGGCGGAAAAGTTTACCCGATAAAACTAAGTCCCAAGTGCTTTACCCGATAAAACTAAGTCCCTATCTACTAAAGCCATATCTTCCCATTTATAGTAAGCGGCGATACAAAAGGATTCTCTTATGGAAAGAAGCTTCACTACCGACTACAAATAGCAAAGTAGCAAGAATCGAATATATCTATATTCGGATTACCGTGATCAATGTTTTGTCTTCTAGGTTAAAGTTAAATATCCATACTTGTATAAATAGCATAAGAAGGAGTGAAAGTTTAAGCTTGTGAATTGTAAAACACACATACACACAAGCCAACTTTTCACTCCTCCAAATACAACTTTATCCTTGAGCTAGCTCGGTGGGTTCTAAGAGTTGTGCTCGGACTTTCACCGAGCTAGAGAGGAGTCACCCAAACTTTGTCATTTCAATCCCAAGTACTATTCGCAAGTACTGGGTAACATATTCTTTGATTTATTTCTAATAAGAATATGATGTTGAAAATTACTTAGTGTGTTTTACTTACGTTAATTTCAGTCATTATTCACTATTAAATTGTTTTAAGTACTTAATTGTTTTTTAAACGATAGTGAATAGGGAACAACAGTAACACAACATGAAACCTTGTACTCTAATTGCTTCTAACCGAACCAGGCCAAACCAAGCCAAACAATAGTCATACTAAAGTGAACAAGTATACATTTATAAGCCATGATAGAAAGAAAAGTATAAAATGTGATTGTCTAATTCATTTGTTTCTCAAGATCTAAAACAAAAAAATTTAAAAAATAAAAAATAAATAAAAATGAAAATATATGGGTTAAAGACTTGTATTACCAACGTATTTTCAAAATTTCAAAATTTTCAAATATGGGTAATATACTCTTTAAAATACCATTATCACCATCCAAACTTGTTGGTACATGTAAATATCACCAAGATACCCATATGATTTTCCACTTTTACGTGGAATTTCATTTTTTCCACCTACTCAAGTTGTTGATAAGATAAATTATTTTATAAGATGAGGCCAACATAGACTACTAACTACTAACCATAGGCAGTTCAGTCAAACATCAGTTATGTGACATTATGACCATTCAAACTTTGAGTCTGGAGCTAAGACATTAAAGATAAAATACATCCAACCTTCGGGTATAGTATGTTTATATACATCACAATTGTCTTGTACTCGTGTCACCTAAACTTCTTGTGTTTGGCATGGTCGGGGTATCAACAACTATACTTGGATTGCTGATGTATTATATCAACGAAATTCTACGGAGGCTCTAAATATTATAGCGAAACATAGTGTTGCACTTTTTGGTGACACTAAATCAAATGAAGTGATTTCTCCATCGTTTCCACGCTGCATGATTACGTGGCACGTAATAAAAGCAGATTCTGGCGATACCAAATCTCAGCAAATGAAATGATTGTAACCAAATCTCAAATACATAAACACACGAACATGCTGTAAGCTCCCGGAAAATTTCATTGTACTTAAGACTTTAATCAGAAATAAAGCACGATTTACATCATCATGAAATTTTCTAATTTGCATATCATTTGGCATATGCATGATCAACGCAGCTTGAGTGTTCATAAAAATACCATTGTGATCAGAATGAAATTCCCCATGATCCCGATATTCTTAAAATACATAATATATATGTAAAATTTTATAAAAATACGAAATAAATAAAAATAAAATATATAAATAACGGATTTGGGCCTAGAATCTTTATTGGGCCTCAACTTGGACCCAACTCACCACCCAACACCTATTGGGCCTCGTCGAGCCCAACACCATTTCACCACTAATGGGCTTCGTATACCACATGATCCAACCAACCTTTTTGGGCCTTGCGTTTGATTTGATCCCAACATTCAAACTGGTAAATACACAAGCCCAAACCCCCTTTTTATTTCCTTTGGGCCTCGTCATTTTTACTAGCCCAACAACCCATTTGATAAATATGTTTGATGTTTCTTTGCCTCGTAACCGGTCGAGCCAACACACAAAATAATTATGTCACATATGTTTCTTCATTTTGTAATCGGTCATGAAGAAAGGGCGTTTTACTGAAAGATAACCGCAAGTTTTTGGAAAGATGGATGACTAGTAAGTGTATTATAACTTTAATAATTTGTTAAATTGTTACATTAATGTATATGGTAACTAATGCTAAGTTTTGTATATTTTGTAATAGCATATACAATCTAATATTGTGAATAAGTACAACTTACTTGGGTTCACTTTCGTTGTTGTAAAGCATCAAAGGGTAGAGAAAGTGTTCATTGTACTTGCAAAACAAAGAAACAAGGTCGATCAAGGGTGAATAAGAGTGTTTCAATTGTTTCATCACCTAGTTTCAAGGAGTTGAAGGAGGCGAGTGGTTTGCTCAGTCAAATGGTCCGCTTTTTTCTCACCAAGAAACAAACAGATGTGAAGAGTGTTAAGGTTTGATGTGTGTTGATGGTTGTTGAGGATGAGTTAATTTCGTCCTCTATTTTGTGTTTTGGAATGGCAATACTCATGTATGGGACAGATTGTCTTTTATCGGATATGTGTTAGGCTATAGTATGTCCAATTCAGTTTGTTGTTTAAAACTCTTTTAAGTTGGTTTGTTCTTAATCATTTCTCCATGGTTGCCTAGTTTAGCTTAAGTCGTTTCAATCTTTGAAACTAGATGAATGAAGTTTTATGAATCGGTTTGTATTCTCTATTATTGTAGTCAACTTGTATTTCGATTTAAACAGACTATATGGATTTGTCCTTGGTGTCTGCTATGAATGTTTTGTAAGTTGTTGATTCAACATTAATATAATTCATCATTTCGAGAGAGAAAAGACGATGTCATTGCTGTTTGTATTGTCGATCCGATTGTGTGGTCGATGCAATCTATCAGTATAACTTTAGGTTTTCAATGAAATTTGGATGAATTTGTTCTATATGCACTCTATAAAACACAAATTTTCAAAGTGTTTTCAAATGGATTTTAGATGAATTTGTGTTCTATCGCTCTTGTCGATTTGATTGTGATGTAGGTCTTGCAATCTAGCATGTTGTATTGACGTAATCCATGTTGTATTGATCTATTGCAATTTATCTACATAAATTACCAATTGACATTGTTTGACTTTTGAAAGTCAAACATTTGTCCACTAAGTTGTATTGATTATTACATACCGCTTTTCCATTTTCCAAACCTTTGAAAGTCAAAATTATTGAGAGTTGTGAGAGAATGAGATTTAAGCCATATTGGCGATAAAGGTTGTTAGATTCTCATTATGGAAATGTGAATACGAGCTCTATTTATAGAGCTAAAAGTCAAACATCAAAAATCAACTACACTACATCTTCTACATTAAATCATTACTTCTACACTACATATGTACATTACTGCATTACAATTACACTAAAAAAAATTCATATGAATCCACAATAGACTTGAGTTCTTTGATGAAGTTTGAACTTTGCAGGATTTGTGAACTTGGACTATTGAGATACACTATGAACCTGATGAGATGATGAACTTGTGTTAGTATGACCTCCTTTAAAACTTCTTTCTGTTAATTTGATCCATACTATTATGTAGATGCCATAACCTACCATTTACAAAACACCAAATAAAATGTGCCAAACATTCTTTTTCATACATCATAAACATTACAAATAACACAAAAGCAACAATCACAACCATTACGACAACACATTTCCCATAAAACAGGATAGAGTTTCTTGAAAACTAGACTAAGGTCAATGAAAAACTGGAAGATCTTGAAAAAAGGATATAGTTTCTTGAAGATTTATTTGGCAAGGCAAACCAGCAAACAATAGGGATGGGAAATAAATGTATGCATTCTGTTGTAGAAATGATTGACATGTCATCAAGTGATGAGGATGAAGAAATGAACATGTCACCAAAGGCTACCACTTCCAAATGTTGCACTTCAAGAGGGAGGGGGAGGAAGGGAAAAATGTCCACATCTAGGGCAAATGAGGGGAATGGAAAGTCTTCCACTTCCAAAATATTTGGCACCCTTGTTCTTAGAGGTCCTGCAAGTGAGCTTAAAAGACCAAAAAGTTTGGAAAGAATAACAAATATTGTACTTAGTCTTGAAGCAAGGGTTGGTTGCTCAAGCAAGAACAGGATGGAGTGGTATGTGCCTTAAGCTCAAGTCTTAAGCTCAAGTATTATTTGGGTTAATCGTTATATATCTTTTGGTTAATTATTATATATTTTGGTGAGGTATTTTGGGGTCTGTCCAAAGCCTCATTCTGTTATTGTATAATTTAGTAGGATCCGAATTTGAAAGTCATAATGGGTATTTTAATGTGTTTCCAAATCTTGCCCATTTGTTCATACTTAAATAGAAGTTCTAACCCGTTTGTCCACCGTAATGTGTTTCAAATCTCACACATGTGTATCTACGTACAACCATTTCATATCATTGTTTCACTTTACTAATGAACCACCTGAGTTTCAACATAAATATAACCATTTGTGAACCTGCATACCATTCATTGACTTTAGTACTCAACCAATAAGTAAAACACCAAATTAACATGTAAAATGTGCTAAACATATGTAACAACACATGAGTAACACCAAATACATAAACCAACTTGTTCAAAAATATACACATACTACACAAACTACCACTAGTGATAACACTAAAATGTTATTTGACCTACATGAACTAATTTGTTCCAAAACATGTCATCCCAAGCCATAACAAAAAAATAAAATAAACCGAACAACCTTCACTTGGAATCAACCTCCTTATCTACTTCCATTACCTTCTCATCCTTATCAGTTGGATCCAACATTCTTTTTTTTTTCTGTACCAAAGGTCACACTAGCAGATAAAACATCTATAGCTGAAGATTCAATATCTGCCTTTTCTAAACTTTCTTCAACATCTACTACTAGAGCTTCATCAGCAAGTACTTGAGCTTCATCTCTGAGTTCATTGTTTAGAAAGCCACATTCTGAATAACTTGTTCTAACTTAAAATACAACAAATCAATCTCTGAATGTTGATAAAGTCCATGGTTGCTGGATCATTCTGCCAATCAACTTCAGTTTCTTGGTGGATAAAATCATCTTGTAACCCTATCTTAACTCACATTCCCAATCCTGTTCAACTTCAGGTTCACCCATACCCTTTTCAACATCCTATTGACTAAGTTTCTGTGAAGATCGTTGTAAGCTCTTAGACGAGGTCTAATATTATATCTAGGAACACATAATAATAAAGGTGGAATATTCAAACATAATATCAATATTATTATGAACAAGGTTTTTCATTATCATAAACTAACTAATTAACTATAATAAAGATCAAAGACTTGATCTAACACTAATAACTAAACCCCAGGCGTTTTCCTACGCTAGGTTCCCACACACACACCTTTAGGTTTACATCTTGTACGCATAATAAAACTAATGACCCTATGTCTCTTTATATACTAGAGACATCTAAGGTTTACAAGAGGAATCATAATACAATTAGAAACTAAATATTCTTTTAAGCATATCTTCTAGAATCTTCCAAATCCTCCATCTTTTGTAGTTTCTCTTGTCACTTTTAGTCTTTCATGTTTCATTCTTCTTGTTTTGTATCATCAAATCTATAATAGACCCAACAATCTTCCCTATTTGATGATGACAAACAAACACAGCTTCTTGTACGAACTTCCCTGAGCGAGTAGCGAAGTTGAGATAATTAAATCTCACCATAAATGAAATAATCTTCCCTTGACTTAAACATGTCACTCAAATATCTCTTCCCTTTTGTTATCAACAAATAGAGAACGTATGCAAATAATGATCTTGACCACCACGAACCAATATCATACTTCCAATCTAAGACTTCAATGCTTCAAATCGCCCACCATTCGCACCATAGGAAAATGGATTTAAAACAATAGAAAGCGCAACTAGCAGTAGTAATAATGATCAACGATGGTAAAAATCAAACACTTCCCTTGAGTGATGCATGTACATCAATGATTCTTCAAAATGTAAGCTTTATGTAATGATTACTTGTGAAGAAAACCAGTATAACGAATTTGATGAAGAAGTAGAATTTCCCAAACTTGTGTCTTAAATCTTGTACTATCCACGGAACTCCATACTTATACGAAACACCATATATAAGTAGACCGCAATCCTCGACAAAATCCTCAACTAGTATGAGACATCCAGCACTACAATGTAACTCCTTTAAGTGATAGCCAATGTGTGCATAGAGCATCATAAGAAAATCACACATTGCTAGATTCATCAAGCTAGATGATAAGAACACAAACCAAGTAATTCCACTTCACCTTCAAATAAGTGATAAATAATCCTCTTCGTAATCAATTCTTCAATAAATCAAATACGAACCTTTTAAATCTTTTAAGAACAAATAACCAAAACCAAACTCCTTGTGTGTGAACAATAACTTTTGTGTGTGTGTCGTCAAAATCTATAACAAATATCACGCTGACTTCCCTCAATTCCAAAACAGGCCTATTAGCAACACTTTTTCGTCCCAAAGCCGTTAAAAAGCTGTTAGCGACACATAATCATCACAAATTCATCACCAACACATCACTATTGCAATTAGTAACGCTTTTCGTCATTGTCTTGTCGCAAATCTAAAAGCGATACTTTAAAAAATAATCTGCGATACTTTGTGAATAATACGAGCAACGAGATTTTGCATAAATTTCCATACTTTAATTCTAAGCGGTGCTTTCAAACAATAAAAGCTGCGAAGACTTTCGTGTCCAAGCGGTACTTTGCTTGTGGGGACCAATAACGCATACGGCGAAGACTTTGAAAATACAGTAGATTTCAAAGAAGATTTCACATAAAAGCTCGGATGGAAGATCCTTCGGTGGAAAGTTAGATTGATATATAGAGAACATCCACCCAAAATTTCGTTACGATCCAACAGTTAACGTAAAAAGTTATGATTGTTTCAAAACAGTGTTGTTGTAACGCTTACGAAAAATCGGCAGACTTGACGGTTATAACTTTTGATTGAGAGCTCCGATTGACAATCCCTTAGGTGAGATTAAAGATACATATACCAAGAAGCTCTAGTTCAAATTTTAGCTCGATCCAACGGTTCAATAAAAGGTTATGCCTTACGAAAAGCAGTCTCTTTGCGAAGTATTACGAATTTTGATGTTTGAATTTTTCTTCCTTCTTCTTCAAGAAAACCTTGTAGATCCCTAGATATCACGAGCCCCGTGCTCGATACCACATGAAGATCGTTGTAAGCTCTTGGGCGGTCTAATATTATATCTAGGAACACATAATAATAAAGGCGGAATATTCAAACATAGAATCAATATTATTATGAACAAGGTTTTTCATTATCATAAACTAACTAATTAACTATAATAAAGATCAAAGACTTGATCTAACACTAACTAACTAAACCCTAGGCGTTTTCCCTACGCCTAGGTTCCCACACACACACCCCTTTTAGGTTTACATCTTGTACGTACAATAAAACTAATGACCCTATGTCTCTTTATATACTAGAGACATCTAGGGTTTACAAGAGGAATCATAATACAATTAGGAAACTAAATATTCTTTTAAGCATATCTTCTAGAATCTTCCAAATCCTCCATCTTTTTGTAGTTTCCCTTCTTGTCACTTTTAGTCCTTCATGTTTCATTTTTCTTGTTTTGTATCATCAAATCTATAATAGTCCCAACAGTTTCTCTATAATGTTGTCAAGTGTTTCATTCATTTATGCCACAACCTCATGCATCTTCCAAACACATAAATGGGACTGACCCATGATCTAAAGATTCCCCAGGGATCCTAAAATATGTGAACAGAGTAATATTATCCCATAATCCTAGCTCTTGTAACATCCCAACAAATTGCTGAATGTAGAAATAGTCAACATCAATAAGGTCAACATAGGCTGTATGTCCGACCCGATATCTTCGGTTTGGTGGATTTGTGAAGAGCCCATTGTGGTGGATTTTTAGAGTGAACAGTGTACCATTAGATTCTGGTTAGAAAAACAAATAATAGCTTAAAAGTTTGAAAATCATGTAACCTACAATGTACACATGCATGTTCGAATAAGAAAAACAAATGACAACTTAAAACATCTAAGCTTACCGTAGATAGAACCAAGCTCATAGGTCGGGAAATCGGGAGTTCGAATTTGCTAAAGTAGGGAAACCACTACCATGGTATGTGTTTGCGGGTGTGTGATTTGATCGGTTGAAACAAGATATAATGTGTTTGCGTGTGTGATTTGATCGGTTTATACACATTATAAGTTTAGTTGCAAAAAATGTCTTTGTCGAATTTCGTGTCTAGGGAGGTAGCAAGTGTGGGAAATGGCGAGAACAGTGAAATGACGAAAATACCCTCACGTGGAACGCACATGAGGACTAACTAACGGGATTTCTGTAACGATCGTTAGTAAAAAAGGCGAATTTGCAGCTACAATGCAACCTCAGAGGCATTATTTGCAAAAAGTCAAAACGTTAGGTACACAACTAACATATTTTTTTTTCGGGACATTTCTCACAAAAATGGCAAACGTTAGAGACATAATTTGTAGTTTACTCAAATATTAAATGAAGTGGACAAAATGACGGCTAACCTACTGACGTGGATGAATTTTGTATTTGGCAACCGGCTATAACCGATCACCTTTAACAAAGTTTTGATATTTGAAAAAAATGTAAATTTTAAATGGTAATACTAATCTTAACTATATAAAATGGAAAAATGGTCAAATGTTGAAACTTGAATGTTGAAAAAAAGTCAAGATAGCTATGCATTTAATATGTTGAAACATTGATATGTAAACCAATATAAGGAAACTATGACTCATTTAATTTATTTGATTTAATGATGTTTTAATCATATTATTGAATGTACATTATAATGTTATATCTTATATCTTAATAAATAATTCATAAACTGAAAGATGAATACAAAAATGTAACATTAACAAATTTTGGATCATTTTACATAAATGTATACAGAACACTACCTCTGATGGATCATCAAGTTTTTGTGCTATGGTTGAGACATTATTCCTTGCCACAGAAATCACATTTAAGATTGTTTGGGTAGAACGGCTCGAATCTTTGCCAGCAAGGTAAGTATCAATCGAAGGTACAAGTTTATGCTATCAATTTCATTCCATCTTTAGAATGATTTTAGAAACTCTTTTGTTTTTTTAATTAATATATTTACGTGCACTAAAATATACCATTAGCAAAAAGTATGCGTGTAAGTCTGAGCACACATTAATACAGACACGCACGTAGAGATTAACATAATTTAACTTTTTCAAAAACTAAACAACGTCAAACATAACAATCAAACATTTAGGGATTCAAGTAACTAGATTTTGACGAAAATTAATCATCGCTTGCATTGAATCTGGGTACTATTCAACGACCAAAAATAGTTCTCAAAACCATTGAAACTTAAAACAATGCTACCAAAAATAATTTCTAACGCTACAAGTAAAGTTATTTGAAAAAATTATTCACTATGAAAATTTGGTCCCAACTAGACATCGCCGCCAGGCGCAGCCACCATTAACCTCATCAACGCCACCATCCGCCGAAATTGCGACCATCTTTCGATGGTTTAGGTGGTTTCGTGTAGTCTGTCTTTGGTTTTTGGTTGTTGTTGGTTGTTTCGTTTGTCCATAGCGACCATTAACGAAACAATCAACACCGAGCCTCTAACATTTTGAATAACCCACCACCGAGACACGACTTGTAACTTGGTGGGCGAGAACAAGTTGTATTTGAGATCGCAATTGGCGACCAACGACAAAATCGAACCAAAATATTAAAAGTTGAAAATTTAGAACTCTTTGAATAAATTTCGGTTTAATTTTAAATTTTTGAAAATTTAACTTTGAGATTTCAAATTTTGGATTTGAATTTGAAAAGTTAAAATCTCGAAATTTTAAAAAGTTGAAATTTTAAAATATTAAGCTTACAGAATGTGTTGTTAAAAATTAAATAGTTTGTCCTATAAAAAAAATCCATTAGATGGAAAAAAATATTTTGTGAATAAGAAAGACACAGAAACGACTATTGTATTTAAATTGTCGCTAAAACGCTAACAAATAAAGAAAGCTCGCACACAAGTGCCTATTATTATAGCATTCAATATTAACTATTGAAACTTTAATCTAATACATCAACCTAGAACCATGCCATAATAAAATAGTTTTTTTTTAAAGGATTTCCTTATGCTATGAATTCAGTTCTTGAATGAAAATCACTTGCAATGAAATTTTGTCATATTATTGTCGTTAGTAGCGGACATTCAATTAAATAATTATGTGCAACCATGCAAAAAGCGGCACACCATACTACCGAGAAAGAGTTTTAATTTTCAACCGAAAAACATAACCAGGAAAAGCAGGCGTGTCAAAGAGGCTATTTATCAAGAATATTGGTCGCCGCAACCATACGACAATACCACGCTTTACATTAACTCCACTATTCAACCATTCCATCGTAGAATGATTCTTAAAATGATTCTCAAGCGCTACTAATACAATATTTGAAGATATTCATTCACGACGTAATTTTGCTTAAAATCAGACATCACTGTCATTGGGCGCGAGTCTGCGTCAAGTATTTTAAAAAGGATATTACGCGTATATAATTTTTTTGTAAATTAAACCAAAATATATATTTGCGGTGACTCCATATCAACCATGATTGATGTAGTAGAAAAGTACAAAATAAAGACATCAAAGTATATGTAATGTACACGAGGCCACGACGCACGAGCACAGATTCCTTTTGACAGTCTGTTCTGTTT